>BSBM01000012.1:28112500-28677500 GCA_027924585.1 Larix kaempferi
AACTTTGCCTACAAGAACCCCATTGCGAAGTGAAACACCACCTATGATTGATATGCCAACTACGTTTGATGGATTGCGAACTTCACCAAAACATACTAGTCCTGTTACGCAGTTCCTACAGAGCTATATGAAGCTATTAATACATGAAAATTCCTTAGGAGAATTACAAAACCTATTAGGACATTACGAGCAGCGTAATATAGTAAATAATGCAGATAGCGCAGTTCATCATATCAAAAGCCATAGAAGGACCGGAAGAGAAATGAGATTAAGCGTATAGATTGGAGATTTTGAAATGGACCAGATCATTCTCGACTTAGGATCAAAGGTGAATGTCTTGACAAAGAAAAAATGGGAATAGATAAGAAAGCCAAACTTATCCTGGTCACCTATACAGTTGAGACTAGAAAATCAACAAAAGGTTCTACCTTTTGGGATATTATCAAATGCCCTTGTTGACATTGATGGAGTGCGAAGTAAAGTAGGGTTCGAAGTTATTGAGATCATAGATGATAGAAATCCATATCCTGTATTACTGGGAATAGATTGGGAAATTGATAACCTCGCGATTATCAACTTGAAGAAGAAACATATGATATTTGAAGGACCAGATATTAGGGTCATCGCACCCTTGGATCCTGCACAAGGACCCAGATATGTTGAACAGGTGCGAGAAGAATGTAGAACTCAAGATCTTGATAATATCTACAAGATGACAGTGAATCAAGAAGATTACATTAAACCTACAAATGATGGTTGAGTTGGATATGCGACAGTTCTTTCACATCAGAATCAGACGTAGGACTGGAGAACTGGCAGAGCAGAATGCATGAAGTATCAGCAAGACTGTTAACACCCAAAAAGTGTTCACTACCTCATCTACCACATTATATGGCTCATTTGTCCATTTTCCTACCATATTTCTCTTAAAAACCCAAAAATCCCATTAAAAAGCCTCCAAAAGGCCTAAAATGCCTCCAAAAGGCCACAAAACCATCAAAATAGCCTAAAAAAGGCTAAAAAACCCCCTTTTCCTCCAAAAATAGTAAAAATCCCCTAAAAAGGGAATAAAAAATATAAAATAATGAGGAAAAGGAGGAAAAAACCCTATACAGCTGCATAAAACCATGTGTTTCCCAAAACCATGGGTCAGCACTCCACCACCAAAAAACTATAAATAGGTGATGGAGATCCCTTATTCCATATCCACAATCACAAGCACCCTTACTCTGCCAAAATCTCTCTCGAAACCCTGGTTCATCATTTGAACTATTTTCACCTTGAGAGCCACTTTGGCCCATCCCCAACATTGGAGAAGGAGAAAGGAGCATTCTGAAGCTTGGAGCATCCTCTTGGACACTGCAAAGGGCTTCATCAACCTTGACACTCAAGGTAACATTAATATAAAACCATTTTTTACATCTTTTGTTTATGTCTCATGCAATGCTTAAAGTAGTTTGTTAATTGTTGTTTTTAGCTTAATCATTTAATCATTATTGAACTACTACTAAGGAGTCCATTCTCCTTAGTAGGTGCTCATTGGCACAAGCTAGGGGTAAAACCCTAGCTACAGTTTTGGCGACTCCCCTAGTTTTCGAATTTCTGGTTTCCGTTTTTAAATTTTTTCCTTTAGGCTGTCCCTTTCGGCCGCCGCATACCGCGTCTTTTTCCCTCTACAGTCGCGTCCCGACCGCGCCTTTCAGGCCTTTACCCGCGATCCGACCGTGGCTCTCAGACTGCTTCTGACGCTCTGCCGGCGGATTCAAGTCTGTTACCTGCGATCCGACCGTGGCTAATCAGCCTGTTTGCCGCGATCTGACTGCGCCTGTCGGCCTTTTTCACGCGTCCCGACTGTAGCTTTCTGCCTCTTTGGGGCGTCCCGACTGCGCTTGTTAGCCTTTTTGCCGCGACCCGACTGTGTCTTTTTCCATTTTTCCTGCGTCCCGACTGCCACTGTTGGCCCGATAGCCGCGACCCGACTGTGCCTTTTCCCCTGTTAGCCGCGACCCGACTGCCTCTGTTGGCCCGATAGCCGCGACCTGACCGCCGCTGTTTCCCTCAAACCCGCGGTCGGCCTGTTCTGATCCGCCACAGACCCGCGGTCTGATTTCTGCTCTTTTCCTGTTTTGAGCCCAGCCCCTTTTGCTGCAATATTTTCTGCATCTGAACAGCCCCCTGTCTTACCTGCAGTTCACTACCTTTCAGCCTTTCTGCAACATAATTTCTGTTCCTTTTACAGATTTCATTTTAAAAATTTCAGTATTTTTATTTCAGAAAATTTTGCGAGTTCAAAGAATCAATTTCAGCATTATTGATAGATTGGAAGTTGCCCTCCCTTGTGGCACTTCTATTTTTGGGATCATTACCTCACGAGCACACACTCTGTCACATAAAATCAAGTGAGCCTTAAAAAGTACCTAATTAAACCAACATTCTAACCCCACTTGGGGAACACAAAAGAATCATTGTAGTTAGGTAGGATCAGGGGGATAGGCTTCCAATAACACCCCTTGGTTATTTCACTTGAGACATAGTTGTTGTCCAACTAGGGAACCAAAATCCCCTAGTACTTTTTGGCACGGTCACGACCAGTTTATCAGAGGGCCTCTCCCTTAGGAGGGTTGAAGTCGGGAGACTGGTTCCGGAGGCCTGAGTGGAATACCGCACTCCATTCAGTAACCGAAGGGCTACCTTTCGCGGTTCGCGGGATATCCCTGTATAGGGGTATTGCGGTCAACAAACTAAACGGCAGATTCACCTTTCTGGACGTGTCATGAACGGGGTATCTTAGTTGCCATTCTTCTAGGATTGACTACCCGGTGTCCCTCCCGGTAGGGGGATATCATAGCCACTTGGCTTTCCTACTCATATTGTCTGACTTGGATTTCATCACCTTGCAGAGGATATGTTTAGTTGAGTCAGAATACTTTTAGCTAGGTGTTTGCATGCTCCTTTACCTCCCTTTGGTCTAGTGAGTCCACCATTTTTCTTTTCTAGGAAACCTGCTGCTTGTTGGTATTCTGACCATCTTTGTTGTTACTCCACCTATTGTAGCACAGCTGTTGCAGTGGGTGTTTTGAGTTGGTTGTTGGCCTGAGTGCCTTGCTTTTTAGCTCTCCTTCTGCACACTCGGTTGCATTAGGATTTTTGAGCTGTTTTTATACTCACCTCAACCCACAGAGATTTAGACACCATCTGTCACCATTGAGTCCCCGAGACATTCTCGGCGCCTCAGGGGCGAGCCCCCACAGCACGGTTCTCTTGACACCACTCGTCATAGATTCCGATCATTGTCCGTTGATACCACTCATCACAGATCTAGAGCCTTGTCACTTGACTCCACTCGTCAGCGACGTAGGTCTCCGTCACCAGATAGTGACGCACCTTACTTTACCTCTGATTCTGACGAAGAGTCTGAGAACCCTATTTATACTGCCCCTACTAGCCCCATGGCTGGCACGACTTCCACTCCATTTGTCATAGGGACCATTGGTGGCACATCCACCACTACACCAGTTACTACACCTGTTTTTGGTATGCCCTCCATGGGGCAACCATCTACCGTTCCCCTCACGGTACCTGTTCCCACAGCGGGAATACCTATCCCCACTACATCAGTGGCTCACACTACCAATGGTGGTGCTGGACCATCCTTCACTACCTCAGTTCCCCCACTTGGGGGCACCACCTCACATCTTGCCCCTCCACTTGGGGGCACTGGCCCCAATTTGGTCCACAGCACTACTGTGTCACAGCCTTCTTCCAGTTTGCCGTTCATGGCTAGCCTCAACCTACCTGACCTGGCCAGATTAACCAACGATCCTATTCGATACGACCCTATGTGGCCTCATATTCCTACCAAGCTCCCCTCGGACATCCCTAAGTTCGAGGGCAAGGCCGGTGAGGACCCACAAAACCATATCATGTCTTTCCACCTATGGTGTTCCTCTAACTCCATCGTGGATGACTCTGTTCGCCTCCGTCTCTTACAGCGCACCTTCACTGGCTCTGCAGCCAAGTGGTATATTGAGCAGCCTCATGGGACCCACGCCACCTTTGCTTCCCTGGCCTCGACCTTCCTGCAGTTCTTCCAGTTGCCTGTCCGCTATGACCCGGGCGTTGAGATCCTTCTATCTTGTAGACAAAACACGGCTACCCATATCACGGACCACATCCATGAGTGGCGTCGACGCCGTAGCTTATGCAAGATCAAACTTGACGACCGTATCTTCCTAGATTGGTTCCTCAAATCCCTTCTCCCTGTTATTGCTAAGGATGTAGCTTCAGAAAGACCCCAGTCTGAAGAAGAGGCCATCCTTAAGGCACAGCAGTTCGACCTCATTTACGCCCAATCAGGTTACCTTTATACCATTATACCCGACGCCCCTCGCGGCGAGTCCTCCCAGCATGATGCGCCGGGGGCATCCCACGCTGCAGATGGTATCATTGGCCGTGTTTCTTCGCATCCCCAACCATTTTCTATAGCACGACCTACCCCTGGCCCCGACCTGTCGAGGGCTACCTCCCAGTCTGGAGCAACCAACTCATATGCTCCCATGACACATCACCATGCCCATGGACCCTCATGTCCACCTCAGTGCTTTGGGTATGCGACTCCTGCTTATGCTCCTCCAGTCGCCCCTCAGCCTTACTACCATCAGCAGACTGCCCCGGCTCCTGCGCCTTCACAAGCCCCTCCAGCTTATTATCCGCCACAGGCAGCCCCTGCGGCACATCCACAACCTGCTCCGCAGTCCTATCAGCAACCCCCTCAAGTTGCTGCACCTGCTCAGCCTCAACCTACATATCATCCTCCGCAGCCTGCTCCTGCACCTGCGCAACCTCAAAATCCACCCGCTGCCCAAGGGCAAGTTTACGCCCAACAAAACCCGCAGCAAAACCAAAATAACCAACGTAACCAGGGCCAACAGAACCGCGGCAAGGGCCGTAATCGGGGAAACAACCAACCTACAGACCAAGCTGGTCAACCGGCTAATCCCCCTGACAACAACAATGCGGCCCCCGCTAATCAAAACCCTGATCGCCCGCCCAAGCAGGCCAAAAACCCCAATTTGCGGATGAACCACCCTTGTTCTATTTGCGGGGTCTATGGACATTACACCCATGCTTGCCCACACTTGGAGCGAGCTCGGCAGCTTTGGGTTGACGAGGCCCATCGCCAAGGGCATGCGGCTCCCCAAGCACCGCCCAACCCCCCCCAACCTCAGCAACCCCCTTTGGTGCTGCAAAACCCCTTACCGACTCAAGGCGTGGTGAACACTCAGCCGTTGGCCCCTCAAGCTAACGTGCAACCCCAACAACAACAGATCACCTACGCTGCTCCTGATCAACCCATGTTCGACTCAGGTACCCACCACTTACTGATGATGTCATCCGCTGACGTCAACCTACAGACCCGTCGGAACCAATATGGCTCCACCTCTGAAGCCAATCCCACGGACAAAACCACTAATGCTCATCCCACCGATCAGGCGTTACGTATACCTCCGCCTCCCATAGACGGCGCCGCGAAAGCACCTCGTTTTCCACTTCGCCGAATCAACAATAACCCTAACGCGCGCGCTGCGTCAAACTACAACATCGTAGACGACCTAGCCCAATCTCCCGTAGCCATGTCTGCTTTAGAAGTCTTGAAGAACTGCCCTTCCCAGCGCAAGACTTTACTTTCCGCCATTGGGGGGATTGACCCAACTGATTCACATTTGATGGCGTTCGATTTAGACCAGTCTGAACCACGCCTACCTTCCAGCTTAGCCTTCCAAGTTACTGTCTCCGTTAGGAATCTTGTTATCCATCGGTGTATCATCGATGAGGGTGCTTCCACATGCGTTATGTCTACATTTGTATGGCAGAAGCTAGGATCCCCTCCTCTCCAGCAGTCCACCACTGCATTACGTGCCTACGACGGTCGTTCGTCCCAGCCCCAAGGCCTTCTACCCAATGTTCCAGTCCAGTTAGGTGGTAAAACAGTTCTTATTGATATAGAGGTAATCAATGCCCAATTGGATTACAACCTTCTACTTGGCCGCAGCTACATGTATGCCATGCGGGCGGTTGCCTCTTCTGTCTTTCGCACCATGATGTTCCCCCATGAAGGACGCGTGGTTAAGATTGACCAGCTCACCTACTATGATCCCAATGCTCCAGCGGCACCAGAAAATGTTCTCCCCATGGTGGAACAACCTGTTTCTCCTGCCTCCACCTCGTTTGTTTCCTCTACGGGGCCTGGAGTCTACTTAGACGCGCCGATGACCTCCACCTTTCAATCCATTCCTCCGCCGTCATCTACGCCCGAAATGTCTGACTTATGTACCTTGTCCCACGACAACCTACCACCTAACACTCAACCACCCTTGTTTCCTAAACCACCATTGGTACCTAGCCACATTGGTGTTACACCGATCCATACCATCCCCTTCCTATTCCCTCCATCGGGAGTAGTAAGCGCCCCGGTCATGGCTACCCTTAGCCTCCCTGGGTTAACCTTGGGATTACCTGTATGGTATATTTCGCCTCCCGTTCGCCCGCCGACACCTGATGTCGTCCTCCAGCCGGTGCAACCCATGGCTACTACCACTCAGCCACCTCCCGGTGTCTCTACCCCTTCGTCCTCCACGACACCTCCTCCTACTCCCAAACCCACTGGGGGCAGAGGTCCTCAACCTTACACTGCTGTACCACCTCCAAAGACAGTCAAGAACCCTCCAGTGTTTCGTGCTCCTCCCAAATGCTCGCTGTGTGACGAGTTGGGCCATGCGACCCACCAATGCCCACAGTTACCCGCATTACAGAAGCACATGCAAATGCTCGATGACGATCCTAATATCCCAACTGTCGAACTCAACCCTACTCCTAAGCCTAAAGATAAGTCCCTACGTACCAACCACTCCTGCGCCATATGCGGTATTTACGGGCATTATTCACATCATTGTCCCGATCTCCCGGATTACAGAGCAGCTCTTTATGAGATGAACAATCTGGACCTTGAGACGGCACCACCTACCATTGAGGAGATCTACCCCCCGGTCTCTCCCCCTTCTGAAGAGGTTAATATCATCTACATGATCTCTTCAACCAACACTTCCACTACCCCCTCGTCAACCGATTTGACGACGCAGACTTTCCGTACTGATGAGGAGATTCTTGAGGCCCTAACTGCCCCGGATTATCCTTGGGATGATATGCACCACCGTTCCTATTTCATCCCAGAAGCGTCTTCCTCTAGCACCGCTACCCAATACGCGGTCGAATCCAAAGACTTCCTCCCCACCAAGGTTGACTGGTTCAAGGACCCTATTCCTGCTCCTGATGCCTTCGAGGAGGGAAACATGGCCAACATCTCACCTGTCATACAAGTTGATATTGCTGCTCCAGGTCGTGCCCCTGAACTCATTACTTTAGGAGCATTCTGCAGTAAACAAGAGATTGAGGATTACACACACCTTTTCAAAGAATTCCGTGATGTCTTTGCCTGGTCCTATACCGAAATGCCTGGTCTTGATCCTGCCATTATCGAACACCACATTGACACATGGCCTGATGTAACCCCCGTTCGTCAGAAACAACATTCTCTTCCTCCCTCAAAGTTCCCCGGATATGCCCCTGAACTCATCACTTTAGGAGCCTCCTGCAGCGAGCGGGAGATTGAGGATTATATACAACTCTTCCAAGAGTTCCGTGATGTCTTTGCTTGGCCCTCTAACAGAACGCCTGGGTTCCACCCCGCCATTCTCAAACATCACATAGACACACGGCCAGAGGAACTCCATGTTCTTACTGAAACCAACTCTAAAGGCCTCCCTTTATGCAACCCCCATGACGGGTTGCATCCTACGGACTCTCTACCTATTGCATAACTTGCGACCTCATGGGTCCGCATTGTACAGTTTGCTCTCTTTTTGTTTTTCACTTTTTTACCATCATCTCACATTCATCCTTTCTGCATGATTACAGATGGACCATCTTCCACCTAGTTACACTGGCTTCGCTGACGGCGCAAGCCGCTGGTCTCCCAACCTGGCTTCTGCAGCATGGGTCTTGTACTCCCCTTCCAACGAGATGATTCACCTTGATGGAATATGTATAGGCGCTGCTACCAATAACCAGGCGGAGTATGATGCTGTGACCGGTCTCCTGACTGCTGCCCTCCAAATGGGCATAAGTCACCTTCATGTGTTCCTTGACTCCCAGCTACTTGTCTCCCAGCTCAACAACTGCTACCAGGTGCGTGATCCCTGCCTTTTTAGAAAATTCCTGTGCACAAAACAACTCAGTCGACAATTTGAATCCATCACATTCACACATGTCCCCAGAGCCCAAAATCGTGTCGCAGACCAAATGGCCAACAACATACTAGACTGGCATATCAATCACACCATGTAACATCATGCATCATCATCCCATAGCATCTCATAAAAATACCTATAAAAACCCAAAAAGATTGCATCACATCCACATTTGCATTCCTGTACATACACCACATGCATATCCATAGGGGCATCCACGTGCCTAAACATCTATATATCATGTCGCATCACATAAAATACACAAGGGGCATCCATGTGCCTAACATCCTAACCTACTTGCATCCACGTGCAATGTAAACATATCATAACACATAAAGCGCATCCACGTGCGTACAAATAAAACAACATCATACAGAAAGGTGCATCCACGTGCATATATATATATCAAAAAATATACATGTTCAGTGCTGTACATGTCCTGAGTACCCCTGTACCCAGCTATACAAAAAATGGCTATACATGCCTAAAGCCTCATCTACATACATGCCGTAGCTACAAAACTCGGGGGGGAGTCCCCTGCACCCCCCTAATGGGAGTCGTATCCTGCATCACTGCCGGCATCGGCTGCCTCTGAATCCTCCCCTCGCTCCTCCTCCGGCAAATCCTCCTCTCCTCCGGCCTCCTGTGCCCGGGCCCGGTCCACCAAAATCGTCACCCGGATCGCCTAAGCTCTGGTCCACTCAACTCACAAGTCAAAGTCAACAAGTACAAATGACACATGTCATGTTGGACCCACCACTATTTATAGTCGGTTGACTTTTTCTTGTTTTGGCCATTCTGGCCCCATACGGTGTCCGTTTTCCGAACCATTTCTACCACTGGAATCAGCGCGACGTGACCGTCATGATGGTAACCTCGTTGCATTATTTTTGTCCTGTCATTTTTTACCCATTTTTCAGACGCCACTAGTCGCCTCGGTTTGCGTGCCACATCGGCCGTTCTCCGTTTTTCACATGTTTTATATCATCGGATTCATTTTTCCGAGCTGGTGCTGATGCTAGAGATCATTTCTCGCTCTCACCTCCAGATTTTCCGGGCATTTTTCAAAATGCCCCCGTCACCTCGGTTTGCGTGCCACATCGGCCGTCACCCGTTTTTGACATCCTTTATATCGCCGGATTCATTTTTCCGAGCTCGTGATGATGCTTGAGATCATTTCTCGCTCTCACTTGGTACAATTTCAACATTGTGTCCCGACACCTTGCTGCCTCGGTTTGCGTGCCACATCGGCCGCCATCGGATTGTTCCACATTTTTACATGAGCCATTCACTCCTGTCATACTGCAAACGTTTTGTTATTTTGCCACCATTTCATCTACCCCGCAAGGAGGTCCATCAGTGTTCCCACCTACCCTCGTTCTTGGGCATCATTACTAAACCTTGATTGAACACTTCCTCCTTGCCTGGCCATTCCTTTTGTTCGGTATAATTTTATCCCTTTTTCGGGCCGGACAAGTCCTTTACGAAAAAGGCAATTAGGGAGTTTCCGTTAAGCTCTTTTCTGACTCCTAAAAGAATGAAAAGATCGCCGAGCAATCTTGCTTCCTTTCATGCTCGTTAAAGTACCTGAAAGGGCGTCTATCTGGTATAAGTTTAACCCTTTTCCGGACCTGGTAGACTAATTACGAAAAAGGAATACTCTAGTCACACCGGCTAGAAGAGTTCTTCATTGCATCCTTTTATGCTTCTTTGGGCCTTGGAGACTAAATCTACGAAAAAGCAACCCCCTGGAGTCTTCTTACTTGCTTTCAGACTCTCTAAAATTGAAAGCAACCACGAGCATGCACTGTCCTGGGCTCGTAAAATCCACACGACCGTACCATTCCATCACTTCAGAGTCTTCTTATCGCTTTCAGACTCCTTAAAATTGAAAGCAACCACGAGCATGAACTGTCCTGGGCTCGTAAAATCCACACGACAGTACCATTTTACACACACTTCTTCTAGTTCCTTAACCCATGAAGAAGTACCCTCCTGTGCCTCCTGGCACTATGATCGATCATCTCGGCAGCACCCCCAATCAGGTCGCCTTTGTTCAGAGTATTCAGCAGTCTTATGCCATTTTACACCAGCTTGAGTCTCCCTCAGCCAGTTATCCTCCCAGATTCATTACAGCTATGATCCCTTTCCCCTTAGTCAGTTTCATATGCTGCCAGATCATTTCCATTATCCTACTCTGAACAAAGGAAGTTTGAGTCCACCCACTCTACTTGTCCAGTTGTCCCACCACAGTTTATCAGTCCTGCCATTAGCACTATCACATTTCGGTCTTCTACCTCGCGCTCCTGTTAAGGAAACATCATTGCCTTAATAGGGGCAGGTCTCCCTCTGTCGACGACAGCTCCTCTATTCCAGAGGATAGGCCCAGAGGTCCCTACGCCTTGGACTTATCACCATCTGTGGTAAGTGCCTACGGATCATTCTGAGAGGAGACGTCATTGCCTCTCTGAGTGGTTGTTCCTCACATGCTCGACTTCAGCACCTTGATCGCATCGTTGAGGACCGCGTAGGATTATATTCCATCAGTCTTTCGTCGAAGACCCCGGATTTCCCCCGACTCTAGCACATTGGTGAGTCACTTTGGAACGCCCAGTTATATGTTCCCGTAGATGTCCGGGCTGCATTGGAGTTTGTATTCGGAAGCCATCCAGTTCCATGCTTCCTTGAGTACCCAGTTTCAGTTCCAGATCAGTTCCAGTTCAGTGTACCATGGAGAGTTTGACCCCAGTCACTATGATCCAACAGCTCATCAGTTCCTTTGATACCACACTCAGTAGCACTGTTGATTGTTCCAGTGCACCAGTTCTGCAGTTCACACATGATCCGCCCAGCAGTACGTCCCAGATTTGGGTCCCCTCTGGACTCTTATGATGTACACAGTGGTCATGTATCTTACAGGTCCCCCTTTTTCGGGCCTTACAGTTATGTTTATGCATCTTGATACGAGCATGGGTATGCCCGCCTCGTCCATATATTGAGATTATTCCTCAGTCAGTATTTGAGGTCATGTATATTTCAGGTCCCCATTTTTTTTTTTTGGACCCCATTGTTGTTATTATGTTATATCCTGATACGGGCATGGGAATGCCCGCCTCGTCCATATGCTCAGATGATTCCTCATCCATTATTGAGGTTATGTACTTTTAGCTCTTGCAGTTGTTCGGGATCGTTGTTCCGGGCTTCAGTTTGTTTCTTCTCTTCTCTCCACATCCCAGGAAAACCATTCATGACTTATGATGTCCATCGGCCATACGATTAGCTCCTGACCTCGCACATCAGGGGGCAATCTGTTAACACCCAAAAAGTGTTCACTACCTCATCTACCACATTATATGGCTCATTTGTCCATTTTCCTACCATATTTCTCTTAAAAACCCCAAAAATCCCATTAAAAAGCCTCCAAAAGGCCTAAAATGCCTCCAAAAGGCCACAAAACCATCAAAATAGCCTAAAAAAGGCTAAAAAACCCCCTTTTCCTCCAAAAATAGTAAAAATCCCCTAAAAAGGGAATAAAAAATATAAAATAATGAGGAAAAGGAGGAAAAAACCCTATACAGCTGCATAAAACCATGTGTTTCCCAAAACCATGGGTCAGCACTCCACCACCAAAAAACTATAAATAGGTGATGGAGATCCCTTATTCCATATCCACAATCACAAGCACCCTTACTCTGCCAAAATCTCTCTCGAAACCCTGGTTCATCATTTGAACTATTTTCACCTTGAGAGCCACTTTGGCCCATCCCCAACATTGGAGAAGGAGAAAGGAGCATTCTGAAGCTTGGAGCATCCTCTTGGACACTGCAAAGGGCTTCATCAACCTTGACACTCAAGGTAACATTAATATAAAACCATTTTTTACATCTTTTGTTTATGTCTCATGCAATGCTTAAAGTAGTTTGTTAATTGTTGTTTTTAGCTTAATCATTTAATCATTATTGAACTGCTACTAAGGAGTCCATTCTCCTTAGTAGGTGCTCATTGGCACAAGCTAGGGGTAAAACCCTAGCTACAAAGACGATGTGCACAGATAACAAAGTCATTGCGCTAGATTGGAACAGATGTAAGTCCAATTCATACTTATGATGGGTTGGGTAACATCCACGCATTTATTCAAGAATATCTTGTATCAGTTTCAGATGAACATAAGTTATCACCTTTGGATATAGCACTGTGGGATACACCTGGTGCTAGATGGTGGGATACGCATAAACGGAACCTGAACACATGGGAAGAGTGTAAGCACACGATGGAGATCAGATTTGCAGGAGAAAAATGAGATTGTACAAGTAAAATATAATGGACACAATGATCCTAGAGATCATATAGGACTTTGCTTGAAAGCATGGACACATAGACCACAAGCAGAATGGGTCCATCTGTTTGTGCACACATTGGATCAGATACCAAAGAACGGGTACACAGACATAGAACTTTGTAGAGGAATGACAGAATGGTCTAGCATGACAAAGAACTTCCAAGAAACTTTCAGTTTTGAAGATGATTGTCCAAGTGTCCATGAGGCTTTGCAAATTATTAAAAAGAAGGTATTTGATGATGCAAGGTTGCCAATATATGAACAAGCAGAGTGGAATACACAGTTTGAGCATGCCCTTGAATGTTATAACTTCGCATTAGATGAAGATACTGATGAAGACCCTCGCGATGTAAATATACCTGAGTCAGAAGGATAACGCGATGTTGAGGGGCCTGATTTAGAAATTCCATAACTGAGTAGTACTGTGAAGACCAGAAAGATCAACATTGGTATTGAGAATGAACCAAAGTTTGATTCTATTAGGGATTACTGGGATGAAGTAACAATGGAACAGATAGCAGAACTACTGAGAGAATATCAGGACTTATTCCCTACTAAGTTCTTTGAAATGAAAGGTATTTTAGATGACTTGGGAGTTATGAAGATAGCTCTCAAGCCAGATGTGAAGCCTATTAAGAAAAGACTCTATAGACTAAATCCCAGATACAAAGAAAGAGTAAAGGAGAATCTGGATAAAATGCTTGACGAATGAATTATTGAGCCAGTAGAAGAATAAGAATGGGTAAGTCCTATGGTTATTCAAGACAGGAAAGCTAAAGGCGAGATCAGAATCTGTGTGGACCTTAGAAAATTCAATGATACCTCACTGCATGATCCATTTCCTACTCCATTTACAGACGAAGTGCTGGATAATGTTGGAGGAAATGAAGCATACTCATTCAATGATGGATTTTCTAGATATCATCAGATCATAATTGCTACAGAAGACAAATACAAGACAACCTTTGCCACTGAATGGGGATCATATCAGTATAAAGTTATGCCCTTTGGTTTGAAAAATGCACCTTCTATTTTTTCAAGAGTTGTTGTAGCTGCGTTGAAGGAGTATATTCATAAATTATTAGAAGTCTATTTTGATGACTGGACAGTATTTGGTTTACTAAAGAACCATTATGAGAACTTAAGAATGATGTTAGCAAAATGTAGACATCATTAGATTTCCTTGAATATAAAGAAAATCATCTTATGTGTTCCTTATGGATTTCTATTGGGACACATTGCATGTAAATAGGGATTGATGGTTGATCCAACGAAGATCGCATTTATAGTGAACCTACCAGCACCTAACTCAGTAAAACAGCTACGCACTACATTGGGACACACATGGTACTATAGGAAGTTCATCAAAGGATACGCGCAGATCACTGCACCCATGGATAAATTATTAAAGAAATAAGCAAAGTACAATTGGACTGGGGATTGTCAAAACAGATTGGATCACGGGGGCTTCAATAGAAAGGAAATATCTTATCATGTCCATTCATATTGGGGGTTTGAATACTCCTAAAAACTTCACAAATATATTTCCCTGTATTTGGTGGTCAAGAGGGGTTTTTAATTTGACATAGTAATATAGATATTGGGGGGTATTTTATTTGGGTGGGTTAAGGAATAACCTCCAAATCATGGGATGGATTTATACCTGCAAATCGTGGGATGTGTTCATACCTCCAAATCATTGGCTTACCCACCTAAAACTTAAGGACCCTCCATTTTTATTGGATATTGCTTATGATCCTAAGTTTTGAATAAATACGATAATAATGCACCAATAATAATCTCAATGGAAGTCTCTTATTTAATAGCTTATTTAGGATTGGTTTGAATTGATGTTATATTGTTTTTCATCTTTAAGTTTGAGCCTCTTATTGGGAAATTTTCTCTTGGTTTGTTACATCTTACTAATTTCTATACCATCAACTTCTTTTAAATAACTTCAGTTGCATCTCTAGGATTTCACTTACAATCTTGTTGGCATGCTTTTGAAATTGTTCTTTAGAATTGAGTTGAAAATCTATCATTGTGTTTTCAAAAATATTTTCTCATCTTTTGAATGCCATCAATGGCCAATCGATGACTTTTAAAATATCTCTTGTTATATTTTTAAATTACGTCGATTGTGCTTTCAATTTGGGTCTCAACATTCAAACTCTTTTTTTTTATAATTATGTAAATAATATTTTAAATTAAAATATGTAAGAGATGTAGCTAATCAAGAGTTCCAGAGTTGAACAATTGTATTGTATTTTTTGTAGGCATTATAGTAAAGGATCTAACTCTTCATTTTTTAGGTTGGGGTTTAGGTGGGTATTGAGATTCAACCAAACCTTACTCTACAACAACCATGAAAAGTGAGATCAATCTTTTTTGGCTCACCAGAACCAAGAAAATCTAGATCAATCTTTCTTGATTAATTACTAATTTCAACTTTTTGTATTCTTATTTAATATTTTTGGATTGCCAATTAGGAATAGTTGTTAGAGTGAGTTATATTTGGCGCATTCATAATTGTAATTTCACTTCTTAGATTTAAGGCATCCATCTTAATATTGTATTGGAATTGACATGAACATAGGTGAAGATAAACATCCTTATTTACATACCCTATGTGTTATCGTTACCATGAAATGGTGTCATATATGTTTCACCATCTGTGTATATTTATAACTATTGCATGATTTAACAATGGAGATTTTTCTTTCTCCAATAAAATAAAATAAAATAAAAAACCCAAGAAAAGGTTACTAAATGTTGTTAATTCCTTTGATTACAAGAATAAATGTAGAGGAAGTGGAGGCAATTCATTGCATCTTGTGAATGATCCAAATCCAGGTTATGCACATGATCATATTGTGTTATTGGAAAGTAAGAGGAATTTTTCTATGTTCATTTGGGTTCAAACATCAATGATGTTTTTTATAGGAAGGCAGGGAAGTCCATCCACACAAGGGTTTGAATTTTGAATTTTTATGGAGTTCAATTTATTAAGCTTATAGAAAGCATAAGCTCTCTATGGCTATACTTGTATTTACATGATATAAAATTGGTAGATTGGCGGGCTATGGTGTGAAACATCTATAATTCTCAGCTTTTCTAAGCATTGTAGTGACTATTGGACTATCATCCTTTTACATTCTTTGTTACATTGATCTCTTGACTGAGTTTCTTTCTATGCATTTTTCCTTCCCCATTAAAATTTCGTTGGGTCTTCCACTATCCAACACTACAAAATGGTCAGTCGCCCCTCCAATCCTGGTGGGATTATTATTAGCATTATACTAGTATTTTATTTAGCATCATGTTTTCTTATAATAAGATGCGTTAGGGCTCCTATTTGTTGCAAATTGATAGTATGATATAATGGGGTACTAAAAATGGGTTTATAAAAATGGATACCTATAATATCTCGTGAAACTATGGGTTTTATTAATTGAAAATGTATATTGGGAGGGGGGTTCAACAATACAATTTTAGAAGGCATTTTCCAATATTTAATGAAATTAGGGATATTCTTTAATATCCTATGAATGATCGTGCTATGTAACAATTTCACTAATTGAACCCCCCGTGGATTGGATACATTAAAAGAGAAAATGGTTACAACACCGATTCTAGTCTTTCCTGACTGGAATAAACCATTTCATGTACATGTATATGCTTTAGCTATAACACTTGGTATTGTTTTAGCTCAACTAGGTGAGGGTGGCATCGACCATCCCATTGCATTTTCACGAAGAAGGTTATATTCATCAGAAAAGAACTATACCATGACAAAAAGAGAAGGCTTAGCTATGGTGTACGCATTGCAGAAATTCAGACACTATCTGCTAGGTTCACATTTCTATATGTTTATTGACCACTCAGATTTGAAATACTTGGTCAACAAACTAGTGTGATGGGGAAGAATATGCAGATGGCTCTTACTCTTTCAGGAGTATGAATTTGAAATCATTGTTAATCCAGGGAGACTGAATTCAGGACCTGACCATCTATCACGCATTGAGTCAGGTGAAGAACCAAGTAATCTAGAGGATGTTCTACCAGATGCACAGTTGTTTTCTATCCATATAGCAGATGAATACTTCAGATATATCATAGAATTCCTGACCACATGATTAGAGCCTACAAAGTTTACTACGAAACAGAAGAAACAATAAGTGGTAAGAGCAGCTGACTTTACCATAATTGTGGACAATTGTATAAATTAGGACCAGATGAAGTATTGGGAAGATGTGTATTGGAACATGAAAAACCCATGATACTTGCTAATGCACACTCTAGAGTATCGAGAGGACACTACGCAGGAAGAGCTACTGTGCAGAAAATTTTAAGATCAGGACTATGGTAGCCTACAATACACAAGGATTCAAAAGAACATTGCCAAAGTTGCGATGTATGCCAAAGAATAGGAAATCCATCTCGTAGAGATGAAATGCCATTGATGCCACAACTAACCTTGCAAGCATTTGATAAGTGTGATATTGACTTTGTGGGACCTATTAACCCACCAGGGAACCGAACTGGTTCGATATATATCATCACAGCTACAGACTATCTAATCAGATGGGAAGAGAAAAAACCAGTAAAGGATTGTAGCGCAGTCACTGCCACGCAACTCATTTTTTAGAATATCTTGACAAGATTTGGATGTCCGAAGATTCTAATGAGCGATCAGGGAACTCATTTCCTGAACAGGACTATTGAAGCCCTGACAGAAGAATTTCAAATCTACCATCAAAAGAGCACACCATATCATCCAAAAGCTAATGGAACTGTTGAAGACTTTAACAAAGTATTGGAAAATGCGCTGACCAAGGTATGTAATACAAACAGGGATGGTTGGGATCTAAGAATACCAATAGTGTTATGGGCATATAGGAAAACTTGTAAGAAGATGACAGGTCATACACCTTTCAGATTAGCATATGGATAGGAAGTTGTCATGTTGACAAAATACATAGTCCCAAGCCTGAGAATTGCAACATTCATAGACATGGCTGATGAAGAGACAATAGAGGAAAGACTAATACACTTAGTTGGGATAGAGGAAGATCGCTTCATCGCAGGTTTTCACCAACAAGTGTAGAAAGACAGAGAAAAAGCATGGCATGATAGGAACATCAAGTACAAATTATTCCAGGTAGGAGATCTTGTACTCCTCTATGATAGTAAATTTATGAAATTTCCTGGAAAATTTTGAATGTATTGGTTAGGACAATACATTGTCAAAAATGTTAGTAATGGTGGCGCAGTTCAGTTAGCCACACTACTTGGAGAAAATTTGAAAGGACTTGTTAATGGGAGTAGACTAAATCCCTACAGGGATAGTCCTACTCCTCTAGACATCAATTGAGCAATGGAAAGAAAATTTTTAAATGTCAAGTACAGTTGAAATTGGATAGTAAAAATTAAAGAATAAAGACTCTGAACACAGTTTTGGAAACCATGCACTGCGAAGCACATATCGCGAGCTAAGAAGTGAAGTACAGGAAGGAAACCAAGATACGAAGTTCAGAATGGAAGAGAAGAAATGCGTAGTTAACTTCGCGGATCTGTCTAACTATGAGCGAAGTTATGAAAAAGCTAGCCGTTACAGTTTTTGGTCAGAAAAGTAGCCCTTATACAGCCTTTTCGGGAACCGGTTGTTTCCGCATTTAAGGAATATTTGTCCATTTAGGCACATTCAATGAAGGAAAGGACCAAGATCTCAGCGATATTTGGCCAACAAACATGGCATTTAATGCCTAGTTAGCCATTTTTTGGGCGCGCCTTCGTGCTACTGCGCCTATAAATAGGTAAGGACCACATGCTCGCAGGTTTCACCGTGATTTTAATTTTTACTACCTGTAAATTCCAAGTTTTTACCAACGAGAAGAATATAGCGATCTGAGGTGAATGTCTGAGCAGTCAACAATAGACGACCTCTTGAGAGATTTATGTAAATTAGGTCTAGAGGGAGTCATGAAAACGCCCGTAAAGAAAGGTGTTCCATAGAAAGGAGCCCCTTCTAGAAGTTCAGCATGTAACATGCTAGAGCTGGATTAAAAGGTTAAACAACAAAGCACTGAACAAGAGAGGCCGAGAGCCAGAGGGATTCCAAGGTTGGAACCGCAAGAACTACACCGCGAGAGGCCCATCTTCCTTATACCTGAGTATATCCCTCCGTGAATAGCTGACGCACCTCCTGTGAAACTTCTGAAGAACCCACAGTATGATATTCCCTTGCCACCCATGTCAAGCCATGTGAAACTGCAGAATAACTTGCTTGGCCGGATTCCATATTGCAAGTTCGCGGATCACGACTTGTTGCAGCACGACTAGTACCCTCAGTTTCATCCAGATCAATACATGTGCCAAAAGTATAACGAAGCAATGAAGCAATCCACTCTTCATGCAAAGGACTGGCTTATGATGCTAGCACCATCCATATTTCTCAACCTTCTGTGCATCCCACATTTTGATCGAAGCCCTGAGCTCACCACGGTTGTGCGTACCCTACTCTCCTGCATGCATCAAGGATACTTGTGGCTAGACCACAAGATTGGCATAAACATCGATCTAATTTACCGGATCACACATCTCAATAAGCGAGGTGTTGATCTAGTGGCGGAGTTTGTAGGAAAAACCAAAGATAAGGAGATTGTGAAGTGAATGAAGGAAGAATTCAGTTTTCTCAAAGGAAGTAGTGGGTATATTACAGCTGGAATCCAGCATAAATCTATGTGCTTTATAGTTCAACTGCTAGTAGGGAAAGTTTTGAGAAAATGAAGATCGGCCGCTACAGTTTCTTTAGCTACAAAGGCTAAAGATGGAATTTCCAATAACTGGGAAAGTTATTTACTGAATGAGTTCTTGGACATTGTCCATGAAACTCAAGAAAGTGGGAATCACTTCCACTATAGTTGGTTGCTGGTGATAATAGAATTTGTAGGTTGGAAAGAGCCTTTGTACCAACAGAATGTATCGGTCATCATAGGAGATTGTCGAGGAACTAGGTTTGCAAACATGTGGGAAAACACAAGGCCAGAGAGACAATGGGTTAATAATGAATAGTTATTTACATACTACCAGAAGTTATGCAAAGTGGTCAGGAACACTCCACGTATTACAAAGGTGGTAACAACTATGTACTTCTACAAGATGACATTCAGAGATGGTCTCCACTCCATCTTTGTTCAGCCAAGAGGGCAAGTAGGGAGCCCTGAATGGTTTGAAGGTTTGTACCAGTTAGATGCATAGAAAATTGAGTTGATTATGGAAGACTTGCCACATGAATGGAAGGCTGATGCGCCAGAAGCGCTCATCACCACATCAGACGAAAGCGAAGCTGGAAATGCGTAGAACCAAGAAGAAGAAATGACAAGTGCACAAGCCAAATATCTAGACCTAGAATAAGTTCAGCAAGACACTACTGAAGGATCAGTAGGAGGAAAGAGAAATGACTCTGAGATCGCTGTGCCGGAAGAAGGGAAAAATAAGAAGCATAAGGAAACTAGAGCCCCGCTCGATGCGCAGTTACATGATGATGACTATGAATGCATCGCAACACGAGTTAGTGAGCACCTAGAAGAGACACTCACCCTGAAGGACAACAAAAGTGAAGAAGTCCAAGAGATCCTGAAAGAAGACCTCGCAGAACTCAAAAGTATGGTAGTAAGGATGGAACAAGTTCAGTAGGACTTGCTAAGGGAGTCATACTCTGAAGGTAAATTAGGTGATTCAAGCCAGCGGAAGAGAATACCACCACCCTTGACAATGAATCCTCAGTTAGTCCGAATGGAACCCATTAATATCATATTCCCAAACGATGAACTTATTGAAGGTGCGAAGAAGCTCGTGCACGTTGATATTAATGTTGGGATGTTACCCCTCAAAGAATTACATAATTTGCATCTGCAGGTTGTGCAAGAAATATGGGATAGAGACATTGTCTCTTATAACCAGCATCTGCATCTGGAAGAAATCTATAAGGAATTGAAGGATGAATCCGTGCAGACAACCAGAGAGCTCGTCAGTGTTCAAGAGAAGCAATGGAAGATAAAAGAAACAGTTTCAGCAGTCTGTGCGAAGATACCTAAATGCGAAGAAGAGAAAGAAGTAGAAGAAACCATACTTAAGATTGTTTCCCTTGTGGAAAATATTAAGGAGGAAATGATGAACATGGAGATCACCTACAAAGAAAATATTTCTAACTTAGAATCTCAACAACAACCTGGAACTCCGCAGGACATGAAGGAAGCTAGAACAGAAGAGTTGAAGGTGTCCACAGAAAACATCTCCATGGAAGTGACAAGATGTCAATATCTACTTGATGAAATCACCAAAGTATGGGACACACTATAGGAAGATCCTAAGCTTCAGAAGATACATGATGAACTACAATAGAGACAAAAAGAACTTGACTCTGTGAACATGGCTATGAAGGATTTTCCACCAGGGAAAAGAATCCAGAAGTTTGCGGAGGAAAAGGAGTTACAGAAAGAGATGAAATCATTGAGAATGGAGGAGGCTGACACTTTGGCGAAGTTACATCCCATACAGGAAGAAGCACTCGCGATTTCGGAGGATATTGAGGAGAAGCTACAAGAACTCTGCACTACGGAGAATACAGTTAAGGAGCAGCTTTAGGAATCCATCTCAGAGGAGATTCTTGAAACAATTAAGGATTTCAAGCAAGAAACTAAGGAAATAGTTGCGAAGCTGAGCACAACTCTTCAACACTTCACTATGACGTTGAGTACCCTAGGGGATGCGCATTTGAAGAAACCAAGTGGAAGTGGCTCGAGGGTGAGCCACATGTGAGTGTTAGGGGCCTATTGGGAGAGGCCCAAATATAGCAGTTTTGATGGAAGAAGTACAATTTAGACGAGGCCTAACATTAGCCAATTTTGTGAGAAACAACTCCGCAATTCTCGGGAGAAGGGCGTGGAGTGATGCAAAGTCAGAAGAAAATGACATCTCCCCTTATTAAAAGCGAAGTACTAATGACGATCAAGGTAGTTGGAGCGGTTATGTATGAAGTGGTGGAATAAACGCTACAGGAGCGAAGAGTAAAGAAGCAGAATGGTGTAAAGGACGCACCATGTCAATGTCAGAGCCGCATGGTCAGAACTGAGACTGTCAGAAGAAGTGTTAGAGCCACAGAAGCGGCGAAAAAGGACAACAAAGCTCCATCGAAGTAAAGACAAAGCATGGTCAATAGGAGAACCGTGCTATCTTGGGTTTAAGGGTACTATGGGGTTTTAGCCCATAGTTATTGTAAAGATGTGACCTTCAAGCACAATCTATAAAAAGGTGAATTTTGTATAGGGAAGGGTTGAATTTTGGTTGGATTATTGTTGATTGTGAGTATCAACTTAGAACATCAAGAGAAAAAGAGGCTCTGTATTTGTGCACAGAGGCCCATTATAGAGAAGAGTCTGCAGCTGTGTTGCAGAATGGAACTATTAACCCTTCCCATTAATATAAAGAGCAGTTCTCGTGGATGTAGCTCCCATCCGGGGGGTGAACCACATAAATGCCTGTATTGTGTGATTTCATCTATGAGATTGTTTCATGTTCATGTATGTTTATGATTTTATATGTATTTTCATGTGTATGTTGATGAGAATAATATGCTAAGTGGTGAAACACACATAATTGAATGTGCGAGTAATCATGAATGTGATGAATATGTAGTTGCATAGATAACATAAAACCAGTGGAGTTTGTAGTGTGTGTAACTACCTAAGTGCGCAGTCCCAGAGTTGCGCACTTGTATTCAAAGTATATGTGAAGTAGGTTTGACTTCGCTCAAAGGACCGATTCCATTTCTGTGCATCGCCATGGTTACAGAAACTTGCTTCTGTAATCATCCCATAACTTCGCCTCAGGTGAGACCTCAACCTGCTTGCAAGTTGTTTTCGAAAGGGCCGGTGAAAAGGGGTTTTGTTGGGTCTCTAACTACACAGAACCCGGGTTAGCCTAAGAAAGAGGAAGTGAGCCAACACTATCATTTCGAACATAGACAATATACCGGGGATAAAATTTCCTGACAAACTATTTTTGTTTTAGGTACTTTGTTGAGACCAAGATTCTTTGTTTTTCGAGTTTCTTAACTCCACACCTCAATTTGTTTATAGTGTATTTTGGCCATCATGTTCCCCTCTGACCGCATACATTAGGGGACATCTGTTATAGGTCAAATTAGCACTTCTCCATCTTTGATGACATTGAATTTGTTGCTTGCACAAAATGACATTGTGGATGGAAGACCCTTGATTTGATACTCATTTCCATGGCTTAGATCATTTTATGTATCTCCAGCACTCCTAATTTGTTAAACTTGATTTGAGACTAACATGTGGTCGGTGGTCATGACATACATGGTGTCACTCACTAGTGTATGGTTTTCCACCTTCATGTTCAATAAAAAGATGATCACGCAACTTGTAATTGGTTGAATTGTGTTTCACTCACAATCTTCCTATTTCCCACTAGTGTGTTGCTCATTAAATTCAAAAAATAAAAAAATAAAATCGAATATGGAGCAGTTGGGGTAGTTCTTGATAACTTATCCCATCAGTTACAACCACATTTCATTCGATGCCTTATACTTTACCACTATAAAATCAAGTAGGATTTTCCAAGAGAAGGACTTTTTTTCCCATTAAGAGAGTAATGTTGGAAGAACATTTGCTCTCTCCATTCATTTGGTTATGTGCATGAGACATCCTTGTCCTATTACACCTGGAGATTGTTCGATTTTGTGGAGAAGAGAAGCAAGGAGACCTAGATCGAGGTTTTGTGAGGTTCCTAAGCAGTTACAAGGTATATTTGTACTTCTTGTTATTAATCAATAAATGCAAGATATATTTCCCTTACCATAATTGTGTTTATGGCGCGTTTAATGAAATGATTATGCTTTTAGGTTGAGATCAGATGTATATGTTCATATTTATGTTGGCATTGTTTTCTCAATTTGTAATTATTTTATTGTATCCAAAATCTTTTTAAGGTATTAGTTGTGATTTTGCAGATATTCAAATCAGGATATTGAAGGCTTAAGAGCAGAGTTCAAGAGTAATTAAAGCATGGACCAACCTACATAAATAAGGTTCATATTTTCAAACTTCAAAACTCCTAGTTCAACTTTGTTTGTATCCAAACCCTATTTTGTTGTCTTCATAGCCCAAGATGTCTACTTTAACTAACCTAGTATGTTGGTGACCTCAACCACAATCATAGGATAGATTTATTCACAACACCGTCGGGGTATTACAGAAAGGAAACACACATATATGATCAATAGTGTGCACAAGAGGATAAGAGATGTCAAACAATATGCATTAGTTTGTGAAAAATATGCATATAATTAAAGGAGAAGCTCATACACATGAGATGATATGACCCATGCATAGAGATAAATCAACCTTTTGTGCATGAGAAATAGATAAAAATTCTCATAATATATATAAAAGACAATGCAAGATATATCTGAAACATAGCACACGGAGGAATAGGTATCCCCATGTCACTGGCTGTAGTGAACTGAACATTTTTGGAAGGATCATGAGTAGCCAAAAAATTGGTGGAACATGAAAATTTGTTTGGATATTAAAAAAAAAACTAGTGTTCAATTGGGTGTCTCTCAAGATATGCAAAGAGATTACTAGGGACTTGCATGCAAATTCGGTAAAACAAAGAGACATACTAGTGGCAAAAGAATACCATCTTATTAAGAGATATTTTCAGGACAAAGTGACACAATGTTCAATTTTAGATTGAATGAAATGGAAATGCATGATGGAAATATTAACCTTCGATAAATTATTACACGCCTTACTTCGAGGACTTTCCTATAACTACTAAGCTAGCTTCCATACTAGTATTAAATGATATAACACATTAAAGAAAATGATTGGTTGATAGTGGTAGGGACACCTCTGATTTCATGCGTGGGGGCATCTCTAATTGCATGCATAACACATGGAGAGAAGTAGGTTTGAACTAGGTTTTAGAAGTAGGTTCAAATTTAGAATCTTGAATTCCGACATTGGATGCATAAAAGTTGGTTTTCTTGTCTAGAAAAGTGGCTCGTTGTGTTGTTGCTCCTGTCCATGTGGGATCATTTACTAGTTCTGGGTCACCATGTACCCATACAAGATAAAGAGTCTAGTTTCAAATTGTTTCATATTATCTAGTTCCAGATGCAATTTGAGCATATTCATCTCAATCAAATTATGTCCTAGTGCTAGGATAAATTCTAGTAGTACCAACGATAGATTATATAGTTATAATTCCATAGCCCGTTTTTGTATTGTAACTTTCTAGGATTCAAACTCAGACTCTCCACGATACCTACAAATATTTCATTATTTCATTATTACCTATTCGCAACAATGAGCTTCAATTATGTTCCTAGTTTCTATGAGATTCCAATCATATGGTATTCCAAATTGATATCCTTGGTTACACCTGCACAAGTTATAAGCCAAAAGTTTCGAATGGGACTACTATTGAGAGCACCAAAATAACATGTGGGAATATGAGAACCAACATGAAACATAATATAGCCAATGAACATTACAAAAGGGCTAAGGCGGTGCATCTTGTAAAGACATAGATTACTTTTACAGACTGAAGGAGGTGCATCTTGTAAAGACCCAGTGAATACAATTCTAGTCCTATAAGTCCCAAATCAAGTTGATGATGCTATTTCACTAGCACTAGTAGCTATTGAATCCTTCCCTTTATCCAATTCCATATGGTTAAATTGATCTAGCGGCAGAGAACGTGGCTATAGTTGTAGAAGCAATGGTAGTATTTCCAGGGGAAGGAGCAACAATCAAGGTAAAGGAATCTTTAGGCACATACGGTAGTATTTTCAGTTATAGAGGCACAGGAAAATGCCAGGGAATGAGCAGAAGCCACAAAAGAAAATGTATTAATAAGCATAAGGGGAATCTAGGGTAGTAATAAAAGCATAAGGATCCATTGGAACTTTAACTAGCTCTTTAATTGGCATATAAAGGATTGGAACAGAGAAAAGGGGAACTACCTCTATACCTCTATGAGGAAAAGGAATAGGCCAGATTCCATTACACGAGACTAAAGGAAGAATTACTGACTAGAAGCACCCTCTTTTTATCAGCGACAACTCACATTTCATGCACGATTATCGTCATTAGTTAAGCTCCTAGTGTAAGGCACTAGATTAGAATATTTTGGGATGTTGTTCTTCATTAATTTTTATCATAATCATGACACTAGGAATATTGTTGTGTCCAATACTATTTTTATTCTTTTATCCTTGTCGAAACAAAGAAGGGTCAGAAGGAGATTGAACGCATATGCAATAAAAGGAAGAATTTCTATCAGTTTCAAAAGCAAAGTAAAATAAATCTAGTGCTGAGGCCATTGAACACAAAGTTCCAACTTCAAAGAAGGTCACCCCTGCAAAACAAAGGACCCATCAATGCCCAAATGTGTGTTTCCTTTGTATTCTTCTTGTTTTCCCTCTCAACATCTATTCATCCTAGAAAGGTCTAAGATAATTTTATTTGGTATTTTATAATATAAGAAAATGGATCCTTTATTAGTTGTTGAAGTTGAATTATTGTTAAGTTGTCCACCAACAACTCTGTCAGTTTCAATCCTCACTATGGTCAGTCAGATTTAGCATCTAAGCTTAAGGAATTCCTCTTAACTAGCTTAACTAGAGGCTTTATTAATACTAGTAGTGGGAGCATGCTATAATATAACCTTCTTAGTAGATATTTTTTCTTATGTGTATTATAATTCTGTCTATTTTTGTTTTGAGATATAGGTTCCCTAACATCACATAAGAAATAAGAAATTGATAGGTGTTGTTGGTTGATCCACCTTTACCTTTTCCTTTGATGCAACCATTGCTCTTTATTTTGATGGTGTTTTTGGTAGAGAATTTTTAATTGTAACCTAAATCAGTTGTGGTTATAAGGGAGAAGCTTCAATTGTTCTCTAAAATCGATTGTGCTCATGCACTCCTAGCTAGAGAGAATGAATGAACTCTAGAAGGATTTGTTGTCATATAGAACAACAACTCTTACATTCTTAGAAGAATGCAATAATGACAACAACAACTATTGAACAAGATCCATGTTGAAGAATACGTTTTTCCAGTTGGTGTAATACATGTTCAAAATTCAAATAATATGTTCAACCATACCATATTTCCAAAGATCCATGCACAAACATTAAATGTCAAATACTAATTTTAAATCTGGCCCAACATTAATTTACCTTACAAGAGATCAATTATCAATATGCATCGATTTTCATATCTTTTAAACCAAAATTTTAGTTTTATAACCCCTTGAATTGTCCTTTGCATCGATATGAAACCAAATAAGACTTCCAAATTTCTCATTGATAAGTAAATTATTTTTCATAACATCTGAAACCTAACATGTCCAAATCAATAGAAGTAGCGACATGCAATTTACTAAAGTCCCGACTGGGACTAATAAGAAGGCATATGAATAAGTTTTTAAGTTTCACTTTTTGGCATAAAATTAAATTTTTTTTTATATAAAAGTGTTTCGATGTTTTTTAATTTCAAGGTTTACACCATTCACAAGAAGTGGTGTCATAAGGTGATGTAATGTAATTTTGAAATGGGAGTTTTTTATAAAGGTGAAAGATCACTTTTTAAAAGCACCTTTTACCATCATTAATCCATTGACACTGTTACAGCGTAATTTTCCACCTCGTGAGCATCAACATTGATTGGCCTTCAAGATCCATTTTATTGACCCAGATCCACATTTTATCCTCCAAAAACACACTTTTCCCTATTTTTGTTCCTGTACGCTAGTTGTTCCACTATAGCCAACGTACACGCAGCCTGTTCCACTATAGCCAGCGTACACCAAGTTAAATGGTAAAAACTAATAGATAATTACTTTTTACTCCCAAAAAGCGGTCTTAGGTTGACCTTTGGCCCTCCATATGCCCCGAAACAACTCGATTTGACCTTTAACTTACCTTTGGAAGGCTATATATTGAGCTCTTATGGTGTATGGAAGGGAGGAGAAAAAGAGAGCTTGTAGCTCGAGAAGAAAAGATGGGAGGAGAAGATCAAGCTCTTGCAACTCACACCAAAAGAAGCAAGCCCAAGAAGGATCACTCTCACCACAAGAAGTCCACTCACTATCACCAAAAGAATAAGAAGGATCTAAGGTGCTTCACATGCAATGAGAATGGTCACTTTGCTTCAGATTGTCCCAAGAACAAAAGGGACAACAACTTCAGCAAAAAGAAGAAGGGTAGCAAAAGAAGGTACCATGCTCATGCTGCCGAAGATGATGAACCTCCAAAGAAGAAAGCTAAGGAAGAAAGTGATGATGACTCATCAAGTGAAGAAGAGTATGTTCTAATCTCTGCTCTCATAGGTACTATCTCCCATGGTTGTAATGATTGGTTAATTGACAATGGGGCCTCCAAACACATGACTGGGTTTAAGGAATATTTTGTAAACCTATTTGAACATGAGTCACCCCATAAGGTGAAACTTGGGGATGATTATCAATACCCTATCAAGGGAAGTGGTGAAGCCTCCTACAACCTAGATTCTGGAAAATCTTTGAAGATGAAAGAAGTCCTTTATGTACCTGGGCTCAAGAAGAACCTACTCTCCATCTCTGCATTGGATGCAAAAGGTATGAGGGTTGCATTTGTAGATGGCCAAGTCCTAATGTGGCCAAAGGGAAAAACATTCGATGATGCAGTAGTGATTGGAGAGGAAGAGGGAGGTTTGTATAAATTGAAAGGACAACCTGAACATGCCATGGTGCATGACTCCATGGAGCCAAGTGAACTTTTGCATAGAAGACTTGCACATATGCACTACAAGCAATTACCAATTGCAAGTAAGGCTGTAGAAGGTCTTCCTGAAATCAAGACCAAGCATGAAGGTATTTGCAAAGGGTGTGCAAAAGGAAATAACACTAAGAAGGCATTTCCAAGCAGTGAAAGCAAGGCAAAAGGTATCTTGGAAATCATCCACTCAGATGTATGTGGTCCTATGTCATCCACTTCTCTAAGTGGGTATGTTTACTATGTCTCTTTCATTGATGAATTCTCCAAGAAGACTTGGGTCTACTTCTTGAAGAACAAAGATGAGGTGTTTGATAAGTTCAAGGAATTCAAAACCTTGATGGAGAATCAAACTGATAAGAAGATCAAAACATTCAGATCCGACAATGGTGGAGAATTCACCTCAAGTGACTTCAAGAAGCTTTGCAG
Source organism: Larix kaempferi (assembly GCA_027924585.1). NCBI lineage: Eukaryota > Viridiplantae > Streptophyta > Pinopsida > Pinales > Pinaceae > Larix > Larix kaempferi. The sequence goes on from BSBM01000012.1 coordinate 28,141,433, forward strand.
TGATTTAGGGATTAAGAGGGAGTTGACTGCTCCTTACAATCCATAATAGAATGGAGTTGCAGAAAGGAAGAACAGAACAATCATGGAAGAAGCAAGGGCAATGCTGCATGACCAGGATCTACCTATGCATCTATGGGTAGAAGCAGCTAAAATAGCTGTATATGTGCAGAACAGAACACCCCACAAGATATTGGACAACAAGACACCAGAAGAGGTATTTTATGGTAAGAAACCTGGAGTCAACCATCTCAGAATATTTGGTTGTCCAGTATACACTCATGTCCCAAAGGAAAAGAGGACCAAAATAGATCCTTCAGGAAAGAAGGGTATCTTTGTGGGTTACAGTGAAAGATCGAAGGCTTATAGAATATACTTTCCAGGGTTCAAGAAGATTGATGTCAGCAGGGATGTGACATTTGATGAAAACTCAACATTTATCAAATCAAGAAAGACTCCTGTTGAAGATTATGAAGAACCTAAGGTAACTAGATTTCAAGACACTACCATGACTGAAGCAATTCCAAATATTGTTCGTGAGTTTGAAGATCCGCAAGAACCTGTAGATCCACCCCGTGAAGATAACTCTCATAAGAGGAAACCTACATGGGCTAGAGAGCTCATTCAAGATGCAGAAAGATTCGACATTCCAGAAGAAGAACACAGAGCAAAGAAGAGAACCAGATCACATACCAACTATGTTGCTTTACTCTGTGACATCATGAATAAAGAACCTTCTAGTTATGAAGAAGCAGCGGAAAAGAAAGAATGGAAGGATGCCATGGTCGAGGAATACCAATCAATAATGAAGAATGATGTTTGGGATGTTGTCCCAAGACCTAAAGAGAAGTATGTGGTGACTTCCAAATGGATCTACAAAATCAAGCATGTTGTAGATGGCAGCGTAGAGAAATACAAGGCAAGATTCGTAGCTCATGGCTTCTCTTAGAAAGAGGGAATAGATTATGAAGAAACTTTTGCACCTGTAGCTAGGTATACTTCCATCAGAACAGTACTTGCCCTGGCTGTAGCAATGAAATGGAAAATACACCAGATGGATGTCAAGACTGCTTTCTTGAATGGTGTAGTTGAAGAGGAAGTATATGTGGAGCATCCACTCGGTTTTGAAATACATGACAGGGAGTCATACATATGCAGATTGAGGAAAGCCTTGTATGGCTTGAAGCAAGCTCCCAGAACTTGGTATGGTAGGATGGATAGTTTCCTATCTAGTTTGGGCTTTACCAAAAGTAAAGCGGATTCCAACCTTTACTATAAGGTTGAGGAAGGGAATCCTGTGATTCTACTCTTGTATGTGGATGACTTATTTGTAACAGGAGATGACAGATTGATTGCAGATACAAAGAGGAAGCTTGCTGCCGAGTTCGATATGAAAGAATTGGGAATGATGCACTATTTCCTAGGTATGGAGGTGTGGCAAAGTGCAGATGGGATCTTCTTTGGTTAAGGGAAGTACACAGTAGATATCCTGAAGATATTCGGGATGATGGATTGCAAGGCCATGGCCACACCTATGGCATCGAACCTGAAGCTTCTATGTGATGCTTCATCTGAGCCAGTTGATATCTCTATGTATCGTCTGTCACGTCCCCACCCATCATACCAGTGCAATGGAGGGGATCGTGAGGCTAAAACCGGGCATCTAGCCCCATGTACCTATTAAGTAAGCATTCATTACATATGAAGAGGCATAAATATTTACATTGCACAGCATAAGTAATTTCATTTACACATTCGCCATACATTCAAGATATTCATCCATTAAATAATTGAAAGATGGCACAAGAGAATACTTATCTTTAACAGAGTAGTCCCAAGCAACTAGCTATGTCGTGACAACGTTCCACCCAGCCATAGGCTCTTTGACAGCTTGTACTGAGTCCGTCCGAAGGCCACCCCCGAGCTGGGCATGATTCTCACAAGGGAAAGGGAACATTCCAGCTCAACCACTGCCCAATAACCATTTTATCTCAGCCAAGCCAGTCCAATTGGGTTTGTCAAGCTACAAGGGAACAATGGGTGTTCATTCTGAAGCTCAAGCTAGAATAATGGATTACCCATTACCCATACCCCAACATACTCTTTCTTCTCACAACAAAACGATTATTGACAGGGTTACACATTTACAACAGAGGTGTTCACAAAACAGGGTCCACATTGGTTCTCCCAGCTCATGGTTCACCCAACGAACTGTTGAATTTCGATTTCAACCCCAGGGAGCAAAACCGATTTCTCTCCACGGGTTAGGATCCCTTCCAATGGCCTAAACGACCTCCAGGAAGACCCAAAACGTTTTGCTCTCTTCCCCCACTGGTAACCAACACAAAAACGCCCCTTCCCAGCTAAAAGATGAAGGGAAACACAGAAAAACGAGGGAGGAAAACGCCCAGGCAGCTAGAGCTGCGTGAGAGAGCAAGGCCATGCTGAATAATGGCTTCGGCAGCCATTTCGTTGCTCTATTCTTGCCCCAAGAGACAAACACGATTTTCCATGGAGGGTGGCTTTCCCATACCCGATTTTGGACAGCCATACCTCCCCATTCCCAAGGCATTAACTTCCCCAACCAACTCTTGGGAGAAATCAATGGTTGGGTACAAAATTCAACATGGGTAGCTGAGGGTTTGATGGGTTTTCTCATTGACACTTGGCTTGAATCTAGTGGCTCAAGGGTTTGAATGTTTTCCCTCCCAATTCCTTGTGAAATCATACCCCCATCTCTTTGTTGCATCGCATAGCTAGTTGTGGGTATTTTTATTAAAATGCATATTACATGATATTTGAATTTCCAATGTGCATTGCTGGCACGCAAACCATATGCATCACTAAATCGATGGCGGGGCCTTGGCCTTGAGCTCCTCACCATGATTTCATAACAATATTACATCATTTAAAATGTTAAAGTGATAGGGTCTAGATGGGGACGTGACATCGTCAGATGATTGGGTCCTTGATGTACCTGGTGAACACGAAACCAGATATTTGCTTTGCTGTGAACACATTGAGTCAGTACCTGAGAGATCTGAGGAGTGTTCACCTGATTGCTGTAAAGCATATTCTAAGGTACCTGAAGGGTACAGTTGATTATGGGATCAAGTATGAAGTGAATCAAAAGTTTAACCTACAGGGTTATGTTGATTCAGATTGGGCAGGCAGTGCTGCAGATAGGAAGAGCACATCTGGGTGTTGCTTCAATATGGGATCAGGTGTGATCTCTTGGTTTAGTAGGAAGCAGTCCTGTGTAGCACTGAGTGCAGTTGAGGCAGAGTATGTTGCAGCCTGTTCAGCTAGTTGTGAGGCAGTATGGCTCCAGAAGCTGCTGTCTGAGTTATTTGATCTCCCACTGGAGGCTACTGGTATCTTTTGTGACAACCAGAGTTGTGTGAAGCTATTTGAGAACCCAATGTTTCACGACAGGTCGAAACACATAGAGATCAAATATACAGGGATATGGTGCAGAGAGGAGCAGTGAAGCTCCTGTATGTTGTGACGGACGAGCAGATTGCAGATGTACTGACGAAACCACTAGCCGGAGTGAAGTTCGAGTACTTCAGGGAGAGGCTTGGTGTTCTTCAGATTGATGACACGTCGAGGAAGAAGTGATGGAGACATTTGTTGAAGCCATTCCAAGCATGTTGGAAGGATGATCCTTCACATGGTTGTGGATGTAAGCACTGGATGATGTTCTAGTTTTTGCTCTATATGATCAGTTGGATCATTTACATTTGTGTATGTATGCATCATGTTGATGCTGGATATGATCAGTTGGATCATTTATATATATGTACGCATCATGTTGGATGTGGGATATGATCAGTTGGATCATTTATATGTATGTATGCATCATGTTGGATGCTGGATATGATCAGTTGGATCATTTGTATGTATTTTGTATATGCATCATGTTGGATGCTTGGACCATGTATCTGTATATGTATCAGGTGGATACTGTGTATGATCAGGTAGATCATGTATGTTGATATATATCAGGTAGATGCATTGTGTGTATCATGTATCTATGTATGTATCAGGTGGATACATTGTTTGATCAGGAGGATCATGTATGATGATATGTATCAAGTAGATACTTGGTATGCATCAGGTGGATGCAGTGTATGATCAGGATGATCATAGATGATGAGCTTCAGGATGTTGCTCCAGATGACACGCAACAGGATGTTGCAATGATGATGATCAGGATGATCATGTGTACATCAGGATGATGTATGATGAGTATCAGGTTGATACTTTGTGGTCATGGATCAGGTTGTGCAGATGAGCATGTCTGGGAGATCCTATAGGTCGGAGTTGTGTACCCGTAACAGCCTGGGATGCTCTTTCGAGACATTGCTCTGGGAGGACATGTAATTTGTGCCCTGGGAGATTTCAGGTCGGAGTTGTGTACCTGTAACATCCTGAGATGCTCTTGCGAGGTTTTGTCCTATGGCATGTAATTTGTGCCCTGGGAGATTTTAGGTCGATGTTGTGTACTCGTAACATTTTGAGATACTCTTTCGAGGTTTTTCCATGACCACATGTAATTTGTGCCCTGGGGAGATTTCAAGTCGGAGTTGTGTACCCGTAACATCCTGAGATGCTCTTGCTAGGTTTTGTGGTGACCACATGTAATTTGTGCCCTGGGGAGATTTCAGGTTGGAGTTGTGTACCCGTAACATCCTGAGATGTTCTTGCTAGGTTTTGTGGTGGGGTCACATGTAATAAGTCCTGGAGATCTGGATAGGATGAAAAAGGCCTCAGATGCTCTTTAGGGTTCTTGCTAGGAAGGAGACTCTTTAAAGGTTTTGTGACGCATGTAATAAGTCCTAAGGATTCCACAGTATGGCCAGTGATGACAAAGACCTGCAGGTGGTGGGCCTACATCCAGTATGAAAAAGGATTGGCTCTGTAGAACTTCCTATGATGAGTAGATTCAGATATTGGTTGAGATAGCAGCAGCAGTGACGATGATGATGTCGATGCATCGATGACGATGATCCCGAGAAGAAGACTTGTCTAGCAGATCTGTGTCGAGAAATACCTTCCTAGTTAAGAGGGAGTGTTGAAGTATATGTAACTTCAGAATGTATTTCATCTATGTATTTCATATATATTTATTGTACCCTTATAAGAGATGTATTATTCCTCTATAAGGAAGTGTCGTCATGTGTATTGACAAGTGTCGCAAGTGTGTGTACTTGCTGATGGGTTATTACACCACCATGTGTGGGGTCGAACCTGAAATATATATTATATGGTTGATATACCTAGCTAGACAAGTCGACCCCATAAGGTCACTGGGAAAACAGACAAGTATAAATAGAGATCGGGAGATCTCTATTTTGATCACTCAGAAACTCACACTTCTCTCACTCAGAAAGTGGTGCACTAGTGAGGAGGAGGATCATCTGCTACTAGGAGACTATCTTAGTGTATTTTGGTTGTACTTTGGTTGAGCCATTGCTCTCTATATCTCTGAGGAAGTTGTGGGGTTTTTCACCTTAGGGTTTTCTCCACGGAAACTCTGTGTCTCTTGTCTCTCATGCTTTTGATTCTTGTGATGCTTGTGATGCTTATTATGATTGTTATGCATTGATATACTGTACATGTTATTCTCTCAGTAAAGATCCTAGAGTATTGTGAATTAATGCTCAAAATTTAACAACATCATCAATTTCATGACCATATCCTTTGAGTAATTACAACCATTAAAATCAATGCTTAATCTTAAAATTGATTAGAAACGATTTTCTTTCATAGGGTGCACCAACTAGCTGAGCTTTAGAGTCTTGGAATAGATCATTGTGAGTTAACAATCCAAGACTATTGAAACAACATTATGCGTCTGACCAGGGAGTGGTGAAACCCATGGTATACATTAGTGTTCTCAAGAAGCTCTACTAATACCAAAGTTAAGCACGAGGTCATGGGAGGTTGGTTGCGGAGATAGCCCTCCAATACTAGCTGAACGTGGGATATATTTCCAGGATTTGTTCGTGTACGGGGGCTCTTGGGGGATTTGACCCTCTAGAGTTTCGGGCTTAGATACCCTGCCCATATGACGGATCCCACCTGCAATTGTCCGCCTGAGCATTGGTTATATCGTGGTGAACTTAGCTGATTTACCTAGGTATCACATAAGGCATTCGTTGCAGCTATTCTACGATTGTCCTGAGTCAGATAGGGGTTGGAAAACACAATTTCCTGTTGTATAGGAATTCGACCCTGTGCATGTAGTGAAGTCTGGGAACCCTTATAACTAGTTCTGTTACCTTCGGTTATAGTTTGGGAGTCTCAAGTCTCTCCTAGGTGAGACATACCGGCTGTAGTGTCAGGAGGTCCCTTGAGCCAGTCCTATTCGTGCGCATTTGGTTGTAGTTTCTTTAGGTGTGTTCTCTTTGATCGATAGTTGGCTGTTAGGAGGTGTTCTATTTATTTGGAGTTATCATGGAGCGAGATCCAACTCTCCGTCGGTCTCATCGTTTGGATGGTTTACCAGCTGACGAGGTAGAATGTCCTTTTCATAAGAGACATCGAAGGATCCCGTTCGATACTTTTGATACTTATGACAAACTCCACGCATACATTATGACTTTTGCATCTGGCACACCGGGAAGAATTCCCATGATTCCGTCGGTGGAGGTCAATGGACAGAACGTTCCTTCCACTCCTAGGGAACTTGGAGGGGAAAGTTCACCCCCACATGTCACTTTTTCAAGTTTTGGGCCATATCCACCCCTGGAGCCAAACCCATATCATGGTACACACACTCAGGGATTCCGATATGGGATTTCAGATCTCAATGACACCACAAACCCTTCGACCACTAATACTTCTTCACTTGGTATGCCTAGTCTTAATTCGAATGTTACATCCACTTCATCGGGTAGTCAATATTATACTAGCCTTGGAGCTGCAGGCACTACTCCCTCTGGGGGCGGAAAAACCTATTCTGCTCCCTCCAGGGGTGGTGCAACCTATTCTTCTCCCTCCGGGGGTGGCACAACCCATTTTTCCCTCTCCGGGGGCAGCACAACCTCTTCTTCTCCCTTAGAGGGCAACACATCCTCTTTTGCTCCATCCGGGGGCGGCACGACCTTTTTTGCTCCATTTCAATTTACGTCTGGTCATTTTAGTGGGAACACTTCAGATAACACGACTCACATTACACAACCTAACACGCATGTTTCTATGCATATACCTGTGACCACGACCACATCTTCTAACCAACATGTCCCTCCCAACACTGGGGGTGGGCACATATCCTACACTGGGGGTGGCCACATTCCCAACACTGGGGGTGGGAACATTCTCAATGTTGGGGGTGGGAATGTACCCTATAATTATGGTCATTACTCGACGACTTCTGCTACAGCTAGCACTTATATGCCCCATCAGAATGGTGGAAATCCTTCTTATAATGCATCCGGTTATGGCCCTTATTACAACCCTCCTCATTATGGTGCTTACAGTGCATCTATACCTTCGTACCCTTAGATGGGTCAGGGTGGAGGCAGTTACCAGCCCTATGGTCATGGTCATGGTTCATATCATCCCTACGGTCGGCAAGGTAAGCCTCTTTTGGGAGCCTTTAATCTAGCTTCACAGCCATAGCTCTCGTTTCTTGCTTGTTTGGATCTACCCGATCTTTCGAAGCTTGCGAATGATCCAGTATGTCACGATCATTCTTGGCCTCCAGTCCCTACCAAAATCCTTTCTGACATTCCAAAGTTGGAAGGGAAGAGTGGTGAAGATTTGGGTGATCATGTTACGACTTTTCACCTTTGGTCCTCCTCGAATTCATTAAATCATGACTCTATTCGTTTGAGACTATTTCAACGCACCCTCACGGGGGCAACCGCGAAGTGGTATGTCGAGTTTTCTGGGGGCACTTACAGGGGTTTTAATGAGATAGCTTTGGTTTTATTTTATCACTTTCAGCTGTCAGTTCGCTATGATACTGGCACCGATATTTTATCTACCTTCCACCAGAACAAGGCCACGCACATATCCGATCATATTCAAGAGTGGTGTCGACGGAAGAGGCTAGTGAAAGCCAACATTCCTCTAGATTTTCTGTTGGAGTGGTTCCTCAAGTCTTTGCTTCCCTATATATCTAAGGATGTTTCGGTGTCCGACATTATGATTGAGGGGAAAGCTATATTCAAAGTGCATCAGCTATATTTACTCTACGCTCAGTCAGGAATCCTGTATGATATTATTCCTGACGCACCGCGTTCACGACATGAAGCCAAGCCTATTCCTGGACCACATGCTGATGGCATTGTTGGATCCACGAGTACTCGACCCGTAGACTTGGTTACAAACAAAATGAATTTTTTTTCTATTTTCCATTCTACCCCTGGACAGGTGCATGCCTCGTCCACTCCTACCCAATCGTCTGATGTCCATTCTATACAGTCGGTGAACCCATTAGGTAACCAACAACCTAGTGGAAATAAGAAGGGGAGAAAAAATTGTAAGGGTGGGAATAATGGGAATAATGGAAGTAATCAAAATACTCCTAGGAAAGAGAACGCCAAACCTCCTCGGGATGGAAAAAATGCTGGTGGGGACCGTAAGCCGAGACGTAAGGTGAAATTCCCTTGCAAACTTTGTGGGGAGGATCATCTGACTCACTTGTGTCCTCGAATTGAAGAAGCATCGAAGCATATTGCACAAATCCTAGCTGTGTTGAAAGATCCCCTTCCACATCATTAGAATATGGCTTCAAATGCTCCCACCACTGGTTATGGGACTAATGAAACTACGACATATTCTTCTTAGGTCAATGGCTACGGATGCGTGAACATGGTCCGATCTCAGGTTAGTGTTGCTACTTGTGAACGTGATTATGGTGCACCACAACCGAATATAGCGAATGAGCCTCCACCTCCTCCTGATACTTCTTTGCATATCGAGAAGCCTACTACTATGTCTCAGATACCAAAAGGTGTTCTTAAGTGCTCAGTGCACAATCCCAATGCCCGAGCCGCCTAGAACTACTCTATTGTAGAAGATTTGGGCCAAACTCCATGTGCCATGTTGTCTCTTGAGGTTTTACAGGCATGTCCTTCGTAGAGCAACGCCCTCTTATCTGCTTTGGGAGTTCAGGATGGGGGTATCCCTAGCATCATTAAATTCAACACCACTGATATCTAGCCTTGCTTTCCTTATCAAGTGGCTTTTCAGGTCCATGTGAGGTGCTTAGATAAATTCGTTAAACGTATGGTGGTTGACGCAGGTGCTTCCACCTCAGTGATGTTGTTGGATTGTTGGAAATCTCTTGGCTATCCTCCCTTGTCAAAATCTATGGCCATGCTTACTGCGTTCGATGGTCGGTCATTTAGGCCGCATGGTATTCTCGCTTCCCTTGAGGTCCACTTGGGTGGGAAATACATGCCTATTGAAGTCGAGGTGGTTGATGCACCCATCGACGACAACCTTCTTTTGGGTAGGAATTGGATCTATGCAATGAAAGTGATCGTGTCCTTTGTGTTTAGAGTTATTTGCTTTCCTCATGAAGGAAGAATTGTGACAGTAGATCAACTCGATTTCCCTAGTTCTAATTCCATAGCATCGTCGAGAACTGTTGTTCCCCAGATCAAAGATTCTCAGCCGACAACTGGGAACATTGGTGTAAGATTGTATTCATCATTGATGGGATCATTCGACTTTGTTGCACCAATTGATTTTATTGGTACCGTTTTTGATAGTGCTCCATACTCACTAAGTAATGTACCTTTTAAGACCTCCTATTTTAATGACTCCTGGACTTTACCATCCACGAGCACTTTGTCTGGAGACATTTCGCACATTGGAATGACCATGCCATTATCTGCAGCTGAGCTTGCATACCGCGAAATTTAGCAAGCCACTACGGAGCTAGATCCATCCTCTTCACGAACAGAAGACGAAGATCCCATTATGCTGCTGGAATGGGCAGCCGACTCGTCTTGTTCGCACGATTGTCTTGATGGTACTTTTCCTTCAGATGAAGCCATCATTGAGGCTATGTGTGGTAGTGAGAGGCCGTGGGAAGACTTGCATCATTGCTCTTATTTTATTCCTAGCCTTGATCTTCTTGAGCAAGAAGAGTTTAGGATGACTCTTGCAGAGAAGGTTGGTCCCCCTGCCGCTCCTTTGGATTCACATGGTATTTACGTGGAGGGGAATATGGATAATATCTCCCCAACCATACTGATCAACATCTCTCGCACGCCCGGAAAGATAGAGAACATTTTTATTGGTGCTGATTGTTCTCCCAGCGAGATCTGTATATACACTGAATTGTTCAAGGATTTCGGGATGTTTTCGCCTAGTCTTATGAGGAGATGTCAGGAATAGATGCCAGTATTGTCAAACACGAGATTAAGACATAAATTAATGCTAAACCGGTTCGGCAACGATTTCGTGCTGTGAATCCTAGAAAGGAAGCCACGATTAAGGAAGAGGTGGAAAAACTGCTTAAAGTTGGTTTCATCTACCCGGTTCCCCTTACTGAATGGGTGTCAAACCCTGTTCCTGTAGACAAGAAGCAAGGAACCATCTGTGTATGCACAAACTTTAGAGATCTGAACCGCTCATGTCTAAAAGAAAAATTTCCCACGCCATTCATAGATCAAATCTTGGATGCGTGTGCAGGAAGCGAGGTCTTTTCGTTTATGGACGATTTCTCAAAATATAATCAGATCTAGATAAAGCCAGAGGATCAACACAAAACCACTTTTATATGTCCTTGGGGTACATTTGCATACTGGAAGATGCCATTTGGCCTTAAAAACGTCGGAGCTACATTTCAACGTGCTATGACCTATGCGTTTCATGACCTCAAGCGTATAGTGGAGGCATACTTGGATGATCTTGCTGGCCCTTCTCATACAAGAGTGGACCTCCCCAAGCACCTCCGCCTCATTTTCGAAAGATGCCGGTGTTACAAGATTCGGTTGAACCCCAACAAGTGCATATTTGTTGTGAAGATGGGTCGCCTTTTAGGGTTCGTAGTTTCACAAGAGGGTATAAGAGTCCATCCTCCTAAAGTTGAGGCAATACTTCAGTTGCCTCCCCCACGTAACCTAGTTCAAGTTCAGAGCCTCTGAGGGAGAGCTACTTTTCTATGACATTTTATAGTGAATTATGCCAGTCTTACCAAAGGTTTCGCGTGACTTTTGAAGAAAGACACATCGTTTATCTAGGATGAGCAAGCCCAGCAGTCTTTCAACGCTTTGAAAAAGGCCTTGGTATTAGCCCCTCTGCTTAGTACACCCAACTTTGCTAGAGATTTCTTGATTTATGTGGCCGCATCTCTTGAGACGATTGGCATGGTCTTAGTTCAAGTAGATGATGCACTCCAATAGCATGTTGTCTATTATCTTAGTCGAAATCTAGTAGATGCTGAGATGAGATACACTCACGTGGAGAAGTTTGCACTTGAGACTTTTCATGCAGTACAATGTTTACGACATTACATTATGCTTAGGAAAACCACTATCATAGCACACATCAATCCATTTCAGTTCGTGCTTTCACGACATTTAATTGGGGGGAAGTATAATAAATGGATTGTTATTCTTCAGGAGTTTGATATCGATTTTGCTTTGGCAAAGTCGGTGAAATCCTTGGTCTTCGCTAAGCTCATGTTGGATTTTCTATGACTTGATGAGGACATCGTCTATGAGGATTCCTTTGTGGATGAGCACTTGTTTCTTATCTCGTCAATGGACCCTTGGTATGGGGATATCATCATATATCTTCAAACTTTGAATTTCCCTTTGCATTATTCACGGGATGAACGGCGACGTGTGAGACATCACGCTAAAGATTATGTCATCATCGGTGACACTTTGTATCGTTGGGGAAAGGACTCTATCCTCCACCGTTGTTTGACTCACGAAGAAACAGAGTTAGTGTTGAATGACTGCCACAGTGGGGCGTGTGGTGGTCACTTATCTGGGCTCACGATAGCCCAACGTATCATGCGAGATGGTTACTTTTGGAATTCAATCTTTAAAGATTGTATGAATGCTATGAAGAGATGTCACCCTTTCCAGGTGTTTTCTCGAAATATACACTCCCATCCTACACCCATTCATCCAGTCGTAACCGTCGGTCCCTTCACTAAGTGGGGGGTGGATTTCATGGATTGCAAACCAGCTTTGGCTAGGGGGAATCGCCATATCATTGTGGCCATGGACTACTTTTCCAAATGGGCTGAGGCCATGCCTACCATAAAAGCCAATGGTGTTACTGCAACCCATTTCATGTTCAATTAGATTATCACTCGGTTCGATATCCCGAAAGAGATTTCCACTGACCATGGTAGTCACTTTCATAACAAAATGATGGCAGATTTGCCACTCAAGCTCAGGTTTGATCAATATCATTCATCTTCTTACTACCCCCAAGCGAATGGTCAAGTTGAGGCAGTCAATAAGTTCTTAAAGACAATTCTCCAACGTACCATCCAGCAAAGCAAGAGCATCTATCATATTATGTTATATACTACTTTGTGGGCATATCGAACCACAGTTAAGACTGCCACCGGTTTCTCACCATTTCAGCTAGTACATGGTGTGGAGTCTATATTGCCAATTGAATGTGAAATCCATTCATTAAAACTATCCATAGAGATCCTTCCTGATATGTCAGATGTTGAACAACATTTGATCCACCTTGAACATCTTGACGAGCAGCATCGAGATGCTGTTGTGGCTATAGATGCCAAAAAACATTGTGTCAAGGTTCAATATGATAGGTCTGTCTGTCCCCGACAGTATGCTGAAGGTGACTTGGTCCTCCTGTATGACCAAGCTAAGGAACCCCTAGGGGCAGGAAAGTTTAACCCCATGTGGCATGGTCCTTACATAGTGAGGCATGTCCTTGAGAAAGGAGCCTACGAATTGGAAGATTATGAGGGGAACGCCTTGAAGGAGCCTATAAATGGGCTCTGCCTCAAGCGGTATTATGCTTGAGCTTTTAGCTCGAGCTAATACTTTTGTATACTATTGTATAGTTGCTTCTGTATATAGTTTAGTTTTCTATTGGTTTTTCAGATCTATTGATTCATTTCTGTTTAATTAACAGATGTCAGCGGAATCTTCTGTGTGTTAGGATATCTCATCATTCACTTATGTACTTTGCATGCATTTTGCATTTTGCATGCATTCTACATGCATCTGCATGTTGCCTAGTCATCGGTATGGTACCTCCAGCACCTTGTCGTTAGTCTCCCAGCACTCAGGAGCTACTTTCCACTTAGTTTAAGCCCTCCTATCCTGTCATGCACCCAGTTCTCACCTCCAGTGAAGAAGGGCACCTTTCTCACCTACCAGTCCATTTACACTTCAGTTATCACTCCGACTTACCTCCGATTGACCCATAACTGATGTTATCACTCTGATTGACCTCTGATGAGACATGACTGACAATTCTGAGTGCAGTTAACTCCTTATGCTCCCTCCACTGAGCCTCCATCCCTAGATTAGTGCCACTTACCATCAGTTACACTTATTGCACTCAATTAGACTCAGTTAGAATCAGTTTGACACTTGTTTGACAATGACTTGTGCATTGATGACCACCACTGATTGATGATGAGGACTCCTAGTTGGAGCCAAGCTATGCCATTCAGTTAATTCGAATGACCTCCTTGGTTAATTTGAATTGCTCACTCATTTTGACAGAATTGTATTGTATTTTCACCCTTATTGGGATTATAGAGCACTAATGCATGCTTTTGCACAGTTTACACCATATTTTCTGAGTTTCATCTATTGTGATTGATTTACTTGTTCATTAGATCTGCTTTGACTAATTTTACACTGTGTTCTTGGGATTTGTGGATGGTGCTAGCCGTCATACGCAGGGACTCGCTTTTGCTGCGTGGGTTATTTATTCACCTGACCATCAGATTGTGTCTTCAGGAAGTGCCTATCTCAGTCCTACATCCAACAATGTGGCTGAGTATAGTGCCGTAGTTGAGCTACTTTGGGATGCCATTTCGCATGGCATCCAGTCTTTAGAAGTCCACTTGGATTCACAACTGGTTGTGTCTCAATTGAATGGCCGGTATCGCGTGAGGGATCCTACATTACTATGGAGGTTCTTAAGGGTAAGACTCTTGGAGCGTCATTTTGTTTCCATTACATACATTCATGTTCCGAGATGTTTTAATCATGTATCTGATGCATATGAGAATTATGTCCTAGATTGGCATTTGTCTCATCAATAAAGAAGCACACAAATAAACATTCATTCACACATTTGTACATACACATATAGTAGAACCGGAGAATCATAGTTTTTTTATAAATAATATGTCCAAAAAAGGTAGTGTCACAGTACAAAACTGGAGCCTGTAGCTCTCAAAAATATACATAATCGATACAAAATATGGGACTCTGAGATATCTAAGCCCCACGAGGAGGCCTAGTTGCCTTGACAGGATGTGTCTGAATATAATAGTGTACTGCATTAGCTATGCGCTGCAATAACCGCACCCAGGTGCCCAGTACTCCCACAACATGGCGTTGCATCGCCTCTAGCAGATGCTCTACCTTGATCATGGGTACTCTAGTAGTCATACAGGACAGGTTGACCTGTACAGTCTCTAGCGTGCGCTTTGCTGCAGTGCCAATTACCCCTCCACCCTTTCCCCATCGATGATGTCTCGAGAAACCCTTTGGTCTTCGTGGACCAGCATCTGTGAGTAAACAGTGAAATGTCAATATGTGATACTAACCCAAAAAGATTTTTGCATTTTCATATATAACAAAAAATTCCCAAAAAATTAAATACACAAAACATAAAAAGAGTAACATACCGATGTCTCCGAATGCGGCCCCTGGAGGAAGCAGCATGTCGTGATTGCCATGGAAGTCTATCCCTGCACATGGGTAGTCATCAATGGAAATGACCTACCGATCCCACCAGTGGAAGAAATCATCTGTATATGGTGATTCCTGTCAGCCACCACCCTGTCGCGTCAGTACCTCTGTCCACCGGGTCAGGGATGGGTCATGGAGACTATGTGGAGGGACTTCAACCCTTGGACTGAGCCCCAGAACTCTCTCAAAGACGAAGTTGCACAATATATTGCCATACTTGATGTTCTTTTCCTGTCCATGCTTGCACTCTGTTAACTGGGTCTTCATGGACACCAGTAATGTTGTGCACCAATCATATACTATGGGTCTCATGCACTCTGCTGCGTAGAACATCACCGGCCTTGAAGCCTGGTGTAAAACTGCCAAACCTGTGATCCTCACGAGGGTGAGCACTATGATATTCATGCTCAAACTCACAATGGCCCCAATGGGTACCTGAATCCCCACCTTTTGGGTACTGGGAAGACAATACCGATCTATATAGTTGGGAATGGTGATCCCACCACCTACAGTGCAAGATCAGAGACTAGCCACCTCCCCTTAATGGGACAACCCTGTACTAAAATATATGTCATCCACCTCCAATGATAGTGTTTGACCATCCAATTTGAAGTTCTACACGTCTACGTCCCTGTAATCAATCAACCGACGGAGAAATTAGTTTTGGGCCCTTAAACCCCCAACGCTCCAGAATTTGTAAATCCCACATGCTTGCAGTGCTTGTTGCGCAGGAAAATATTGGCGAACAGTCTCATCCACCACATCATGTTCTCTTTCCCTCCACTCTAGACCCATCGTGGAGGCAAAACAAAAAGTTTTTTAGCTTTTAGCATTTAAAAAACCATCTTCACGGCCGTACCCGTGGGAAACTGAGTAGACAGGGGCATCTACCCATGGTCAACACATGCGTTGACCATATCTAGTAGGCCCTACCCACGACCCGTAGAGCTATAGCCCGCGTACAACACCATGGAGAAGTAGGGCTGGCCTAATAAAAATAATGGACCACTACAAACTGAAATAAAAGCCATCAAATGAAATAGGGGAATGAGATGACTAACCTTCTCCAGACGGCTCATGAAATGGATGCCCACAGCTTCGGGAATCAAGAACTGAACTTTGAGGTGAAAACTAACCAAAATCACTATTTGGATGAAAAATGAAAATTAATTGGTAAATAGTAATTTATTTTTACTATTTATAGTTTTTCAAACCCACTTTGCTATAATTTTCACCACTTGAAACTGTTTTGGATTAATATAATGTCTTGGAGTACCATTTTGAACAAATATTTCCGATGGGAGTTGAATTTTTTATTGTTTCGTGCCTATGGCGGGTATATTTCACACCCGTCATATAGGTTAGATGTCATTTTCACCTACATTTTTCATTTGACCTTTGATCATTTGTTATTAAACCTAGGTGCAACCCCGCTTTTTAACTGACACGGAGCCTTCAAATTGTTATAGAAGTGTCATTATTTAGCGATAGGGCTTGTCTGAACATGGGTTCCCTAGTTAGAGCCTTTTTATGCCTGTTGGCACCCATGCCGTTGTTTCTCCTTAAGATCAAGAGTCCTTCGTAGTTACCCCGTGACATTGCGATAAATATTCATACTCTACTTTGTCTTATGTTGGCCACTTCCCATAAGGACTCCCCCATTTGTATATCGAGTTGTGATTGCATTGCATCATCCTGCTTGCCGCTTGAGCCTCGTGCTAGCTCCCGCTTACTCAATTGTTATCCTGGTGCTTGAGCACTTTCCTTGTCGAGCTCTACAGAGATTTCATTTTTCTTTCGCAATTTGATGACCTTTTGACCCTGAGGGAACACCCCCCCGAGTGTCCACGTCCTACACATGATTTCTTGCATTGATCATAGGTATGTTACACTGCTTGGGACTAGTCTTCTCGCTATTTGACACTCGTTCCCTCACTTGTTGTACTGTAAGTAATTTTATTCTTTTTCAAGCTTTCCAAATATGAAAAAGACAAAAAAAATCAAATATTCCAAAAAGCTGGATGGGAGAATAGTTACTTCTTTTTGTTGGCAATTGTTGTGTCACCTTTGAATAGAGCATTCATTCCACTCCATCCATTATGAGTCGGGACTATAGTTGGACCTTAGGAGCTGTACTCGTTTCTCAGTTTCACTCCACTGGCTGGTTAAGCTTCCAATCATTATGGATCCCCTTTTGTCGATGCCTCCTGTGTCGCAAAGTGTTGTTGTTATCTTGAGTCCATGCTTCATGAGTCTATCCATCTGCTCATGCTCTTGTTCAAAGGAAGTCCTGAAACCAGAGTCCGCCACTCCTCAGATCTCTTGAATATTGCATGCCGGTCATCCTTATTGAGTCAGTCCGTTCGTATGAGTTCTTCCAAATATTTCAGCATAGTTGTTACCTCGTGCTAGTTGATGGGGGATGCTTTAATGCCCTCCTGCCAGTGAGTTTTGTTCCATTGACTTCAACTCATTTATTCTGGAATTGAGACTTAGAGTCGGTTGAGTACCTTGAGGCTTGCAATCATTAGTGGTAGGTTCTCTCGCCATCGACAGTTTTGGGAATACATCAATGTCCCCTCATCGATGGATTAATATTAGTGTTCGACCTCAACTCATCTATGCACACTTTGATGATTGTACTCTGTGCCTTGATGCCCATTTTCATTATTGGTGGGTTATCTCGTGTCTATTAACGGTATACATCATTGAACAGTAATTAGACGATGTCACATCAGGTTCAACTTCAACACCTCTATTCACTTGATGGGACTTGCACCGTAGATGATTTGTGTAGAAGACCCCAGACGTTAGTAGCATTCAATATGCTGCTCATGATCGCAATTATACTTATGAGATATCATTTCTCAGACTTCAATAGTTTGTACCTCCAGTATTGCACTAGCTATTTCCTTTTCAACAGGAGACCATATTTTGCTGTATGGATCATGGCTATGATCACCTATGACATGTATTCTCTATGTACTTCCTATCATGGCCATTGTATTAGATTGTTGTATTGTACCGACATGTATTCAGAGATATTATTGTATTATGACAAGTGAGCTACTCTCTCCATTTGTGTCTCCATCACTCCACTTCTGAGATTTATTATGTATTTTGGCCATCGTATCATCTCCTCTGACCTCACACATTAGGGGGCATCCGTTACAGCATAATTTTCCACCTTGTGAGCATCAGCATTGATTGTCCTTTAGGATCCATTTTATTGACTCAGATCCACATTTTATCCTCCAGGAACACACTTTTACCTATTTTTGTTTCTGTACGCTAGCTGTTCCACTATAGCCAGCATACACGCAGGCTGTTCCACTATAGCCAGTGTACACCAAGTTAAATGGTAAAAACTAATAGATAATTACATTTTACTCCCAAAAAGCAGTCTTAGGGTGACCTTTGTCCCTCCATATTCCCTGAAACAACTCAATTCGACCTTTCACTTACCTTTGGAAGGATATATATTGAGCTCTTATGGTGTCTGGAAGGGAGGAGAAAGAGAGAGCAAGATAACTCTAGTTGATTTTTGCCGTGACTTGAGTCTACACTCATTGATCCTTGTCATTGTGAACTCCTTATGTTCACCTACCAAACTCCTTTCATAGTTTGAGTTTACCATTGCATGGGGGATTGAAGTGGTGGAGGCACAAGTGGAGAGACCCAGTTCTTGGTTCAGATTGGTTGCCAGCAAGAGGTCGTATTATGTACTTCTTATTATTTATTAATGGAAATACTCATTTTCTCGTCCAATTGGTGTTGTGAATGTTGTTAAATTACATTGGGCTAAATTTGCTTATGATATCATGGATCATGCTATTCATTATGCTAATATCATTCACATGTTATATGCACTTTCTTTTACTTGTTGTTGAGACTAATCTGTAGCTTCAAGTGCAGAGGTTGAAAGCTCAATGAGGCTCTACTTCGAACATCCGGTTGAAGGTTGGCCTTTTCTCCATTATCTTAGCATTGTCATTTATATAGCATTGCATTGGGAAATGAGTTATTTTCTGGTAGTTAGCTGTCTGTTGTGGTCTGCCCCGAGCCATAGGAAGTTTTCTCCATAACTGTGATGAACCTGCAATAATTAATTAATGCAAATACACAAGATATCAAAAATACTAGAACAGAATCACTTTTATATTGATCATGGGCCACTTCGAGGGGGCAACCTTCTTTGAGCAAGCTCAATACAATTAACTTCACGGTGCCTTCAATGACCTCAACACACACTTATATACTAAGTCTATGCCCAATACTATGAGTCAAAACCATGGGACATATAATACTACGAGACGACTTACAAAGCATATGCGTTCAATACTATGGGATAATATAAACTACGGATCAACAAATACTACGGGACGACTTACAAAGCATATGTGTCCAACAACAATATACTAACATAGTAAACAGAAGGGTTGACATAAGTTCCTAACATCCCCTCTCCCTTAGAAAAAGCTTTGTCCTCAAATCTTTGGTTGGAGAAATTGCTGCAGAATCTGAAGGAGTGGTTCCCCGGTAGCATCCTCGAGTTGCATTTCGGGCCATTGATGCCTTTGGAGTGTCAAGGAGGATTGCTTGGAAGGTTGTAGATGAAGAAGAACCCTGTCAGCTGCGTGGAAAATGCGCTCAGAATGGTGCTGATCGGCTTGTTGTTTCAGGCGAATTCTGGCCATGTGAAGATTGTCTTGCAGAATGAGAAGAATCTGATGGCGATTTCGAAGAACCAAGTCAATTTCCTGAACTGGGGAGCTGCTAAGGGTGTATGGAAGAAGAACTGGCGGTGTTTTTCCATAGACTGCTTCATATGGTGTCCTTTGAGATGTGGTATTGTACCACCAGAGCACTGCTAGGAAATCCATAGAAATAGTTGGCCAAAGCTATGTAGGGATGGGCAAGGGTTTGAGCAATCCCGAAAGGAGTGTCGTTTCCCCCTTGTTGACTTGGAAAGTATCATCGTCAGCCACCATCTATTGAATTGTCATTTTTAGTCCTTGCCAAAAGAAGTTACATTGTTCCCGGTCATACATTTTGCAGAACCCAGAGTGCCCTGTTGATGAAGATGCATGGAGTTCATAGAAGAGATAGCCCTATTGAACAGATTGCAACCAATTTGGAACAAGCAGAGAAAGAGATGTAAGAGAAACTGGGTCATCAATTGTGCGAGAAGGAGCATCTTCCACCATATTGTCCTTACCCTTCTTGTAAGTGATCACATAGGGATAACCCATGAGTTGGATAACCCATTTCAGGTGTGTTGGGGAGGAGACCCATTGTTCCAGAAAATTTTCCAGACTATGGAGATCAGTCTTGATGCATAAATAATTCCCTAATAGGTATGGCTGCCACTTCTGTACTGCATGCAAAATAGCCATCATTTCCTGCTGAGAGGTAGATGTGGCTAAATTCTTACTCGAAAGGTCTCTTGAAAGCAGCAAGCGCATTGGGTCAACAAAGATACTTGCATATCTATCCAAGGAAGTAGTGGAGACTGTTGATGGGTGCATCTGAATGGAATTGAGCTAAGCGATGACACCATGTGAATTCTTATTAAGGATTTTTTCCAGGCGATGTGAACTGATGATGCAGAGAGACCCTGGTTGTAAGCCCATAAATTTGTGTTGTGCCCCATTGACTTTAAACTGAATCCAAAGTTTAGCAAAATCCCATAAGATGGGGCCAAGTGTGCGTAACCATTGAACGCCCAAAACCACATCACATCCTCCTAAGTACAAGGCAAACATGTCAGAGCGTAGGTTATAATCTTACATAGGGATTATTCCCAAATCCGAAGCTGCAACAGATGCGAAAAGAAATTTGGCAGAAATTCCACCCAACGAGCCCAAGAAAGTGCTCTGATACCAGATGTGATGAACCTGCAATAATTAATTAATGCAAATACACAAGATATCAGAAATAATAGAACAGAATCACTTTTATATTGATCACGGGCCACTTCGAGGGGGCAACCTCCTTTGAGCAAGCTCAATACAATTAACTTCACGGTGCCTTCAATGACCTCAACACACACTTATATACTAAGTCTATGCCAAATACTATGAGTCAAAACCATGGGACATATAATACTACGGGACGACTTATAAAGCATATGCGTCCAATACTATGGGATAATATAAACTACGGATCAACAAATACTACGGGATGACTTACAAACCATATGCATCCAACAACAATATACTAACATAGTAAAGAGAAGGGTTGACATAGGTTCCTAACATTAACAGGGACTTGTAAGGGTATTTTTAAATTTGGATACAATTATTTGAAACAAGTATGAAGAGAAAGTGTGAATTCTTGAGTGATAAGAGAAAAGAGTAAATTTTAAAATTGTAAAGGGAGATTGAATATTTTGAAAGCATGTGTGAAGACAAAGTGTGAATTCTTGAGTGATGAGAGTAAATTGTACTAAGGTTTTAATAAAATGTATTTTTTGTTGGTAGATGTGTATCTTTGATTACCCTAAAATTGAATAAGGGGGTTTAGGGACAACTTGTGCTTGTGTGATGGGATATATTTTCAACAGAATTATGATATGTTTGTGACTAGTTTTGACACAATTGCAATTTATCATTTGACTATACACGCATGAATTAAACAACAAGTTATAGACTTGCAAGCACAAACATTAAATTAGGTACTCAACAAAGGAAATCATTGAAGCAATGCGTTAGAGGGGACCCTTTGGGATCTTTAGTTGTCATTAGTTACTATGTAATAGTATAGTTAAAGAAGCCGTTGGAGCGGGTGCAACCGCTCCAACCATATGTAACATGTATAAATAATACCATCAAGATGAATATAACTAGTTGGATGCATTCGACTCATCTCTCTGGTCTTGATTGTATCTCTGTGTGTGCTTATACAGCCGGTTCGAACCTGCAAACGATTGTGAGGAGAAGGATCGTTGCTCGATTGCTGAGGTACTATTGAAGACTTTCCTGTGTGCAAGAGAAAGAAGCCGATGGGAGCGATCAAGAACCCTGCAAGAAATGCTCAGAAATGATGATGCCACCACGTGATGTTGTTGTTTGAAAGATCGTGCCTGAAAATTTAAATCCACCTTTTTCTACTTTTAAAGGTATCGTTTATTGCTACTTAGTTCGATCATGTGCAGAATGAGATTGCAGTACATTGTAAGATGCTCGTATGAAGAACTTGCAATAAATTTCAAGACTGCTCAGCATGGAGAAATGTTCTTTTCATGAAAGGTTGATTTCCAGACGAGTCCATCTATAACATTAAGCGATCAAGTTTTACACATCGAGAAGTTCGTAGATTTATTCATTGAGTCGTTGATAATTTTTTTGCGACGGGCTCAACTCAAGAATCCAGATATAAAAGCTTGAATATTTTGGCTATCGTGCTCATTAACCATTGATGGCTTGGAGGCTTCGATGTCCCAATATTTTGGTAAAAGCGTTTTATTTTTTATGATTTTTTGGTGATCCAAATGCCAACGTTGATGTACTATCTTCCTACCTCCACGATTGCTACAGTGAAATATTAATAATCCTCTGGCAATTTATCAACTAGAACAGTCGACCCCCGTGGATGTGAATAGTCGGATTACAAGATGAATATGCAGCTTCACTGAGGATGTGAATATTGCAGTCGAGTTTTGCCAGTCATTGTCGATTTTTTCTATTAACAACCGACCGGTGCAGTCAGTTGATGCTCCTGTTCTTTGAAGAAACCGGCTTGAAAAGATTGACAACAGAGCAAGAGCTAACATGTTGACTAAAGCAATGTAATGATGAATCATTCAAACCAAGCAATCGAGGACAATCCCAATCTACCACGTGGACTGCATGTGCTGTCAACTGCATAGACCCATCTTTCAGAAAAATATGTCTCTCGACCTATTGTTGCTCAGAAGAAATGTGCTCCGTTGTCATTAGAATATTGCAGCACTAGCGCACGAATATTACAGCGTTGAAGCAACTTTAGCATTGGAGTGAGAAGACACCATCGCATTCCGTTTGGTCGACTAATCTGGAAGAAAGTTGTTGCATATCATTTCTTTATTTTATATGCTCGAAGATTAAGTCGAGGTGCTTTGGTCAGACCAATGTGGGCGATGGTTAGCATTGTATTATGGTGAGTGGTTGATACAAATTACCAACCAGAACTAGGACACCTATCGACAAAAACAAGTTTGTTCACTGACCGACCGCAGTAAACGGCAACTTCAAAAGCATTGAAATGTCCAAAGCTGTGCATTAATTTTGTTCAAATTAAAAAGAAGTTATCAATCTATTCAGTTTGTTGACTGACAAATCGAAAATGGTCGCAAGAGATTCAGGCTAATTGAAGTTCGTGGAAGCTTGCCATCGACTCCACATTTCGTTCACCATCCTCTATCAAGTCTGTTGATAGCAGTCGACTAATCAAAGTTATGCCCGTCGATGAGTCTGTTTAGAGGAATGTCGACCATTTTCTGTTATGATGATAAAGTGGCCGACAGAAAATTAGATGATGGTCGGGTCACTTTAGTTATAAACAAGGTCGGGTCACTTTATTTTTAAAATGTGGTCGAGAATTAGTGGATATGTAAGTCTGGTCGGTATGTCAATGTATTTGTAATTTTAAAAATGGTCAATATTCAAAGTAGTCTAGTCACTATCATATAGTCCAAGCTCGAAGCTTGATTTGTAAATTATGGTCGGTGGTGAATGGTCGGTATTAAAAGTGGCCATGATGTTGTAAAAAGTGTTGGGTCATTGAAAATTAGTCGAATAAAGGGTTGTTCAAAGCTTATTTGAACCATGTATATTCATAAAAGTGGTAAATCGAGTCAATTTCTTGTCGACCGGTGTAAGTCATGTCGAGTCAAGTAAATCATGTCGAGTCAGTCATCAGTCGACCAATATTAGTCGGTATCGACCACAAGCAACAACGACACATTCAAAACTTGCATGAAGCCTCATGACAGCTGAGTCTATGAAAACCGTGCATTCAAGCAGAAGACATCTATACCACATAGAGAAAGCACTTCACGTTAATAATGACAAAAGAACACTTAAATTGATCAAGCCCCCCAGTACTGACACACATAAACATCTATTCAATGTCATTTCAGAAGTTTTTCAGGCAGATGGTGAGTTGGTGCAATGGCAGAGTGACGAAGCCTAGAACCTCCTGGAATGTGGAAGAGAATCCGGTAGGAAAGAGGTGAGAAGGCTCAATTGGCCACTACCAGACTGTTGACGGAGACTAAAGGAATCACAGTTCGTGGTTGTTCATGTTTCTTTGGGACGAAGAAATATTTTGAGGTGGGGGAGATGTTAGAGGGGACCCTTCGGGATCCTTAGTTGTCATTAGTTACTATGTAATAGTATAGTTAAAGAAGCCGTTAGAGCGGGTGCAACCGCTCCAACCACATGTAACATGTATAAATAATACCATCAAGATGAATATAACCAGTTGGATGCATTCGACTCATCTCTCTTGTCTTGATTGTATCTCTGTGTGTGCTTATACTCTTTGCTTAAATACAACACAATGCATACATCAAGGAGAATGTAAAGAATTGTGAAGGAAAGTTGTCACATCAACACTCAACAAAAAATCTACATCTACATCAATTAAACATTACTCAACATTACTTCAACATTTTGTACTTGCAATGGTTTTTTTTTAAGTTTCAAATCAAATCAAAATTAAGTTGAACTTGTAGGTGCATTCGCAGTTGATCCAGATGCCCTTCTATTTTCTAAAATTGAAATTGTTGAGTCTCCTATTGTAAAAATGATGGAGTTGCAAGAATCCCTTCTTTTGTTGAGTCAAATTTTAATCAGGACCTACTTGCACAAGGAGGCCTCATTTAGTGTTTCAAATGGAATGAAGTCTTGAATTATTTGAGTTGTTGAAAACTCTAATAATCACCACTAAATGAAATGCTATCATATTGAACAAAGTAACTCTTTAATCAATGATAACTTGTTTGTAAGTGATGCAAGCAAAGTTAGACATACTACATATCCAATCAGAACTCTTGAACACTGAGTTAAGAACAATGAAGAATCATGGGGAAACTAAGAATTATGAACTAGTTTTTGTTCATAAAAATCTTTTCTATGATAATAATGATGATGGTGGTGGTCATTCAAATCAATAGTGCACTCAATAGAAACCCCATAAGGAAACTATAGATGCAGATAAAGATAAAGTTATCCAAGTTCAACATGAACAAGTTCAACGATCTCTTTCCAAGACAATAATTAGACCTTGAGATGAAATACGAGTCAACAAAAATAGGCATGCTCTAAAGCATAACGATGACAACATCTTGCATATCCCAAATTATTCAAAACCAATCCACTTCCAAAGTTCTAAATAACTTCAAGAAGTTTTAACTTCACCTATTCGAGTCAAGCATGAGAATGAAAAGTGCCAACGTTGTAATCACACTAATCACATGGAATATCAATGGTAAGGTCTCCCTACATGTCAATATTGTGGAAAAAAGAATCATGCATAAGAAAAGTGTTCCAAGAGAAACAATCCCGCAAGATTAAAGATTCACCATGTATGGATCAATCCTTGGAAATGGCCGTCAACAACCACGAAATTATATCAGTCTTACCGAAGATTTCAATCTTGAGTAAAGTATCATCTTACAGTACATAGAATTTGTACCTAACATAAGGAAATATAAATTCAAAGTGGTCCCCTTATGGCGTAGGTTTCAAGAATGGCCCTCACAAGATGAGATAAAATGCAGTTGTTTCCACATGCCCACTTTGAGTTGAAATCAAAATGGTACTCTCTTTTAGCTTAAGGGAGGGTACACTATGAAGTGAAAATGGTTATTGGTCAACCAAAACCACCAAATAAAAGGATGCCTTACCTTTCAGCTGAAAAAGGGGGAATATTGATGATGGTTGTTAGACTTCAAGTTTCGACGATAAAATTCTATAGATGGAAGATGCGATTTATTTTCCAAATGGGAAACAATAGTCTGTAGATGGCAGACTCAAATAAAAGATGCATTGGGATGTTGATCGACACATAATGATGTCAAAATATTTAGAGAGCACTTCAGTGATTCTATTTATTCATTGATTGTAGAGTGATGACACTACATGTTCACCAATTAGCATAAGATGACAACCTTTTCTATCTAAATAACTTGGAAAATGATGGAATTGTCATCCAAACATGGAATGTTCAGACATGGTAGTTTTTCACTCAAGAATTTTATAACTCTTCAAGTTCATTTCACATGAACCATTCAACATATAGTTTGATGGGTTTTCAAGCAAATTTTTTATTGAAGCATAGATGAAGTCTTTTGAAAGATCCAACATATCAGCTTTAACATTAGTGCTTACTGCTTAGCTAATATAGATATATAAACTTGTGATTGAGGGGGGGAATGTTAGCCTATGGCTTAGATTATCAATCACATAGTTTAATTGTCACCTTTATTTGTATTTATCATTTAGGATAATAGTGATTTATCCTAAATGATGACTAAGATATTTAGATAAGATTTCCTAGCTTAGTCGCCATGTAAGGTGTTAGGATATAGAGCAAGTCTCTCCATGAGGTGGCAACACCCATTATACTATATATTTGTAACATTGGAGTGAATACAATTTGATTATGAATCTAGCCTTTTGTGTCATATTGCTACTCGTGCTTGTTTTAACATACACTAACATATGTGAATCAAAGTCAAGAACAATACTATGTTTTTTTTAAATAGATCCTCTCCAGAAAAAAAAAAAAAAAAAAAAAAAAAAAAAAAAAAAAAAAAATAAAAAAAAAAAATGTAATTTTTGTATATTATGGTGATCTATCATTCTAATGCTAAGGTTTTCTCCCTCTCATATTCATTCTGCATCACATATATGAAATATATTACAGTTTTGAAAAAAGCTTAATTACATTTGCACCTTTTTCAAATTTCTTATCGTTACCTATATGTGTTCCATCATAACTTCAAATAAAATATGATATGCAACCAATATCATGTTTTGTCATAACTTAAGGAATTTTGTATTACAATATGAACACATGCTGCCAGCTTAGAAGTTTCTTTTGTAAATCAAAATTTTGTAGTTTGAATTTTCAAGAATGTTACATAAATTGGAGAGTATCCGTAGGCAAGAAACATGATTATCATTTGGGTATCAAGTGTCTCTTGTTACTGGTTTTTTTCTATTATGGACATAATTCCATCATCTAGGCATCTCTCCTTGGTCTAAGATTTGATATTTTCTTATCATTCTTGGGGTCTGATACTTGTTGGTCTCCTATTCCTGATATCTTGAGTCAACCTTGTCCATGAATCACATATGACAAAGAGAAATACTATTGCACCCTTAGAACTATTGTGATTCCCATGAAATAGATCACATAGAATATGTACATGTACAAATGTATTCACTACAACAAAACCCTATGTTTAGCACCTCTTTTAGCTCCCTTTTTTGCATCCACTAACACTTTTAGTGTATTTTTCATCATTCTTTGGACAAAATTGGCTCTTTTCCATGGGATGGCGCTTTTAATGGCATTTTTGTGTCTTTTTTAAAGTAGACGTTATTTTGGACGCTAATTAGCATCCCAATTAATGTTCAGAATAGCGTCCATAATATCTTCCAGAATAACGTCCAACATAGCTTCTAGAATAGTTCCAGGCATAGCTTCCAGAATAACGTCCATAATAGCTTCCAGAATAACATCTAACATAGCTTCTAGAATAGTTCCAGGCATAGCCTCCAGAATAGAGCCAAGCAAAGTACCGGGTCTAGAGCCAGGGATTACGCCAAGAAAATAATCTGACATAGTGCCAGGTATAGAGCCAAGTATAGCACTTGGAATAGTGCCAGGAATTTTGAAAGGAATTGCACCAGGAAAACTCCAATGTTGTTCTAGGGAAAGCACCAGGCATATTGACAGAAGGAGCACCTAGATTCCAAATGTTTATTTGAGGTTAATCCAATAAAGTATTACATGAAACAATGCTAGTGTGACTTACCACACATCAAGCATCACTGCAATAATGAATAGTCACTTGATAGATCTAGCTTAGATCTAGTATAAATATAGTATTTTATGTCAATTACATGCATATTTTATACATGTTTATAGAAAGGTTTGAGGAAGGTTTTTCTTTTTCTATATGTGTGTAGGTTGATCATCAAGTGGAGTTGGAGGCAATTCAACCTGATCTACATCAATCGTGGCCATCATCAAAGGAGTGCTTATAAGCTAAGGTGAGTTAATCTTTATTCCTTATTTTCTCTTGTGTTGTATGTGATTGATTAGATTTGGTGATGGAAGCATATTGGTATACTGCCCTTGTCTATCTTAGGTCTTGGGAAAGTGATCCAAGGGAGTTCCCATCTGTCCATGGGGTGGAAATATCCATAACACATAAAGATGAATATTTTAGGGCCTGCAGCCTCAATTTTTATTCCTAAACCCTGCAAAATTCCCTAAGAACCATCCATGGCATTTGAAATATTTCAACAACAATCGTATGATCCATGTAGGACAATTATTCACTCTATATGCAATGTGTGGTGGTTTTTTATTGTGTTCATGATCCATGAGTGATAAAAGCCTATTTTAGGCCCTAATACATCTTTTTCCTCCTTGAACCATTTTCATGACCCTAAAAATCATCGCCGATGTACAAAACCATGTAGTGACCTTTGTTCCTTGACCATTGAGGTAGTCCTCCTTTGAAAGTTTAGTGTACTATGATTGAGCAAATAAACATAATTGTCCCAATCCTCTTCTAGCTCACTTAAAACGTACAGTGTGCATGGTCCATGAGCATTAAAAGCCTCTTCTAGGCCCTAAGAAATCAGTGTCCCACCTTGAACCATGCCCAATACATCGAGAACCATCCTTGATGCTTAAAAAATTGTAATGGAAACCATGCAACACTTGTAGGCCAAATATTCTCTTTAGAGGTATGTGTGGTGATATTGGACCATGGAGTTTAAGGAAACATAGGGTCTAAGGCCATATGAATTTCCTAAGGGGATCATGGGCCATTACAACACCCTAAAACACTAGATAAGCCCTACATAGGGACTCTTTTAAGTGTCCAAGACATGGTTCGATCCTCATCATTCTCATCCACTTTCTCACCATTCCTTATCATCATTGTCATCCTCATCATTGGTACCATCGTCCTTACCATAATCATCATTGTCATCGTCATTTTCATCATCATCATCATCATCGTTGTTGACTTTTTTCAAACCAATTAATTTGGTTCCCACAGTCCAAGCCATGATCCAGGGTCAAAATATAGAGTCATACACCATAACAATTTTGTTTATGGATCATGGGCCATCCATAGGGCCCCTAAACAGAACATGATTCCTGAGTAAAGAATACTTAGATTTCAAGTGGGGCATGATAGCCATTTTGATATTTACAACATTAAGGATTGTTCTTGGAGCCTAATCCATGGTGTTAGATCAAAATCTAGGTTAATATTATAAAAGGAAATTATCTAGGTTATTAGGACAGTCCAAGCCATGATTCGGGGTCAAAATACAAAGTATTACACCTTAATATTTTCCTTTATGGATCATGGGCCAAGCATAGGGCACCTAACCATCACATGAGTCCCACACAAAGAATCCTTAGATTACAAGTCTCAATACAAACAAGAAATAACAAAAGGTTTTTTTAATGGTGTGAAATATTTTACACAGTGTCTGAAGGAATAAAATGAAATAACAATACAAACTCGTTTCATAAAACATTCAAAGGTATGTTTTCCCTCAAATTGAGATATGTGTGCCATTAGGAGTTTTTTAGCACATGAGTTAGGTTCATAGGTGATATGTGTACTTATGTGCAAGGTTGGAGTTTTGTGGGCGATATCTCCATCATTTCTATCTCTATCATATCTTTCATCACGTTGTCTCTCCGTTTTAGTACTCTACTTGCAATTGATTTTTGAGTTATCATGTTAGTTGGTTGGGGGTTAGACATTGAGGTTAGGTATAAGTTGAGGGGGTTAGAGGTTGAAGCTTCCAAGGTGCATCAATTCATGGCATGGGTCATTTCCACATGTTCGTTGTGTTAGGTTAGTGTCTTAGAGGCATTATTTGGGATTTCTCATATGACAGTCTTGATTTCATGCCATATTTATTTTAATTCATATCCATCGACTCACATTTGTGGATGAGGATTAATTCCTAGGTGAATGAGCATAAAGCTCAAGATCATTCTAAAATTACACATAATGAAATATCCAATACCAAGGATTGACTAGTCTATACTATGGAAGATCCTGTTAGGATATCTCATCATCCAGTATGTACTTT
The DNA here is from genome assembly GCA_027924585.1 of Larix kaempferi. Classification (NCBI taxonomy): domain Eukaryota; kingdom Viridiplantae; phylum Streptophyta; class Pinopsida; order Pinales; family Pinaceae; genus Larix; species Larix kaempferi. The sequence continues at coordinate 28,171,677 of BSBM01000012.1, forward strand.
TGCATGCACTCTGCATGCATGCATTCAAATGCTTCCCAGTCATCAGTTTGGTACCTCCAGCACCTATTCCCTAGTATCCTAGCACTCAGGAGCTACTTTCCACTCAGATTTAGCCCTCCTAGCCAGTCATGTGCCCACTTCTCACCTTCCACTACAGAAGGGCGCCTTTTCTCACCTATCAGTCCAGTTCACTTCAGTTAGCTAGTGTCTTTCCTTGATTTGACGCTAGACTAACTCCTAACTGCTATTTTCACTCCGATTGACCTCCGATGAGACTTGACTACCTATTATGAGTGTATTTAACTCCTCATGTGCCCTCCACTGAGCCTCCATCCCTACATTAGTGCCACTTACCATCAGTTACACTTATTACACTCAGTTAGACTCAGTTAGACACCTGTCTGACAGTGATTTGTGCATTGATGACCACCACTGATTGATGATGAGGACTCCTAGTTGGAGCCAAGCTATGCCATGTAGTATATTCAAATGACCTCCTTGGCTAATTCGAATGGCTCACTCATTGTGACAGTATTGTATTGCATTTCTACCATTTCTAGATTATAGAGCACTGATGCATCTCTCTTGCACAGTTTTTTACTCCAAATTGTTTTACATCTTTTTGATTGATATTCTTGTTCAATAGATCTGCTGTGACTAATTTTACATCGTATCAGAGCCAGTGAAAGGACAAGATCTCTCTTCTACAGGTGTTCTACATGAAGAATTGAGTGAATTTGCTCAAAATTACTAAAGTTTTGGCATGCAAAATCTCATGTGCATTCGCTCATGTGCATGCAAAGCTGAAAAATACTCTCCAATCCACTCCAGAAGCTTGAGTTTTCCACAGAATTCCTGGATTTGATACATTGGATCATTCAAGCTTGCTTGATCTCCAATCCCAGATGTGATGCAACTTTAAAAGGGTGGATTGTTTGACCTTACTGTTCTTGTTTTGATTGTGATTTGCAGGATAATCTTCTCCATCAAGTGCATTCGCTACCTTGTGATTTGCAGGTTCTCCTTCATCAATTGCACTCGTTTTCAGTGATGGATTCCACTTCTTCAAAGCCTATGCTAAATCCTTTCAATTATTTTGATTGGAAAGATGACATGGAGATAATATTGCTCTCAAAAGGGTTCTATAGAGTCACCATGGGCCTCGAATTGCAGCCAAACACTCTCATTGAAAAATCAAAATAATTCAATAAGCTTGATGAATCTTATGGTCTTCTTTGCCTCTCCATCTCCAAGGATATTCATTTCCATCTCAATGGATTGAAGTATCCAAAATCAATATGGGAGCAACTTGACAAACGTTTTGGCAAGCAAGACGAGCTTAGAGCCTTTCAATTGGAAAATAAATTGATTGCTCTTAGTCCTGAGAATTTCAAGACCATCAATGAGTTTTTCACAAGATTCAAGCACTTGGCATTGCAGTTGTAGAACAGTGGTGTTGTGAAAGAGGATAAGCAATTTATCCTCTCCATTCTTTCAAATCTTGGTAAATATTTCTCGGTACTTGTCTCTACTTTCAATTCCGGTCGGCTAACTACCCCAAATTGGAAGATGCCTAACTTGAATGCCTTCATTGAATCTGTTACCAAAGAGCATGACAAGTTGATTCAAATGGGGTCTATAAGCTCCAAAGATTCAGCCCTATTTGTTCAAGCATCCAAGAATTCGAATGGCAAAGGGAAGCAAAAGAAAGAGAATCCCAAATTCGAACCAAACAAGAAAAGAGAGAAAGGTAAGCAATCGGATGCACCATCCGGTTCAAGGAAGAAGCAAAAGGGTAAAGAGGGTAAGAAAAATCTAAGTGTTCATATTGCAATCGTGGCTTTCATCCTGAAAGTTCATGCATGAAGAAAACAATAGATCAAATGGCCCTCCTTTTGGAAAAGAACAACATATGTCTTCCCGACGGTGTATAGAAGAAGGATAGAAATGATGATCATGAAAGAGGTCAAGCACTCATGGCAACTGTTTCAAAACCCACCACTCTACTGATAGATTCTGGTGCCTTGAATTATATGGCTGCAAATATTGACTCCTTCTCTTCATTTAATCCAAGTAGCTCCATCCCCATCCATTTGGGAGATGACTGAAAAATTTCTTCAAAGGGTAAAGGTACCATCCATTTAGAGCATGGAAGTTTTCATAATGTTCTTTATGTGCCTTCCTTGGCTTCAAATCTACTTTCTGTGTATCAAATGATACACACCGGTGAATTGAAGCAAGTGACATTCAGCCCTAAGAAAGTTGAAATTTTTGATATAGAAAGTGGAAGACTTATTGCAGTCAGAAAGGAAAACCACACTGCAAAATACTATGAGTTTTCTCACTTTGTGCTGCTTGAAAAGCCCACTGCTCTCCTCACTCATTGCAACAAGGTTAGTAGGATTTGGCATGAAAGGTTTGGACACCTTAATTACAAGTATTTGCTGCTGTTACAACAGAAATCCATGGTTGATGGTATTCCGCAACTCCATTTCTCGAAGGGAATTTTCCTCGGTTGCATTGTTGGGAAGCACCCTGAGCACAAGTTCGAACACGACAAACCTAATAGAGCTTCTACCATTTTGGGCCTCATACATTCTGATATCAGTGGTCCACTTCCAAATATGTCCATGAATGTTCAAGGTATGTTTTGACATTCATCGATGACTTCTCCCGCTTTACTTGGGTATTTTTTCTCGAAAGCAAGTCAAAAGTGCTTGGAAAATTCAAGGATTTTAAGGCTTCTGTTGAGACCGCCACTGAGAGCAAGATAAAATCTCTTAGATATGATAATGGTGGAGAATATATCAAGACTGAGTTGCTACAACTTTGTGCCGAAAGCAGAATTCAGATCCAACATACAGTTCCCCACACACCCCAACAGAACGGTGTAGCAGAAAGGAAGAATCGGTCACTGAAAGAGATGGCTACTTGCATGCTTGAGTCAAAAGGTTTTGGCTGCAAATATTTGGGGTGAATCCATTAATGTTGTTGCATACATTCAGAACCAAGTTCCACATTCATCTGTGAAAGGTAAAACTCCTTTCGAAGCATTCTTTGGTCACAAACCGAATGTGTCAAATTTGAGGGTTTTTGGCTCCACTGCATGGGCTATAATTCCTTCTAATAAGAGAAAGGATTTGGATCCACAAAGTATTGAATGTATCCTGATAATATATGGGGAAGAATAAAAAGCATATAAACTCATGAATATCAGATCCAAAAAGATATTCATAGAGCGAAGTGTGAAGTTTGAAGAACCACTGCCAGATTTGAAACTAGTTGAGGAAAATACTGCCGATCCGTAGCCTCCACAAGATGAAGATTCGAGAGAATATAAATAAAGAATTGGATCTGATATCTCTGATATTTTATCAGAATTTGATGTCCATGACATATTAGGTTTGGAATGAGACCACAATGATCCTCCTCAGTTACCAAATTGGGCCCAAAACACTCTACATTCTGCTGCTCCAAACATTGGAAATCCTGCTAATCCAAGGAGAACAAGAGCAGACTATCAAAGAGTAGGTATGGCTCTTTCATTTTTTTATACCTCCATATTCCACAGTGTCGCATATTCACCACAAAAAGAGTTGACGACACTTCCCCTACTGCTTTAAACCACCCAGAAGAGACAAATGATGAGTGATCCTTGAAGGAAAATCTACCCAGTAAAGAATCAACCTAGCCAAGACTTCATTTACCTACACTACCGTGCCTTGCTCAGTTGTAGGTGCGCAGTAGTCCGTACTACCGCGCTATGCTCTACCCATGACACGCGGTACTACCGTGTTATGCTCTTTGCTGGGGGTGCGGTACACCTTTTTTAGCCTTTTTTCCATGGCTTGTGGGATTTGGATTTTCGAGAGATTTTTGAGGATTAGGGTCCTTGATTCGATCCTAACTCACTTTTTGTGATTAGAAGGCCTGATCCACTTAACTCTCCCTAGATCCACCCTTCTCTCTTGTTGGTTAACCCTACCACACACTATAAAAGAGAGGCATTCCATGAGTAAAGGGGAGGACTCTTAGAGGTATCAAACTTATGATCTTGCAGTCTTGTGGAGATAGCTAGAGGAGGAAGCACTTGGAGCTGGAGGATTGGCTTGGACATCAAGCAACCGTTGTAAGCATTCTTCAAGTTTGTAATAAAGATAAATTGTCTTGTTTTTCCCATTTCATGTGTATTGCATAAGTTTCTTGACATGGAATGTATTTAGTCTAGATTTGAATCTAATCTTTACTTCAAGGTATTTGGAAGCTTGTATACTTGTTCCTTGTTTGATTTCAATACGTTCTACATTGGAGCTTTTGGATCAAGATCTAGAAGCGGGACAAACGTCAGATTGAAAGGTGAGTTATGTCTTTCATCTCTTCTGAATGCATGTAATCTTGTTGTGAAAGTTAGTTCAGGAATTTCAAGGTAGCATTTGTTTTGTTTTGTTCTTACCTTAGAGTCAGCTAGAAATCTGCTTTGAGTTAAGAGAATTTTGACTTATCCGTAGGGAAAAAATATACCAACAAGAATGGCGACTCCGCTGGTCTGAATTCCATTTGATTGATTCAGTTCACCGTCATCCATCTTTTGATTGTGATTTTTTATTGCTTTTCAAACCAGTTTTGAATTTTGGTCTTTTTGACCTTTATTCACCCCTCCTCTCTGTATTTTTTCTCCCTGTATGATCACTGAGTCCCCTGGGTTTGCAGCAACCCTGAAAATTGCATCTTCCTTTTCAAAAGTTGCGCTTTTTCACACTTTGCCACAGTATCGTGCCCTCTGCATTGACTACAACGCGGTAGTACCGCATCTCCTGAGTTAGTACCAGAGCGGTAGTTTAGCAGTACCATGCTAGAGCCTTATTCTACCACGCGGTAGTGTCTGCATACTGTAAAAAATTTTCTCCCTGCTTGGTTTCCTGAATCTTTTTTTTTTCATCTTTCTCTGCCTTAGGTAGTGTTTGATGTTTCCTGTTATCATCCTGTCCATTATATAGTCTGTGTGGTGTGTTTATTTCCTTTTTGTGAGCTTGATGATTGTGTGAATTAGTGGCATTATTGGCACATAGGGTCACCCCTTCACTTTGAGTGCATTGGTTTGATCTTCCCATCACAACCAGACCATTACTACTGTTCTCCATCACTAAATTGTGTAGCTTTCATAGTCACAGTGTTTCCATTATTATCATTAAAATTCATATTGAAAGATATCATTGGAAAATATTTGTGTTATTTTGATTAAAATGCTCTAGTAGCATCATTGTGCATTAGGAAGTTAACCATTGAAATTTGCCACAGAAATTCTCATATTTGAAGCATCTTAGTTGTAGGATCAGTAAATTGAAAAGAAGTGTTTATTTCAGTTTGGCTCTATTTACAAAAAGAAAGCAAAAAATTTTCTTGTTTTGGTTTTTTATTGCTTGTGAAAAATTTCATGCATTTATGATTGAAGAACTCTCTCTCTTCCATAGCTAGGTTTCATCGAATACAAGGCTTATTTCGATTCATTCTCGTTTGCATGGTTTGGGTCGTCATAACACCACCAAGTTTCACGTCCATTTACCTGATTGAGTAAGACAACCACTAAAAATAATCTCCCTAATTAAACCAACATTAACCTCACTTGAGGAAATCAAAAGAATTTGGTAGTTAGGTAGGACACCGGGGATAGGCATCAAAATAATTCCCCCTTGTCATTTTCATCTGAGACATAGTTGTTGTCCTCTAGGGAACTGAAATCCTCTAGTATTTATTGACATGGTCACAACCAATTTGTGGAGGGGCCTCCTGACTGTTTTTAACTTTCAGGGGTTAAACGGCCGCGAGATTGAGAACTTGACAGACTCTGTGGAATGCCGCACTCCACTTAGCCCTAAGGCAACATCGATTATTGTCTTCCTCGGAAGGCAGAAGTGCCCAAAACCTTTTCCAACGTGTCATGAACGAGGTAGCTTAGTGACTATTCTACTAGGGCTCTTTTACCTAGGATCCCTTTCGGTAGAGGGATATCCTTCTCATATTGGTCTCTCACGTTGTATTGTTCGACTTGGATTTCATCACCTTGCGAAGGATACAGCTTGTTGAGGTCTCCAGCTCTTAGTTAGGAGTTTGCTTGTTATCTCATCTTTATAGAGGGTCATTTTTCTTTTTAGTGACTGCTTGTTGGCATTCTGGCCATTCTTTTTATCAGCTCGCTTACTGAGACACCGGTCTCAATATAGATTTTAGAGCTTGCTTTTTTGGCCTGCGAGCCTTGCTTTTTCTAGCTCCACTTCTGCACACTCGGCTGCATTAGAGTTTTTGAGTTCTTTGTTACAAAACTTCCCCCGGTTTTCATTTTCCTGTCATCATGTCAGAACCACCACGAAGATCACGATGAGTACAGGGAAAAATCCCTCCACCACCGCCATCGCCATGGACCTCCGGTCCACCTGCATCACGCATTCCTATTCCTCCTGGCCGCGGTGCTGGTCGAGGGAACATTCCACCGCCGATACATACTACATCATCAGTTCCGCCTGTAACTGTTACTCACAGCACAGTCTCAGAATCTCTTGCAGCTTCTGCAACCACTAGCATATCTGAGATTTCCACTGTCACTTCACCCACTGTTATTCCAGATATATATGCCACAGTGGACACCATTATAGCGGCTGAATCTAGTACGACCCAAAATACTAGACCAGAGGTCATCCTCCTACCTGATGTCAACACCTCCCGTCCACCAGACACTTTTCACGATGACACAAACGGATCTGTTGGCACCACCAAAGGGTCCAATCAGGATATACCTGGCTTGATTTCAGTCCCGAGAAGGTACGTCGAAATTATTGAAGATACTCGACTTCCTGACACACCTTTTGAACCTAATTATGGCTTCATCACTTCCCAAGTGGAGCTTCCGCCTGTTATCACCATGCCACCCAGTGTTCATCTGTAGGAAACCAGTTCTTCCAGTAACGTACCTCGCACCATATCTCTCCCCAACCTTCCTCCGGGACATGAGATCATGGCCTCCATCTAGTCTAGTATGGTTAGTCTAGCAAATTCCCTGTTAATATCAGCACGCTTTAAATGCAACACAGAGCAAATTCTCTCGACAGCTTCTAGATATCCCCCTGTTACTCGTCCTTCTAACTATCGGGATCCCAACATCCTGTCTAGCACAGAGTTCCATCACTCCTATGCAGACGGTTACGGACCTTCAAACGTTACTATACCTAGGTCCCCATCGGACCCCAAAAACCCTTTCCAGGACATGAACTCGGACCCAGTTTTCGATGGTCCTCCTATCATTGAACACGCTATGGACGACGCCGATACCCCTGGGTTAAATTTCCCACATTTGCTGCCATCACCCATTTTTGGTGCACATTCTATGAGGGATAACCCAGTTTTTTCTCCGTCCTCACCTATCAGATATGGAAGACCCCCTCCACAAATCGACACTTTTGGCGCCGTTGGCCAACCGACACTATCGTATTTGACTAGCGGCGGAGGAACACCAAGTCATACTGCTGGATCTTCCGTTTTGACCGGAGGGTCACCTTCGGCCACTATTTACACTATCTCAGGAGGTGGACAACCAACTGTAGTGGTCCCCAACTCCAAAAACCAAACTCCCCCTGGTGGGCCATCAACCCAACCAGTTGGAGGACAACCCTTTGTTCGGAACCCCATTCCTAGTCAACAACCTCCTCCTATAGGGCCATCAACCCAACTAGTTGGAGGACAACCCTTTGTTGGGAACCCCGTTCCTAGTCAACAACCTCCTCCTATAGGGCCATCCAACCCATCTGCTGGAGGACAACCCATTGGCTCCATCCAACAACCCTCCCAACCAGTAGCATCTGCTTAGTATGGTATGTACAACACACCTGGCAGCGGGCAACCTTATACCGGCATTCCAACCGGGCCTCACCCTCAACATCCCCCGTCAGGTATGCTTCCTTCTTGGGAATCTCAAATCCCACAGAGTGGGGGGTACTCACTATTTGGAAACTGGAACCAAGCTGGGGGGCAATCTCAGATTCCCCCCAACTTGAACTTTGGCTTCCCCTATCCTTCAGCTGCTACAACTCCATGGAACCCATCCCTTCAATTTTCACACGCTCCTCAAGGAGGAACAAGCCTTCCATGGACACCACCGTCGCAGCCACCCCCCAACCCTGCTATGGGAAACCCTCTACTTACTCAATACAGTGGTACCATCCCTAGAACACAACAACTCTAAGTAACTTTTCCCCAACTAGGAGTAGCAACAATTCCTGGGTTTCAGCAACCCCAAGGTGTCATACCCACTCAGCAGAACATCCACCAACCAGTTACCTACACTCAACCAGTTAACCAGATGTCTTATTACCCATAGAACTTCCAGCAGTACCCCCTGGGAAACACATATGGGTATAACACGCAACAATACGCTATGCAGGGCCCTCGAGGTTTCTCTGCACCGCATGGTTATTACTCATACCCGTAGACTAATCGTCAACTTCCATTTTTGGCCACTCTAGACTTACCTGATTTGTCGAGGCTCATTAACGATCCTATATGGCATGAATCCCACTGGCCACCCATTCCATCCAAACTCCCATCGGACATTCCTAAGTTCGATGCTAAGCCCGGGGAAGACCCCAAGAACCATGTGATGACCTTCCATCTTTTGTGTTCATCCAACTCCTTGATGGACGATTCCATCCGACTACGGCTCTTCCAACGTACGCTTACCAGCACGACAGCAAAATGGTACATCGTGCTGCCACAACACTCTTTTCGTGATTTCAACACCTTGGCTATGCATTTTCTGACCCATTTCGAGCTCCCCATCCCGTATGAGACTGGAACAGAATTGTTAACCTCATTGCGTCAAACCACTTCTACGAACATGTCGGATCACATCCATGAGTGGCGACGACGCCGTAGGCTAATTAAGGCACCCATTCTGGATCAGCTACTCACTGATTGGTTCACGAAATCCTTTTTTCCTCCCATAGCCAGAGATATCGCTATGCGCGGGCCGGTTATAGAAGAACAAGCCATCTCGACGGCCTAGTACATGGATTTGGTATACACTCAATCCGGTACTTTACATGAACTTCTTCCCCATGCTGCCCGCGTTACCACTGATTCAACAAAACCTACCACTAAACCCCCCATTGATGGTATTGTCAGTTCAATCAAGGCCCAGCCTACTACCAACTCGACGGGACAACAAGCTTCTGCTTCCCCTGCTCTATCAGGCTGCTTCAAAAACTACTACTTCTCCTGCTATTTCCTCTGAAGTGAACGCAGTTCAATATACGTCACAACCATCCGGAGGAAAGAAGAAAAACAATCATGGTAAATCCAAGAAGAACCAGTAGGAGAATCCCAAGCCACAACCCACCCACAACGACCAGAAACCACGTTGAAAGGCTAAGTTTCCCTGCCTAATTTGTCAAGACGATCACTACACATGTGACTGTCCCTACAAGGATGAAGTCAACAAATTTGTTAAAGGATCCTCTCGCCCGGCAATGTTAACTGACCCTTTCTCTCAACAGCAACAGCAGATGGTTGCCCAAGAAACCCCACAAGGGGGCAACCCAACCAATCCAACCCGTAGAGAGACGTCCACAAACCGCGAAATCCTGATGACGAGTAATGAAGAGATTCATATAACCACTCATTCAAAGACGTACGACAACCCTCCAAGTTCAAACAAACAACCCGAGATAGCCAAAGGAAAATCTCCTATTGAAGATCTGACTCCTATTCCCCCCCTTACCAGCCATCTCCATATCGAGAGACCGCTTACGGACACAATGCTACGCCCACCCGAGGGCACCATATGAAAGGCGACATTTAATCCCAATGCGTGAGTTGCCCAAAATTACAACATTGTTGAGGATTTAGCTCAAGCACCCTGCGCCATGTCAACTCTCAAGGTTCTTCAACACTGCCCCACGCAGCGTAGAACCTTACTTTCAGCACTAGGGGCAATGGACCCAGATATTTCAAACTCTATTATGTTTAACTTGGAACACGCCAAACCTAGGCTGTCTCACCAGTTAGCCTTCCAGGTTCACACAAAAATCCATGGAAATAGCATCCATCGCACTGTTTTAGATGAAGGTGCTTCCACGTCGATCATGTCTTTGAATTGCTGGAGAGCCTTAGGCTCACCTGAAGTCACGACTTCTCCCACTACTCTCAGGGCATTTGATGGACACGGTTTTCAACCTTATGGACTCATTCCCTCAATTGGTGTTGAACTGGGGGGAAAAATAGTATCCGTACACATTGAAGTCGTAGATGCACCATTGGATTACAATCTTCTACTTGGTCAGAACTAGTTTTATGCCATGACCACCATAGCATCTACAGTCTTCCGGATTGTGCAATTTCCTCATGAAGGGAAAATTGTCACCATTGATCAACTTTATTATTGTATCCTAGACTCTCATCCGAACTCCGCCAACACCGTCCTGTTATTGGATCAACCTCAGTACCGGTTCCAAGACATTGGTGTTGGTCTCATGAAGGATTCTTCCCTTATTGGAGTTTTTCCAGAGCTGGGGACCCATGTTCAACTAGTCAACATGATTTCATCGAATGTCACCCCTTCCAATGATTCATGGGTGATTCTGAGTCCCGCTCAGATTGAAGACTACGGCAACTCTATGCCTTTGAACAGAAACCTCGCAGTGTATGAAGCGATCCAATCAGCCACCGATTGGGTCGACTGTCCTACCCATCACACCGTGGCATAGCTCTCGTCTGAGACTCATTCATACCCACCACTTATCGATCCTCTCAATTTGATTTTTCCCACTGACGAATCAATTATGGAGGTTATGTGCATTGATGAGCCACCATGGGGAGATTTTCACCATCGATCTTCATTCCCCACCATTCAGACGCTTGAACCTGATACAAAACCCAGTACTTCACTTGGGATGGTTCAAACCAAGTTTCCCACTTCCCTCGATGAGGTATTTTCTGAAGGAAACTTGGCTAACCCTATGGAAACCACTCCCATAGATATTTCAGTGAAGCCTGGTATCGTGGAAAACACACACATTGGCAAAACATGTACTCCCCTTGAAATGAAGTTCTACAGTGCCTACTTCAAAACCTTCCGTGATGTTTTTGCTTGGAGTTATGAAGAAATGCCAGGAATAGATCCCTCGATCGTGGTCCATGAAATTCCAAATTTCCCTGGCACCCGAACTGTTCGGCAGAAACTTCGACCCGTCCATCCTCGTAAGGCAGCCGCTATTAAAGCAGAAGTTGAAAAAATTTTGCATGCTGGTTTTATCTATCTTGTTTCATTGACAGAATGGGTATCTAACATCGTTCCCGTAGCTAAGAAACAGGGAATGATTAGAGTCTGTGTCGATTACCGTGATTTGAACAAAGCTTGTCCAAAGGACAACTACCCAACTTCGTTCATCGACCAGATCATCGATAACTGTGCCGGGAGTGTCATCTTTTCATTTATGGATGGATTTTCTGGCTATAATCAGATCGATATCCTCCCAGCCGACCAGCACAAAACAGCCTTTATCTGCCCTTGGGGGATTTTCGCATATCGAAAGTTACCTTTTGGCCTTAAAAATGCTGGGGCAACTTTCCAAAGGGAAATGTCATATGCATTTCACGATATCAAACATATTGTAGAACCATATCTTGATGATCTTCCCGCTCATTCTCAGACCCGGGATGACCATCCTGACCACTTAAGTGCCATTTTCGAAATGTGTCGTCGCTACAATATACATTCGAATCCGCATAAGTGCATCTTTTGCGTAGAAGCCGGAAATTTTTTGGGATTCATAATCTCCAAAAGTGGGATACGTTTAGATCCTGCGAAGGTAGAAGCTATCTTAGCCCTGCCTTCCCCCACAAACATTCTAGAACTTCAAAGTTTGCAAGGGCATGCAAACTTTCTATGCCATTTCATCTGTAATCTTTTCGAGATAACAAAAGGCTATATGAGGCTTCTCAAGAAGAACATTCCCTTTATCTGGGATGACGAATCCCAATGCTCCTTTGATAATCTAAAGGCAGCCTTAACCAATGATCCTGTGATCCAAACCCCCGATTACACATGGGATTACATTCTTTATCTCGTAGCTTCTACTTCCACCATCGGTATGGTGCTAGTCCAGGAAGACCACAACGACATAGAACATGTGGTATACTATCTTAGTAAGAGTCTTCTCGACTCCAAAACTCGTTATTCACATGTTGAAAAACTGGCTCTGGCAACAGTTTTCGCTGTCCAGAGATTCCGTCATTACATTCTACTCCACCGGACCACTGTTATAGCCGATTTCAATCCAATGTATTATATCCTCATGAGTCAAGTGCTTGGGTGCAAATATTCTCGTTGGATCATCATCCTTCAAGAGTTTGACTTGGAATTTGTCAAAGCCAAGTCCAAGAAGTCTCTGGTCTTTGCTGAGTTGATTTGTAACTTGCCCCGTGCTACCGAGCAATCTGAGCCCATCGATTCTCTTCCTGATGAATCGTTGTTCCTCATTAGCACGTTTGATCCATGGTATGGGGATATTCTATTATATCTCCAAACCCAATGCTTCCACCCCGACCTCACTCGCGATGAACGTCAACACATCCGACATCACGCAAAATACTACCTCATAGTCAATGATACTCTTTATCGACGTAGTGTCGACACCGTTCTTCGACGCTGTTTGACCCTAGATGAGGCGGAACACATTCTTAATGACTGCCACGCTGGAGCATGTGGTGGTCATCTCTCTGGGATGGCTACGGCCCAGAAAATACTGCGAGCTGGATACTTCTGGCCCTCAATTTTCAAAGACTGCATTGAAACAGTCAAGAAGTGTCCACCATGTCAATTCTTTCATAGTAAAGCACGCTCGCACCCTACTCCACTCCATCTTGTTATTTCCATCGGCCCTTTTTCCAAATGGGGCATAGATTTCATGCACTGTAAGTCCACTTCAGCCGGGGGGCATAGTGTTGGAGCCTAGGCCACAACTATGGTAAAGCTACGAATTTTGAGGAAAAAGCACTAAGTGTTGAAGGGAAGAAGTGCTAATTTTGAGTAAGCACCAATTTTGGGCAAAAGTGAACAAGTGCGCAGTACGGTGCCAGATGGACGAGCTCAGCGCAGATTACGGACCAGAAATCACGGAGCTCGCGTGCACACGTCAAAGGAGAATGAATGTGGCCGAGTAGAAAGCTCAGCTACCACAATAAATGAAGCGACGGAATAGAGGGCTCAACTACCCTCATTAAGGCTAAATACAGAAGTTATGGTTGCTCTGACCAAGGAAGAGCAATGGACCAAAGCATTAAAGGTGAAGGACAAAGAGCAGTGAATGATGAAGCTGCGCCCATACCCGCAATCTGCACCGGAAGTCACGGAACCTGCAGGAAACGGCGACGTGACTGCAAGCGGCACCTACAGCACACCTAGCCATGTCCATGGTTAGGGTTTTTGGGGATTACTACTGGGAAAGGCCCACAGTTTTGTAAAGGTGCGACCTTCAGGGCCACCTATATATATGTGTAATTGTAAAGGTTAAACGTTAGTTAGCTAGCCATTAGATGCTTTAGACGTAAGAAGGTTAGATGTTAAGAGAAGTGATAGCTGTAAGAGCTAGTCACTGAGTTGCAGACTGTCTCGGTCGAAGTCTGAGTCATTGTAATATCTTTAGAAGAAGAGAGTAGATCTAAGAGAAGGGCTCCCAGCTGTGTGCGTGGAGTTTCCCAGAAAGATCTAAGGTTGCAGCTGTGTGCACAGCATACTGTGTAATTTCCATTTGAGTTAATATAAGATACTGTTCCCGTTAATGTGATTTCCCCATGAAAGCGAACTACATAATTCTCGTGTTATGATAATGTGTTGTGTGAATGCATGTTTATGTTTACTATTTGTGTCTACATGAATGTTTCGTTATCTTTAGGAATAAGTATATAAAGCAAGTCCTTGAAGTTCCCTTAGAAGCTATACTCACGCACTATCGAAGGAGTCGGTAGAAGCACTCTCGCCACAGCACTTAGGACTGTGTTACTGCATTGGGCGCGCAAGCAACGATGATACAGAGAGTATCAAATGCAGTGGGTAATCGCCTAGTGTGCCGGAGCGGGGATACCGCGCAGCTAGGCTGAGAAGCGAGAGTTTCAGCGCTGTTTCCCTGAGATGTATACGGAAGAGTAAGACGTCTGTTTCGAGGAATCCTCCTGGCAGAGGGGAGAAGATTAGTCTCCGCGTCACCCAAGTTAAGGAAGCCTGATTCCTTATCCCCCCCATAGCCACTTCGGGTGAGACTTCGGGCTACTGCGCAACTCGTTGCCGAGAGGGCCAGTGCGCCAAGGGGTGTTTGTTGCTGCGCATCCTGAAAACCCGGGTCTGTCCAAAAAGAAGCCAACAAATGGTTCCGTTGCCTTGCGACTTGTTGCCTTGAGACTTGTTATTCTGGCGATGTGCGATATTGATGTGCAACCCAGATAAAGAGGAAGCCAACAAATGGTTCTGTTCCCTTGAGACTTGCTCAGCCAACAAATGATTCCATTGCCGACTTTAACCCTATTACCTTGAAGGAAATGCAGTGCTGGAATCCTACAGCTAAAGAAATTCAAGACTGGTTTGATTTAAAGGCTAGAGAGTTCGCTGAACGAGAGAATATAAGCTCTACGCTTCAGACGAAAGACTGGTTGCAGAAGCATATTTATACTGACCTTCACGAAATTTTCTTTGTCACATTTGCACTTGATTTGCATGCGTGGGTAGCCAAGCTAGCAGATACTAGACCCACTGTGCATGTTGATCAACCCGTCGCTTGGACGCCTGAGCTAGTTAGCACTTTGAAGCGGGTAGATAATCCCGTGGCCCGCGCAGTAGACTTTTGGTTGAATAGTCTACTAGAAAGCTTCATCACTGAGTTTGCAGTAGATACGAGAAAGAGTTTCAGCGAAGCTGAGAGGAGCTTCTTCAAAGCATACAGGGGTAAGTTCTTAAATTCTCTGAACCTGTCAATTAAAATGATCTTATATGAAAAAAGAAAACTATGCATAGCTTCCAATGAATAGCATAGACAAGTAATGTCCGCAGATTCTGATAGTGATCTTGAACTTATTGGTTGCACTCGTAGTGGAAAACGGTATAAAGTAGGCCTTGACCAACATCCTTTTGAGTCTAGACTAGAAGATAGTCAAGCTCCTAGAGCGAGCCATATAGAGAGACAAGGGAGTGCTCATATCCCTTATCACCCTTTTACACCGCAAAATCCAGACGGGGCTCAGTATAACCCCGCAGTAACACCTTCTAGTAGCCCACATGGTACTTCTAGTACCTCAGCACCGCCTTTGTTTAACCATCCCGGAGGCACTGCTACAACACCCCCACCTCAACCTAGCGCAAGAAGGATGGGTGATGACATGAAGCTACCAACTTTTAGAGGAATAGGGCTAGAAGACCCTGAGCAGCACTGGTTCCTATGTGAAGCCATTTGGACAATTAAGCAAATTAATGATGATGCTGTTAAGCTAGTTCAGTTAGCAACCAAACTAAGAGAAAGAGCCTTAACTTGGTTCATGAAATACTCAGCAGCACAGAATAGGACGCTTGCTAATGTCAGAAATGCTATGATTAGAGAATTCAAGAAACCTAAATCAGAATCACAGTGTATAACATAACTCAAAGACATAAAACAGTTACCTATAGAGTCAGTATGGGACTTTGACCATAAGTTCAAAGCCTTGATAGATCAAGTAAGCTTTCAGTTTGCACCGCAGTAGCATAAGGAATGGTTCATTGCTGCGCTGCTCCCACACATTAGACTTCCTCCTATGCAACAGAATCTCACTACTTAGGAACAAGCTCTAGAGATGGCTATGAGACTAGAAGCTTCACCAATTGCTGGAACAAGCAACGATGTTGCGCAGTTGCAGAACCAGTTAGCAAACTTAACCTTGCAAGTGCATGAAATTAAGAAAGGCAAGGAAGTTAAAGAAGAAATTTGGTGTACAAAATGTAGAGCACAAGGTCATTCAAAGGACCATTGTCCCATTTTCATAGAGTATATTGCAACTGGAGCACCTAACCCTTTACCACAGGCCTAGGGGCCTTGGTGTGAAATCTGTAGAACTAGAGGTCACAAACCACAAGAATGTCACTTGTTAAAGAAATATGTACAAACTCCAAAGAATCTATATTGCAATTTCTGTAAATCAGTAGGCCATGATGAGAACAATTGCAGAGCATATGACCTTATGATGGAAAGAAAACATGATGTTTATAGAGTACAGTCAGAGGCACAAGGACCCACAGCAGGTCCACAGTATGACCAAACCCGCGAAGGCCGAGCAGGAAATTATAGGGGCCGCGGACGCGCAGCAGGTTTTGGTCGAGGAAGAGGACAGATCACTTGTTATAATTGCGGAGCTCAAGGTCATTATGCAAGGGATTGCCAAAATCCTACGACCATCTGTAGATATTGTAAATATTATGATCATGTCATTGAAGAATGCCCTCAGTTGATGGCTAAGATGCAAGCAAAGACGCCACAGGTTAATTAGAATATTCAGTTGATTGGAGCAGAAAAAAGAGAACCAGATCCTACAGTTAATATAGTGATGCGCAGTGGAGCAACTACTGGTACGCCAGAGTTGGGAACTGGAAAGCAAGCGACGCAATGGGTGCGCTGCGCTAATATTAAACCAGCCCCGCTTGACCTGCAGAAGCAAAAAGAAGCATTCAAGCAAGCTCAAGAGTATTTCTCAGACCCGGGAGCTTCAAGTTCTGTCGCAATTCCACATAATGATATCAGATCGCAAGTGCTAAGACAAGAGAACCTGGTACGACAACAGGCCACTACATCTGAAAGGCCTGATGAGGAGGATGCACTAGGCAGTGTCCATGCTTTCTTGAGAAACTGTTTAAAGTTGTTGCACAATGAAAAAGCAACTATGGAAATTCAACACCTGTTGGATCAGTGTCAACAATCTGCGTTGATGAATACACCGCAGCGTGCTGTTCACCAGATTGGGAGTCATACTAGAACTGGAAAAGAGATGAGGCTCACAGTGCAGATTGGAGCATTTGAAATGGACGAAGTCATTTTTGATTTGGGCTCAGAATTCAATGTTCTCACCATGCAGACATGGGAACAGATGGGTAGCCCTTAGCTTACAAGATCTCCTATCCAGCTAAGACTTGCGAATCAGCAACGAGTTTCTCCATTGGGCAGACTACCCAATGTACCTATTGATATTGAAGGAGTAACAAGTTCTGCAGACTTTGAAGTAATCAAAATTCTCGATGACAGTAGACCTTACCCATCACTTTTAGGAATAGACTGGGCATTTGATAATTTGGCTGTCATTAACTTGAAGAAAAGATAGATGACCTTTGAGGATGAGTAGATCAGGGTCATCGCACCGCTTGATCCACTTCAAGGACCACGGTATATTGAACCCATTCGGGCAGAAGAAGAAGTGCGCCACATGGAAAGTTTGTACCAGATGACTGCTAGTCATAGTGATTATGTCAATCCCACAGTGGATGGCCATATCAGCTGGCGATGTGATAGCTCGTGCACATCAGATTCAGAAGCAGGACTGGAAAACTGGTAGAATCGCCTACATGAGGTTTCTGCAAGGAGTTACGCCATGATGACTAAACCCATTCGATGGATTGGCACAAAATTGACTGACACTCCAATTTTTGATGGTTTAACTGAAGTAAGTAAATTCATACATACATATGAACAACAGATTCCAGATGAGCAATGCATACAAGCATTGGATGTAGCACTGCGCGCTAGACCCGCAAGATGGTGGGGTGCGCATAAAGCAAATATTCACACATGGCAAGACTGTCGTAGATTGATAATGTGCAGATTTCAGGGAACTACAGTAGAAGTGTTACACAAATATGATGGACAGAGTGACCCCAGGTCACACGTTGAAGCATGTAGTCAGCAATGGTCATATATTCCAGAGGATGAGTGGGTTCACCTATTCATCCACACGTTGGATACAGTTCCAAGGAACTGGTACACTGAAACAGAATTGCGCAGAGGCACTGTCACTTGGCCTCTTATGATAGAAAGTTTTCAACTTACCTTCAGCTTTGAGTCAGAACATCCAAGCATCGACCACGCTTTAAAGTGTATTAAAAAGAAGGTATTTGAACCATGTCCTGAACCAGAATATTCTCAACCAGATTGGGCTGTCCAGATGGAACATGCCCTGGAATGCTATAATTTCACCACTGGTGAAGAGGAAGATGATCCTCGTAACATCAATATTCCAGAATCAGAAGGGACGCGCAAAGTTGAAGGCCCTCAGCTTGATATCCCTGCCATTGTAGAATACATCAAGCTCAAGAAGATTAACATTGGTACAGAAGCCGAACCCAAGTTTGCTTCTATAGGAGATTATTGGGATGATGAAACTATTGGCCATATTGAAAGCCGACTGCGCAGAAGATCTTAACCGTAGGTCTTTGGTGGCCGACATTGCACAAGGATACTAAGGAATTCTGCAAATGTTGCGATGTGTGCCAGCGAACAGGAAAACCGTCAAGAAGAGATGAAATGCCGCTAAGACCCGAGATAACACTGCGTGCTTTTGATAAATGGGCCATTGATTTTGTAGGACCTATCAACCCACCAGGAAAGAGAACCGGCGCAAGTTACATCATCATAGCTACTGAATACCTCACCAGATGGGCTGAGGCGAAGCTAGTTAAGAACTGCGACGCTACCGCTGCCGCGCAGTTCATTTTTGAGAACATTATCACTAGATTTGGGTGTCCACTGATTCTAATGAGTGATTAGGGCACACATTTCCTGAATGACACTATAGAGGCCCTTACTGAGGAATTCCACATTAGTCACCATAAGAGTACACCCTACCACCCTCAAGCTAATGGTATGGTGGAGGCATTCAATAAGATTCTTGAGAATGCCCTGACGAAGATCTGTAATCAAAAAAGAGATGATTGGGACCTTAGAGTCACAGTTGTATTATGGGCTTACAGAACCACATGCAAGAAACTAACAGGTCACACACCTTTCAGTTTGGTGTATGGACAAGAAGCAATTATGCCCATGGAATACATTGTTCCCAGCTTCAGAATTGTGCAAATTACAGAAATGGCAGATACTGATACTATGAGTGAAAGACTCTCACAATTGCTTGCCTTAGAAGAAGACAGACTTTTAGCCGGATTCCATCAACAAGTGCAGAAAGCAAGACAGAAAGCTTGGCATGACAAGCATATTAAGAATAGAATCTTTCAAGAAGGAGACTTGGTACTCCTCTATGATAGTAAATTCATCAAGTTTCCAGGCAAGTTTCGTGTACATTGGTTAGGCCCTTTTCGGGTGACAAAGATAACAGAAGGAGGAGCAGTTCAGCTTACGAAGCTTAATGGAGAATTGTTGCCCACAATGATCAACGGGATTCAGCTCAAGCTTTATCGCGATGGCCACTCTGCCCTGTCAACTTAATACATTACTAAAGTAGTGCAGATGTCCAATGTAGTTGAAAGAGGCATCTCATTATAACAGTCTACACGGGAATCGCAAGACACTCAGTCTTCGGCTTCCCACGTAGTTCCTTGAAACATCCGCGCATGTCAATAAAGTTTATTTTGAGCGAGCCTATTTGCGCTCTTGCGAAGTTTTTCGGATTATCAAACTATCGCTCTTGCGGAGCTCCCTGTTTCAAGTTGCCGCTTGAGGAGTTCTCGTTGTGGACCCCTCTATATGCACAGTTATCCATGATGAAGTGACCCGCCGAAAATTTGAATTACTGTAGTCCTATAACCGCGTCTGAATATTAATGAAGGATAAGCTCGCCAATTAATTGTATCTGCTCTGACAGATTCGGCTTGATCTCCCTAAGATTCGCATTTATGTCATGCGCCGAAAGCTTTAGCTTCTCCTGGAAGGCTGTCAGAGCCCGTCCATCACAATTAATGCACCGCAGAGGCGCGGGGGTAGGGGGGTTGTCAACTCATGCATAGGAACCTATGGCTATTAGCCCCACTTGTCTGCATTTACTATCGCCTTTAGCTATAAATACCCCGCACTTGTATATCTTCGGGTTACTTTTCTTGAATTGCATAGCGTCTTGTTTGAGAATCTAAGTTATTGTTTTTAGAGCCGTGTTGTGCAGACTACTCCCTTTGATTTCAGCATTTGTATCCTACGCTATTCCGCCATTTGTCTATTCAAGTCCTTGTTGTGTATACCGGTTCACGACGGAGAACCTGTCAACTGAAGAAATTGTTCGTCAATTTAAGTGCAGAGGCTTAGATTTCGGCATGACTACCCCGGTGATGACCTCGACTTACACGCACCCTGGTTGGACTGATCCTAGACAATCTCTGGGAACAAGGGCGTCTCAGCCGCAGCAGCCGGACGAACCCGTTCCAGATCCCTTGGCCACTATGGTTAATTACATTCCATTGCGTCCAGATGATGCACCAGAGGTGCATATTCTGAAGAATGCAAAGTATCCGATTCCGCTGCCACCAATGGCAGAAGTTGTGCGACAAGAAGGGTCCCTTCTTGGACACCTTCCACTGGTCAAGTTTTATGATTTCAACTTGGGCGACTACAGAACATATCCTCAGTTTGCGCCAGATCGCTATCTGACGGTAATTCATAATCCCACCAGAAAGGTTGATGAATTCGTCCCCAAGGAATTTGCAGCGAATTTAGAGAAACCTGGACTGTTGAACTTGTTAAAGCTACCACACTTTGGGCATAGCAATGAAGTCAATGCAGTTGTTAAGGCACTACTATCCTGCGTTCATGGTGGTTACTTTGGCTAGGGAGGCCAATCGATTTGAATGTCAACTTGATTCATCGTATTACCGGCCTATCTAAGGTTGGTAAGGACCCCAATATTCATTTTGTTGGTAAAGATAAGGACAGAAAATTGGCTGCACAGTT
The DNA here is from genome assembly GCA_027924585.1 of Larix kaempferi. Lineage (NCBI taxonomy): Eukaryota > Viridiplantae > Streptophyta > Pinopsida > Pinales > Pinaceae > Larix > Larix kaempferi. Next base: position 28,192,622 of record BSBM01000012.1, read on the forward strand.
GGTGCAGAAATACAAATTGATAAGAGGAGGTCGGGCTTATGACCTCACTATAGTTGAGGATGAAGCACTTAGATTTACAGGCAGTCTGCTTGTAGGCAGACTTCTCATGAAGTGCAGACCTAAAGAAGTCACTGGAGCTATCGTGGAGCTCGCAATCGCAGCTGCAGAGGGAGAGTAGTACAATTGGTCTCTCTTCCTCCTAAATTCTTTCTTGGAAGACTGCCGGAACGTCCAGGACACTGCCAGTCAGTTGTTCCATTTTTCTTGGCTTTTAATTTTATGTGCCATTGTAGGGTGGAAGGAGCCCCCCAACACTCAGTTCCTTCCGTGCCGCGCAGGAGAGGTTGCAGGAATGCGCTATGTCAACCTCTGGGATTCCAATAATCCCGCGAAGCGCAAGATGAACCGCGCTGTCTTTTGGGAATATTACTATCTCCTCAAAGATACCATTCAGGAAATGCCGAGGCTGAGTGAGGAGACGACACAAATATATGGAACCAAGTTGGTCTTCTCTGCCAACTTACATGAAATTTACCTCCGCCCTTGCAGAATTCAGGACGAATGGGCCGTAGGCCTTTACAGGATGACTACTGAAGATGTTGAAGAAACTGTGAAGTCTTGGTCAGATGAATGGAGGGAGGCCACAAAAATCGCATGCGCGATACCACCCCCTGCTGCGCAAGAGAAGGATAAGGGCAAGGCAGCGACTGAGCAAAGAAGTGATGAAGGTTCGACAGAACCAGCTGCCAAGAAGCAGAAGGTGTCGCATCCCTCTGAGACCATTGCCTCAGGGATCGACCAGCACTTGAAAGAGCAATTTCGCGAGCTACGGACCTCACACGCTCAGATCAAAAGTGCTTTGGACCTGCAGTTCATCGAGATAAAAGGTCTCGTAGGAAGAGTTGCGCAGACCCATGCGCCAGCATCCAGTTCGCAGGCGCCGCAGGCACCTACAAGCACCGAGCGAGTCGAAGTACTTGCAGAAAGGCATACTGTCGTGCACATCCCACCTACAAGCATGACACTTCAGGATCCTTTGGCCGCACTGCAGGTAAGCGCAGTTGGCCTAGTTGAAATAAATTTATCTTTGATTCTGACAGAAACCTTGCAATTAGTGCAAGAGAAGGTCTCTATTGAGCTGAGAGCTAGAGAGCTCTCCACATTCCATGCAAACCAAAGACTGCAATCGCAGGAAATAGAACTGAAGGCAGGCTATAAGAACATCTCTGAGAAGCTTGCACTTTATGAGGCACAAGACACTGGGATAAGAAACATAGTTGATGAAATCACCCAGGAGCTGTCGGCCTGCGAGATTCAACTAGACCATCCTCTAGTTGAGAAAGTTCAAATTATTGGTGGAAGGGTGAAAGCCCTAGAGCAGGAAATAGTTGCTATGGCTGAAGACCATAGAACACAGATCGCCTATTTGGAAGCTCGTGTTGCAGCACATTCTACAGATGATAGGCAGGAACAATTTGAAGCATTGCGTAGAGCTTCCACACAAATGAAGAGCAGAGCAGATGAAGCCGAGAAACTGATGACACAAGCTATGGAGGCTTGGACTGAGCTTGAGAAGCTCCCTTTCAAATTTGGTCTTTTGGAACAGGTACATGTAGCAGAACAGTCCCTAACTGTTCTGAGTCAAGAAGCTAAGGCGTTAGAAGGCTTAGCAAAAATGAGGAAAATGAGCGAAGTGCACAGAGTACAACAACAACTGCACAATCTTAGAAATGAAGATGCTAAACTCACCAACAGCATTCGGCCATTTATGGATGAGTATGTTGAACTTGCTGCCCAAGCCGAGGCAAAGATCAAAGAATTTGCTGAATCCCAACAGTTGGTTGATGGCATAACTCAATAAGAAGCCACTGCAGAAATGGTGCAGACAACTGTGGAGTGCGTCGATGAAATGGACTCCACTATTGCACAGTGGAAGAATGCATTTGCTGCGACACAAGCAAACGCAGCCGCGCAAGTAAAGCGACCACACGCTAGTGAGAGTGGCTCGGGGACAAGCCACAAGTAAGTGTTAGGGGCCTGTTGGAGCCTAGGTCGCAGCTATGGTAAAGCTGCGAATTTTGAGGAAAAAGCACTAAGTGTTGAAGGGAAGAAGTGCTAATGTTGAGTAAGCACCAATTTTGGGCAAAAGTGAACAAGTGCGCAGTACGGTGCCAGATGGACGAGCTCAGCGCAGATTACAGACCAAAAATCGCAGAGCTCGCACACACACGTCAAAGGAGAATGAATGTGGCTGAGTAGAAAGCTCGGCTACCACAATAAATGAAGCGACAGAATAGAGGGCTCAGCTACCCTCATTAAGGCTAAGTACAGAAGTTATGGTTGCTCTGACCAAGGAAGAGAAACGGACCAAAGCATTGAAGCCGAAGGACAAAGAGCAGTGAATGATGAAGCTGCGCCCATACCCGCAATCTACGTCGGAAGTCACGGAACGTACAGGAAACGGCGACGTGACTGCAAGCGGCGCCTACAGTACACCTAGCCATGTCCATGGTTAGGGTTTTTGGGGATTACTGCTGGGAAAGGCCCACAGTTTTGTAAAGGTGCGACCTTCAGGGCCACCTATATATATGTGTAATTGTAAAGGTTAGACGTTAGTTAGCTAGCCATTAGATGCTTTAGATGTAAGAAGGTTAGATGTTAAGAGAAGTGATAGATGTAAGAGCTAGTCACTGAGTTGCAGACCGTCTCGGTCGAAGTCTGAGTCATTGTAATCTCTGTAGAAGAAGAGAGTAGATCTAAGAGAAGGGCTCCCAGCTGTGTGCGTGGAGTTTCCCAGAAAGATCTAAGGCTACAGCTGTGTGCGCAACATACTGTGTAATTTTCATTTGAGTTAATATAAGATACAGTTCCCGTTAATGTGATTTCCCCGTGAAGGAGAACTACATAATTATCGTGTTATGATAATGTGTTGTGTGAATGCATGTTTATGTTTACTATTTGTGTCTACATGAATGTTTCGTTATCTTTAGGAATAAGTATATAAAGCAAGTCCTTGAAGTTCCCTTAGAAGCTATACTCGCGCACTATCGAAGGAGTCGGTAGAAGCACTCTCGCCGCAGCGCTTAGGATTGCGTTACTGCGCTGGGCACGCAAGCAAAGATGATACAAAGAGTATCAAACGTAGTGGGTAATCGCCTAGTGCGTCGTAGCGGGGATACCACTCAGCTAGTCTGAGAAGCAAGAGTTTCAGCACTGTTGCCCTGAGAGGTCTACGGAAGAGTAAGACGTCCGTTTCGAGGAATCCTCCCGGCAGAGGGGAGAAGATTAGTCTCTGTGTCGCCCAGGTTAAGGACCAAAAAGCAGCCAACACATAGCTATGTCATAGTAGTTATCGACTATTTCACAAAATGGGCTGAAGCAATGCCTACGTATGCTGAGGACGGCAAAATAGCAGCACAATTCATATTCAATCACATTATAGCTAGATTTGGTGTCCCACAATCCATTGTGACCGATCATGGCTCCCACTTCAGGAACCATATGATCAAGGAACTAATTGCCAAGTTGGGTTTTCGCCATGAAAACTCAACCCCTTACTACCCACAAGCCAATGGCCAAGTTGAAGCCATTAACAAAGTCTTGAAACCAATGATTCAGCGTATTGTGGGTACTCAGAAATCCAACTGGCACTCAGCTCTATTTTCAGCACTATGGGCATACCGAACCTCAGTAAAAAGTGCTACTGGGTTTACACCATTCCAATTGGTGTATGGCCTAGAAGCCATTTTACCGATTGAATGTGAAATTCCATCACTTAAGATAGCCATAGAGCTACTTCCCCACACCCTTCCGAAGAGGAACGGTTTCTATACCTAGCCAAGCTAGATGAAACCCGCCACAACGCTGCTTTAGCTAACGAAGCTCATAAAAAATGCGTCAAATATCAGTATAACAAATCCGTTCAACCTCGGATTTTCAATGACGGCGACCTTGTACTCACATATGATCAAATGCATGATAAACTCGGAAAAGGAAAACTAGAATCTATGTGGTACGGCCCCTTTGTTGTAAAATGTGTCTTGGAGAAAGGAGCCTATGAACTAATTGACTGTGATGGTACGCCATTGGCACAGCCCCGCAATGTGCTATACCTCAAACGCTTCTACGCATAAGGTTACCCTGTGCGGGTTACTCTTTGTACATAATGTACTTAGCTTGTTTTCACTTATCTTTTTGGTGTGCGCGTGGACCTCATGTATCCACTCTTACTTTGACTCGTGATTTTATGCACAGATGTCTGCCTACTTTGGATTCGCCGACGGTGCAAGCCGACATACCCGGAATCTTGCTTCCGCAGCATGGATAATCTATTCTCCCACTGGCGAGATGATTTCTTCAGGAGCCAATTGTTTAGGTCCTGCAACCAACAATATCGCAGAGTACCATGCAGTCATCGGACTCTTAACGGAGGTTGCTTCACTTGGAATTGACTCCCTATCAGTCTTTTTAGACTCCCAGCTCATGGTTTCTCATCTGAACCGTGTTTACATAGTTCACGATCCTATCCTACTTCGTTTATTTCGGATGGTACGCCTATTGGAACGATCTTTTAATTTCATTTCATATCAACACGTACCGAGAGAATTCAATTGTATAGCTGATTCATTAGCTAATTACATTTTGGATTGGCATCTTGCCCATACATAAACACATCACAAAAAATAAAATGCACAAGTCATTGTAAATAAACAGATCATAAATAGGTCCATATCATTGTATATAAAAGTGTTTTTTCGAATACATAGAGTTTGTGTCAAAGACAAAATTTGGGACCAAATCCCATACAAAAATTTGGCTCTCAAAGCCTACATATCGTATACATGCCGCAAAAAGACCATCTAAGGAGATCTGGGAGATCTATCATGTCCCTCGTCAGATTCCTCACGTTGCTGGTGATAACACACTACAGCTCGAGCCACCCTGCGAAGGAGTCAGCCGATACACCTAGGCACACCTACATTATGTCTCTGGAGATGCAAAGGGATGTCGTCCACCCTTATAGCAAGAATACCATGGGTTAAACCCTGCAAGTTCCTCTCTATTTCATGGACCCCTCCTGCTTCATCTTCGTCTTCCTCCTCGTCTGGAGCGGCCTGGCGATCAACACCACCGCGACGTAATGGCGAGTACCCATCCGGTCTTTGTGGTCCACGATCTGCGACATGCACACATACATACATTAAAGTCTTTTACACATTCTAAAAAACAATAAAAATCATATATTCAAAAAAGAAAAAGATATCCATGAAGGTCATACCTGAGTTGTCCCAATCCTCATCTTCTGGCTGTGCCAAGTCGATGTCCTCGCGGAAGTCCACCCCTACATAGGGGTATTCATCGATCATCACTATCTGTTCCTCGAGCCAGGAGAAGAAATCCTCACCAAAGGACAAACGCTGAGGTCCCCCGAGATGTCCTGCATAATCACTCCATCGAGCCATCCATGGCTCGGTAGGTGGACGGGGTGGCATAGATATCTGTGGGCGCAACAATGGTACCCTCACCAAAACGAAGGTGACTAGGATGCTCCCATAACCAAATTGGGAATTCTCTCCAACCCTACACTTGTTCACCTGCTCTTTGAGATTGGTCAAGACTGCCTCACACTAGTTAAATACTGTTCCCGCCATACAATCCACTGCAAGGTTCATCTGTGTACGGGATGCCTGATGGGGACCCGTACTCCCTGCTGCATGTGTGATGGTGAACAAAACGGTTTTTATAGGAAGTTCTATAATGTCTTTGATGACCACTTTGCCGCTTTTCTTCCCTGATCCCTGACGGCAGTAACGAGCAATCAAAGCATCTGTGCTCGCCTCCGAGGTTGCGTATCCAGTAAAATTCACCCGGGCTCCTCTTTTTGAGAGGCCCGTGAGAAAGTAAATGTCCTCGAGTTGAATTTTGAGGATGTGTTCTCCTACTCGGAAAGCCTGAATGTTAGGATCCCACATTTGAATAATGTGGGTGAGAAGCTTTGCCTGCTTGCGGATACCCTTGGTTTTGAAAATTTCTAACAAACCACATTCCCGCAATGCAGTCATTGTCGTTTGGTCATTTTCAGCCTCCAAATCATTCGCTTCGTGTTCTCTTTCTTTCCAATGGACCATTTTGCTCCAAACAAGTTTCAAACACATGCAAAAGGTCATGGGAAACATTCAGTAACTATTTAACAACTTAATCTCAGCTAAAATTTTTGGAAAAAATGATTTTTTCATCCTAAATTCTGCCTCTATCGTGCCTGGGCAAAATATGACTGCATGGTACTGCACAGTACCGCGCCTCTATTTAACTTCATAGCGCGGTACTGTTACACAGTACCGCACTTCCCGATATAGCCCCCACGTGGTACTGTGGAGGGCGATTTTTTCCTAATAGGGCTTGCCCAAAAAATCACTTTTTCCTACTGAAAATGAGTTGTTCATACATCAAATGAAAGAGAAGCTTAAAAGCTCTTATCTGGCGCAAACGGCTGTTGAAATGGTGCCCCGAATCTCCATATATGAACTCTTGAAGTTTTGCTCCTCAAATGGGTAAAATCTCCTCTTTTGGTAATTACACAAGTGAAATGGTAACTTTCTACTTTTACCCATCCTTTATATAACTTTTTCACTCATTTTTTACTCATTATTTTATCTAGTTAAAATAAAACTCATTTCACATTACTAATATCTGGTTTTATGAGCACTTATTGATAGGATCTCCTTTAAAGACAATATATTCACACTGGTGTTTTGTTTGACCTTCATCTTGAGTCTACTTTATCTTTTTCATGCTCTGGATTAAAACTTGAAAAAGATTCCAAGCGCTTTCACACCCATGTCGTGCTTGTAAAACTCAAGTAAATGGTGTCGAGTTCGGTCGGCTTTACTCATGCTCGTTAAACGATGAGGAAAGTATTATCCTGGTTATATTTTATTCTCTTTTCGGACCAGAATAATTAAAAATTACGAAAAAGACCATTGGAGTCTATAGTTAAGCTCTTTTCAGAATCCCTAAAATTGAAAAGATTGCCAAGTGATCTTGACTCTTTCACACTTGTAAAAGTATTTGAAAGGTCGTCTATTCGGTGATAGGTTACGCCTTTTTTGGCCCGTCTAGACTATTTACGAGAAAGGTATACCTCGGTCAATTTTGGATGGGAGAGTTCTCTCGGGAATCGTTTTACACTTTTTCGGGATCGAGGGACTAAATTTACGAAAAAGTACATTATGGAGCCTCCTTTAAGTTTTTCAGGCTCTCTAAATGCGAAAAACTACCAGGTTTTCCTTCCTTGGACTCGTTAAAATTTAACATCGAAGGACCCACTTTAGGACGAACCCCTCCTTTCTCAAGTTCGTAAAACATGTGAGATTGGACTCATCTATGAGATGAGCTACACCGAGCATCTGTTATCCTCTTCAAGCTCGAAAAACAACAAAGAGGTACTCATCTATCATGTCGGGGGAATATGGGGAACAAGTCAAGTTTGTTTTGGCAACTTTTCAGTCGTTACCTTTGAACATGGCATGTGTCTGTCCCTTGTCCATACTGGGTATCTATTTTTCACTGAGTTATGGTCATCATCCTGAGTCGTCTCCCTGGCCACGAGCCTACTCATTCGATGTCTATCCTCTGCTATCAATAATCCCTGCTGCCAAGTCCTGTTACATGCCGTTATATGTTCAAAGGGTTGCATTGTTCAGAGTCGTTCATTGTGTTAGGCCTCCGCTGTGTCAGTACATACTCCATTGTTTCATCATCTTATCATTCGTTCCGATTTCGTGTTGATGATGTGGGAATCATTATGGCCCACCTTAAACAAGTCTATTCCCGTCGACGCCAAATCACTATCCGGGAATTGGACTTAGAGATCAACCATTAGTACCTTGGTACCTGCATGCCTCAATGGCAGGTTTCCTCATGTTCGACAGTAGGTTCACATCACTGACCTTTGATTGAATGATCTCTCGAATGCTCGACATCAACTCATATATTCGCATTTCGTTGAGATGTACTTCAGATACCTTGGGGATCATCGTCATCATTGGTGGTTTCCCTGGCATTTGTTAACGGTTCACATCATTGAACGGTAATCAAATGGTTTCTACCATGTTCGACTTCAACACTTTCTAATCACATGGCTAGATTCGTATCATTTGCGATCGGGTAGAAGACCCTAGGCGAACCTTTGAATCTTGATTGTGTCCAGGTTGCGATGGAGATGTCCTTTGTATTGTCACACAAATCCACTTTTTGTATTGGTCGTGGTTGTGTTATTACTGTCTCATGGATCTACGCTTGTTCATAGTAGCCATGATCTATCCACAGTCTATATCATCTCAGTACTCATGGATCTGCAATGTATTGGTCGGCAGCCATGCTTTGAGTCATTTGTTTCCGAGCATGGGGATGCCCGCCTCGATGGTATATCTAACACCTTGTTTCTGTTTCAGCTCCTTGTCGCTCTCCTCGATGCTATCTCTGCACAATATTTGTAAAGTCTTCCGGCCATCAGTCCCTTCTGACCTCACACTTTAGGGGGCATCTGTTATACCTCCATATTCCACAGTGTCACATCTTCACCACAAAAAGAGTTGACGACACTTCCCCTACTGCTTTAAACCACCTAGAAGAGACAAATGATGAGTGATCCTTGAAGGAAAATCTACCCAGTCAAGAATCAACCTAGCCAAGACTTCATTTACCTACACTACCACGCCTTGCTCAATTGTAGGTGCGCGGTAGTCCGTACTACCACTCTATGCTCTACCCATGACACGCAGTACTACCGCGTTATTCTCTTTACTGGGGGCGTGGTACACCTTTTTTTTCCTTTTTTCCATGGCTTGTGGGATTTGGATTTTCGATAGATTTTTGAGGATTAGGGTCCCTGATTTGATCCTAACTCACTTTCTGTGATTAGAAGGCCTGATCCACTTAACTCTCCCTAGATCCACCCTTCTCTCTTGTTGGTTAACCCTACCACACACTATAAAAGAGAGGCATTCCATGAGCAAAGGGGAGGACTCTTAGAGGTATCAAACTTATGATCTTGCAGTCTTGTGGAGATAGCTAGAGGAGGAAGCACTTGGAGCTAGAGGATTGGCTTGGACATCAAGCAACCTTTGTAAGCATTCTTCAAGTTTGTAATAAAGATAACTTGTCTTGTTTTTCCCATTTCATGTGTATTGCATAAGCTTCTTGACATGGAATGTATCTAGTCTGGATTTGAATCTAATCTTTACTTCAAGGTATTTGGAAGCTTGTATACTTGTTCCTTGTTTGATTTCAACAGGCTCTACATTGGAGCTTTTGGATCAAGAGCTAGAAGCGGGACAAACGAAAGATTGAAAGGTGAGTTATGTCTTTCATCTCTTCTGAATGCATGTAATCTTGTTGTGAAAGTTAGTTCAGGAATTTCAAGGTAGCATTTCTTTTATTTTGTTCTTACCTTAGAGTCAGTTAGAAATCTGCTTTGAGTTAAGAGAATTTTGACTTATCCGTAGGGAAAAATTCTACCAACACATTTTCTGATCCATTATTATCTGAGAAATGTTATTTGATGATTGGTTCAGATCCCAAATCATACTATCATTCCCACTAAGATCCACGATGGAAAACCGCCATGGATGAAGAGTACATTTCTCTTCAAAAGAACAATACATGGGAGCTAGTTTCTCTTCCACCTGGAAGAAAATTAGTTCAATGCAAGTGGATCTACTGCAAGAAAGTTGCTGCTGATGGCTCTATCAGAAAATACAAATCTAGGTTGGTGGAAAAAGGTTTCTCCCAAGTCCAAGGTGTGGACTACACTGAGACTTTTGCATCGGTTGCAAAGATGGATTCCATCCGCCTAGTTTTGGCCATTTCCGCATCCAAGCACTGGGAAGTGCACCATATGGATGTGAAGAGTGATTTTTTACATGGAGAATTTGATGAAGAAGTATATATGAAGCAAATAGAAGGATAAATAGAAGATCCATCATTAGTTTGCAGGTTGAAATCTTTGTATGGATTGAAACAGGCCCCAAGAGCTTGGTACGCAAAGATGGACTCCTTCCTTCTTTCTCATAATTTCAAAAGGTGCAAATCTGATCCAAATGTGTCCCTACAGCAAGTTAAAGTTAATTTGCTGATTTTTGTTTTATATGTTGATGATCTTCTCATTACTGGTAGCACTCTCCTTACAATTAACAAGCTGAAAACCGCTTTAAATCTAGCTTTTGATATGAGCGATTTGGGCTTGCTTAAGAAATTTTTGGGCTTCGAGATAGCTCAAAATTTTGAAGGGATCACATTATCTCATAAAAATTATGCTAAAGACCTTCTATTAAATTCTAATATGGAACAATGTAATGCTGCTCCGTTTCCATTCCTCGCAGGAATCAGTCCTGAAAAGGGAAATTCCACATCGCTTGTAGATTGCACTATGTATCGATAGTTGATTGGGTCACTACTTTACTTGACACACTCAAGGCCTGATATTTCATATGTCATGAGTGATGTATCAAGGTATATGTAGCAGCTCCATGATCTTCATTGGAGGGCAGCCAAGCGGATCTTGCAGTATGTGCAAGGTACGAGACATTTTGCCATACATTATGCTGCAGATTCTGAGCTAGATTTCATTGGTTTTACTGATTCAGATTGGGCAGGTGATGGCATAGATCAAAAGTCCACTTCCGGATATGTTTTCATGATTGACCATGGCCCTATTTTCTGGTCAAGCAAAAAGCAGGCAGCCATTGCACTTTCTTCAGCAGAGGCAGAGTATCGAGGGGCAGTCAATGCCTGCATTTAGGCAGTTTGGTTGCAGGGTATTCTTTCCGAGTTTGATTTTGGTAGCACTACTTGGACTGTCCTATTTTGTGACAATCAAAGTGCTATTAAGATCTCCACTGATCCAGTTCAGTGGTAGAGGACCAAACACATTGAGATTCATATGCACTACATCCAAGAGTTGGTGCATGATCACACCATCGTTCTGCAATATTTCCCTACCGATGAGCAAATTGCAGACATCTTCACCAAGAGCTTCAATGAGAAGAAGTTCTCTTACCTCCATTCACTATTGGGGATGAGTTCCATCATGGTGGAGACATATTAGATCCATTTTTATGTTTATCTTGAGGGGGGTATTTCTTCCCACTGTGTTTTCCCTCTTTCCTCACTTAGCTTATTTTCAACATTTTTTGGATTATTGTATTGGGGTGACCTTTGGTCTCAGTAACCAAGGCCCTACATTTTATTTTTTTACATCGGGGGGGTGTTAGGATATCTCATCATTAAGTATGTACTTTTGCATGGTCTCTGCATGCATGCATGCATCCGCATGCTGCCCAGTCATCAGTTTGGTACCTCCAACACCTAGTCCCTAGTCTCCCAGCACTCAGGAGCTACTTTCTACTCAGATTTAGCCCTCCTAGCCAGTAATGCACCCACTTCTCACCTTCCATTGCAGAAGGGCTCTTTTTCTCACCTACCAATCCAGTTCACTTCAGTCAGCTAGTGTCTTTCCTTGATTTGAGGCTAGACTGACTCCTAACTGCTGTTTTCACTCCAATTGACCTCCGATGAGACTTGAATACCTATTTTGAGTGCAGTTAAATCCTCATGCGCCCTCCACTGAGCCTCTATCCCTACATTAGTGCCACTTACCATCATTTACACTTATTACACTCAGTTAGACTCAGTTTGACACCTGTCTGATAGTGACTTGTGCATTGATGACCACCACTGATTGATGATGAGGAATCCTAGTTGGAGCCAAGCTATGGCATGCAGTATATTCGAATGACCTCCTTGGATAATTGGAATGGCTCACTCATTGTGACAGTATTGTATTGCATTTCTACCATTTCTGGATTATAGAGCATTGATGCATCTCTCTTGCACAGTTTTTTACTCCAAATTGTTTTACATCTTTGTGATTGATATTCTTGTTCAATAGATCTGCTGTGACTAATTTTACAGATCCAGTCATTCCTAAACAAACTACATGTATTGACAAAGGAGATAAGGAAACAATACAATAGATAAATAAATTGTCACTCCAAACAATTTAGATAATTTGTTATTATGGGGAATCAATCTAATTCTTGATATAATTAAAGATGTTTCTAATAGCTTACAATAAAATGAAATACATGATTATGAAACAAACCTAAAGAAAAAGGAAACTTGACTTAGATAACAAAATTTGTGTGTTCAACTAAAGTCAAGGTGTGGATACTAAAAATAACAATTTTTTCATCCTTGGCCTCAACAAGCCTAGAAATGGAACATGCTACATTTGATTAACCTCCAAATGAAGAAAAGACAAAAAAGCAATATGAAGACAAGATTACATTCCTTTTGAATTAGGTAAATTATTATATATCAACTTAAGGTATGGCTACTGATTTTATTAACTATGCTATTCATGTACAAGAAGTGGGATAAGAGGCTAAAAAGGTATCCATATTCTTAATACTAATATTAAAGAGATTACATGAGGCTTTGTGTGGACCATTTGACTTTTCCACAAGCTACGAGTTTTTTCTTGACTCATTTGGTTAAGAGTGGGATTTCATATGTTTTGTTCCCTATTTGTCATTACTCAGAGATAATGAAGCACATATTCTAGGATTGCATTTTTCTTAGGTGGAGGTATTTGCAGGATTAGTATTGAATTTTGTTTCAGTACAAGGATTATTATTGTGTTGCTTTGTTTGGTGATTGTTGGCCCTTGGCTTGTTTTGCTTTCATTAGGCTTTTGCATTACTTTACAATTTCAATGTTATCCTTCCTTTGAAATATTAGGTGTAAATTTGTTTTCAAGGATGATTTTATCTCATTGTCTACTATTTGTAATGTGTGGTGACGAGATATCCCATCAATACCTGACCAAGGTTGCATTTTTCATCAAAGTTGTTCAATCCTTAAAGTGATTTTTTATTTTATTTTATTATAACAATTTTCATTTCATTTTTATTATAACAATAGTTATTATTATGTATAATGTATCCGATGTTCTTCTCTTCTTCCTTTGACAATTTGAAAATATGCAAGGTACTAAAAAATGAGGTAAAATATTTTTTGGCTGAATAACAAAAAATGTGCCAATTTGAAAGTCATGAATGTAGGATTTCAAATATGCTAGAAGAGCCATTTGGTATAACTTATGTGGTATAACTTTTGCAAGGGATAAGAAAAAATTATGTAGAGATTATATATAAAATCTATCAATATAGAATTATTTATATTTTGATTCTTTTGGGGGGTGGTTGGTGCAAGTGGATGTCACCACAACTCTATCTTATCACCAACCTATATGGTTTGTCACTTTTATATTTGGGTTGCTCTTAAAGTGCATATATATAATGCAATATATGATAAATGAATCTCATATTAAAATCCTTAATTGTTTTTTCCATATCAAAACTTTATGGATCGACCTATTAGACCATATGGGGATGATATCTTGATTACAATGGATTAACTAATGGTAATATGTCATTTCTTGTAATTTATGGTAATATGTTATTTCTTGTAATTTACCTTTTTATAGAGTGATGAACAACAAATTATGACCATTCAACATAATTGCAACCAATCCACTCAAAAATAATTTGATGAGGAAAACAATCATGAGAATCTTAGATTCATCTCATCCTAAGAATGGATGAAATCCATCAAGCTAGTGACACTCAACTTTGTGCTTCGGTATAATGGCTTTATATGGGACATAATTCCACCAAGGCCTTTTTAAATATTTGAAAATAAAGGAGGTTGGTGAGAAATTGGATGGTTTTAAGAAAATGGATGGTTGAGTGACTAAACAAGCATTGGTTTAGCATGAGTTTTTATTCTATTGTTATATGATGGTGGTTCAATCTTAAGGGTCTTCAAAAGAGTGCGAGGTGGCCATGCAACTTTGTTTTGATATTTTCTTGATAAGAGTTATATGATCTCTCATATTAAAATCCTTAATTTTTTTTTCCATATCAAAACTGTGTAGAGCACCCTAATAGACCATATGGAGATGATGTCTAGATTACAATGGATTAACTAGTAGTAATATGTTATTTCTTGTAATATTATCTTTTTATAGAGTTATGGACAACAAATTATAATCATTCAACATAATTGCAACTAATCCACTCAAAAATAATTTGATGAAGTCTTCAAATACCTTTAATGTACCCCCTTTGATGAGGAAACAAGCATGGGAAGCTTAGATTCATGTAATCCTAAGAATAGAGCTAGGATTAGATTTGCTTTCAGCTCATGATGAAAATGAAACCAAAAACTAACCATTACACTATATTTATATTAAAAATAGAAAAAAAAGTCATTACATTAAATTTAATTTAAATTTAAGAAACCATTTTACAAACCTTCACATGGAACTCGAAACCATTTGCGAAACCCTCACATGGAAAGGATGATATAAAGGGTGAAAAAGACCTTCACATCATTTTTATTCCCCAAAAAAGAATTTGGTGGGCTTAGATTCATGCAAAACTGTGCCACTTTTGAAATTAAAATTTGTGTTTCAGCTCCCTTAATCCCGAGCAACGTTTAAAGTTACAGAAGAAGAGGACAAGTTAAAAGTGTTGTATCCATGCTAGAATGGTGAGCTACTAATGGATGAGGAATATCAGGTTCCATCCTCCTGCCGACCTAACTGGATAATACCAAAATGACGATGCATGCACCTGCTTACACACCACCATTGCAATCATTTATTAAGGTATGCATAAATAATTTTTGACTCCTTATTCAATGTTAAAAATGCCACTATTTCATGTAAGTTCTTGGGTTTATGAGAATAGGGAATAGGTTATGCATAGAAATAATTTGGGTTCTTAGGCATGGAAAATAAAGATTTACCCATATGAAAATTGAACTGAAAATACCCCCCAATAAGGAGAAATCCAAAAACATAGTGCTATTTCATTTCCGTTGTATTTTTTGCTTGGCTGGATGAAGGTTAATTGGAAATTTCACCATAGATGCACTATCTAATGCTCTCAACAGAGTATTGAAGCTACTACAGGCTCTTTTTTTTCTTTACAACATAGTTTTAGGTCTGAAACTAGGGTTTCCAGGGCTGTTTTATTGTTGTTTTAGGTCTGACGCTAGGGTTTCAGTACTCCTTTTTCAGACAACAAGCAGTTTGATAGGAGTTTTACCGAATATTTCACCAATTCCCTCCATCTTGGTATTTTTAGCTTATTTAAGGGGTTTTTTTTGCATATCTTTTCCCTTCTCTAAGGCAGAGCCCTCCTCTTTCTACGTTTTCAGCGAAAATACTGCATATTTTTTGGGGTTGTGTTGGTTTCTTGTGCATCTATGGATGGAAAATGTTCTATTCCCCATATTAATGGGGTCAACTTCAATTTTATAGAGATTGGACTATAGGAGTATTGTTTTATGTAGATTCCTAGAAGGTAGAAATAAGCTCCAATGGTCAGAATATTGATTTGCTGCCAATAAAGGTAAGACACTGTCATACACAATAGATCGTGGTCTTCTTCACTGGAGATAGACTGCTAAATATGCCCACGTCTTCATTGGATACCCACACACCAGTTGAGAAAGAGATCGTTGTTCTTGTTAAAATTCAATATGCTAAGACAGAAAATAGCAGCATTACATTCCATTTCACAATAATAGCATATACAGGATCACTGAAGAAACAACAAGCATAGCATAAACACAAGAGACAGAGATTTATCCTGGGAAACCCTCATGGGGTAGAAAACCCAACAAAGCTTCCTCAATATAGATGACCAGCAATATACAAAGATGCAAACCCTGAGCATAAGCTCCTTCTCCTCCATAGCAGACCTCTCCTCCACAAATGCGCCTTTCTCAAGTGAGTGAGTGTGTGTAATGAGGAACACACCTCCTCTATTTATACACAACTCTGATATGTATTTTACACAAGTACACGTAGGCTCGTATTTAACCAATAGGTTAAATACCCCACTACAACTAACTGGGCCGACCCCTCTAGGGTGGTCTAATAACCCTTTGACCCACATAACACATACAGGGCCGACCCCTACTAGGGAAGTCTAATAACCCGAGTTACCACATTCCGACGGAGGAATAAACATCTCCGGATATACAATAAGATCTTTACGGAGGAATGAAACATCTCCGGAATAATAAAGTACAATTATAATATTCTTTGAAGTTACAATATCTCAACACTCCCCCTTAACGAGAAGGATATTATAACAGCATCTGCACGAGCAAGGAGTCATCAACATCATACATGATACATCTATAAATCATTGGAAGCTTTCTCAACATCATCAGTAACTCAAGCAGTTACTGGAACATCACTGTCAACATCAATCATCAACATCACGATCTTTAGCATCGTCTTCATACGATCAGCAGCATCGTCATCACACGATCAGCAGCATCGTCATCACACGATCAGTAGCATCGTCATCACACGATCAGCAGCATCGTCATCACACGATCAGCAGCATCGTCATCACACGATCAACAGCATCGTCATCACACGATCAGCAGCATAGTCATCGTATGATCATCAACATCATCATCATACGATCATCAACATCGTCATCACACGATCATCGGCATCGTCATCACACAATCATCAGCATCGTCATCACACTATCATCAGCATCATCAAGGAATGATGTAAACCAGTCATGTACCTTTTGAACCGAAGTCCAGGGACGATCCAGTCCTATCTTTATCGAAGACATACGTCTACGGCTCTTCTTTCGGACTTAAGTCCAGGAATGATCCAATCCCTTCATTATCGGAGACATACGTCTACGGCTCTTCTTTCGGACTGAAGTCCAGGAATGATCCCAATCCCTTCATTATCGGAGACATACGTCTACGGCTCTTCTTTCGGACCGAAGTCCAGGAATGATCCCAATCCCTTCATTATCGGAGACATACGTCTACGGCTCTTCTTTCGGACCGAAGTCCGGGAATGATCCCAATCCCTTCATTATCGGAGACATACGTCTACGGCTCTTCTTTCGGACCGAAGTCCAGGAATGATCCCAATCCCTTCATTATCGGAGACATACGTCTACGGCTCTTCTTTCGGACCGAAGTCTAGGAATGATCCCAATCCCTTCATTATCGGAGACATACGTCTACGGCTCTTCTTTCGGACCGAAGTCCAGGAATGATCCCAATCCCTTCATTATCGGAGACATACGTCTACGGCTCTTCTTTCGGACTGAAGTCCAGGAATGATCCCAATCCCTTCATTATCGGAGACATACGTCTACGGCTCTTCTTTCGGACTGAAAGTCCAGGGATGATCCCAATTCCCTCAACTGTCCACTAAGGACTTCATTCTTGGAGACCTTACGTCTACGGCTCTCTTTAGGACTGAAATTCCAGGGATGATCCCAATCCCCTCAACTGTCCACTAAGGACTTCATTCTCGAAGACCTTATGTCTACGGCTCTCTTTAGGACTGAAAGTCCAGGGATGATCCCAATCCCCTCAACTGTCCACTAAGGACTTCATTCTCGGAGACCTCACATCTACGGCTCTCTTTAGGACTGAAAGTCTAGGGATGATCCAATCCCCTCAACTGTCCACTAAGGACTTCATTCTCGGAGACCTCACGTCTACGGCTCTCTTTAGGACTGAAAGTCCAGGGATGATCCAATCCCCTCAACTGTCCACTAAGGACTTCATTCTCGGAGACCTCACGTCTATGGCTCTCTTTAGGACTGAAAGTCCAGGGATGATCCAATCCCCTCAACTGTCCACTAAGGACTTCATTCTCGGAGACCTTACGTCTACGGCTCTCTTTAGGACTTGAAAGTCCAGGGATGATCCAATCCACTCACATGTTCATCAAGAACATGTATCCTCATCATCATAACATGTATCACCTCAACATGCATCATCAATATCAAAACATGTAAAACCACAACATGTATCATCATCATCAAAACATGTATAACCACAACATGTATCATCAACATCAAAACATATATGACATGTATCATCAACATCAAGACATGTATAACCACAACATGTATCATCATCATCAAAACATGTATAACATGTATCATCAACATCAAAACATGTATAACCACAACATGTATCATCAACATCAAAACATGTATACATCACAACTAGCATGTATTCTTACTAATACATCAAACATCAAAACATGTATACATCACAACTAGCATGTATTCTTACTAATACATCTATCATCAAAAGCATGTATAAGTAAAGCTAAGTATTCTAAGTATAAGAGTCCTAAATCTAAATATTTCTAAGTAACTAGGTGTAGAGAACAGGTTACCTCATCAACGACCTTGTTGTTTGATGAGACAATCTCATCAGTAGTGACTATACTACTCCCCCTTTCGAGGAGGGTCCTTTTGAACTACACCAAGCTTGTCTCGGAAGTATTCAAACTTCACTCGAGACAGAGGTTTGGTTGGTAACTTCTTCACTTGACGTAGAGGCTTGGTTAGAACAACGGTAACCTGTTACAAAATCAAACTTTTAGAGTTCCTTTCTGTGTCATATCTTGTTAGTTCCTTATGTTCTTTGACTTATCATGGAACACTAGATTCTATGTCATCTTGATACGACTCTAATTATCACATAGGATCTCAGTTGGTTCTATCTCTAAGTCAAACAATCCTAAAGCCAAACTTCTTCACAACTAGCAGAGCAAGCAGCCATATATTCCGCTTGTGCTGAGAGCCACACTAGACTGCTTCCAGCTAAACTACGAGATCATGGCTAATCCCAGACAATAACATCCTCTCGATGTGTTCTTCTTGTCTGATACACTTCCTGCCCAAACAGAATCTGAATAGCCATCTGAAGTCATGATCTTCAAGATAGCATAGATCAAATTCTATCGTGTCCTTTATGTGCCTCATCACATACTTTGCAACTATCAGGTAAACACATCTAGTTTCCACTAGATACTAACTCAAGGTGTTCATAACAAAGCATATATCTAACCTAGTATATGTTAGATATATCAAAGACCCAATAATTTGACTGTACAGAGTTATATCCACTAACTCTGATGAGTTATCCCCTAACAGCTTCAAGTTGGAATCCATAAGAGTGGCCATTCCAACACCTCAAGTCATATTTCTCATCATACTTTCCCTGGTTGAGAAATATTCCTTCTGAGCCTTGCCATACTTCCAGACCTAGGAAGTAAAGCATCAATTTGAGATCTTTCATTTTTCATTTCTGCATTGAATGATCTTCTGCATATCTATCTGTGCCATCTCTTGTTAGATGGGTCTACTGATATGAGCCTCAATATCATTCGAATTCTGTGGTGAGTTCCTTCTTGCATCCATGTCATATGTGTATCATATTCAACCTTGTAGCAAAGGTTGAGATCCACATCACCCATGGTGATCATTAAGCTTATCAAATTATTATCGATCCTAGGTACCTATACAGAACCTGATTCATACTTCTTCTTTAATTACACCATACTTGGAGCAAACATCTTGTCGTGATTCTCTTCCCCTTTCTAAGAGAATCTTCTAGCCATGAGCCTTCTATATTTTGTTTGATTTGTAAATCTTCTTGTTTGAACATCCACCACTTGTACCGTGTCCATCATTCTTCATGACCTTTCCTACAAATCAAAATTAAGTACATGATTAGTAATACTTCATAATCATCAAAAGATAACCCATTATGCATACAGATATCATTTACATAGTGATGCAACTATTTTGACCAATACTTTGGCACAACACTTTCCCATATCTTGTATGCATACAGTGGCTATCTAGATGCCTTCCATCTCTACCAGAACATACTATCGAGAGTGTGCACAACTCTCAGCATGTCAGCAAAGAGGTTTCATTCTAGACAAGCAACAATGGAATGTTTGTCCAAACATATGCACATTAGTTGTATACTGTTCAATGCTCTATGAATGTTTACACTCAGCATTATATATTCTAGGAATACAAATATGCATGCAGGCAATATCATTACTATTTCAAATAGCAACTCAAATACTTATCTTTTATGTTTATGTGGCTGCCTCCCGCTTGATCTTCTGTATGTCTTTTGAACTTCTATTCATTCTGTACCACTGTGCATGCTCAAGAGTCATCCTCATGATCTCATACACAAACATACACTCATTAGTATATTCTAAATGCTATCAAAACATTATAGTACTAAATAATCTTGAAAACGTATAGTCATGATTATAGTTAATAAATATTAGTATTCAAGATTTCAGGGAAGTCTTCTTTTACTCATGCATATCATTGATAAAAGATATAATATGCATAATCCCTTGATTACTAACTTTATGAATAAGCATAACCAATCATTCCAAGTATACTTATATAAGGGATCCTAACACAAGGTAAGATTCATGGGAAACATACCTGGATTAGTATACCTACTTGGTTATGTACAACATACCTAAACAATCTCTTCAATGATTTAGAGATCCTGAGCTAGAACTTGCATGTCTCATAGGTTAAGCATAATATAACAAAGTCATACATACCTCGTAAGTAGAACAAAGATTATGGATGAGTCTTTGTCTTCATGTTTTCATGGTCATGGAGCCTGATTTGTCTTTTGTGATGTACCTGTATCTTGTTAGCAGACAACCTCAACCTCACACAACACCATAATGCATTAGTACAATCATAAGTGTCAACACCCTAACCAATGAATATATTCTATCATGCATTCATAATTTTGTTAAGGTGATACAACAAATCTAAAATCAAGATTGTACTAACTGTAATAACATGAAGACAAACATACCATAAACTTAATCATGAACAAATCTCAAAAGATACCTCAATGAGTCATACCTATCGAGATCGCTTGTAATCTCCTTATGTAAATCCTTAGCCTCATCTCCCTCTGAAACATGAACTCCTTCACTTATGTAGGTGACCAATCCATCTTCTTCTAGGATTAACCCTATCCACTTGATTTGCAAGAACTGGACCTGGAGCTGGATATGGGTTTGTCAGAGAAACCCCAAAAATTCAAACTTTGAATTTCAAACTTCCGAAAGGATAGAGATATGCGCCTTGATGAGCTGATCAAACTGATATATTCAGAATTTGAAAACTGCAAAGTTTTACTCCTCAATTTTGCCTTTGAAACTTTCGGATTCACTGGACGTGACCATGAACTGGGGTTTGATGAAGCCCACTCTTTTTCCCCATCAAAAAGTTTGATCCAAAGCTCTAAGCTTCTATTTTTCTGAGGAGCTTCCAGCCGTGGTCACAGATTTCAAAAATTCCCATTTTTACAAAAGCCCTAATTTTCCCCTTTTCTGATCAAAGTCCCGAACTAGGGTCTAATCAAGCTCAGCCTTCTGCCCAACCAAAAATTCTGATCTTGGTCTCTAAATTTCTATTTTGATGAGTAGCATCCAGCCGTGGTCTCCTATTACAAAAATTCCAACTTTCTCCAATGCCCTAAATTCCGGAAGTCATGAATGAAGGTACCAAAAAATAATTCTGTTTTGACAGAAATATGTACCTGATTGTTTCTGGTGTAACTCTGAAATTTTTGATCCACGGGGTCTGAAAACGTTTCCTGAGATATCCTGACCTGTTATCTTTCCATCCTGATAGGTCTGACCTCAATTGGATTCTCTGAGAGAGAGTTATGCCAAATGTCGCAACGTGACCTGTTTTTGGAAAATACAGGAGAGCGAACTTGTACGGCGTGCCACGTGTCAATGTTTGACCTTCGGCCTCTGACAAAGTTTTCTGAGATAGCTCGGCCTGTTATATTTCCATCCTGACAGGTCTGACCTCAATTGGATTTTCTGAGAGAGAGTTATGCCAAGTGTCGCAACGTGACCTGTTTATGGGATAATACAGGAGAGCGAACTTGTACGGAGTTCCACGTGTCACTGGTTCAACTTCGGCCTCTGAAAACGTTTTCTGAGATATCTCAGACTGTGTACTACCTGTCACGTTTTACGAAATTTCATTTGGAGCTTCCTAGCCCAAGATATGACCTTTTTCCCAAGGTCACCTGATTTTGACTCAGATCTGGAAGAGGCAGAAACCCTATATTGTACAGATCATAAATCACAAAGTACAACGAATTAGAGGTTTTCCTTTGGACACAAGGTACCTGGAGATTTTAGCTTCGTCCTATAACAATTTCAGATCCGAAAACTTCGCCAAAACGGATTTATAGCGAAAGTGCTACGATGACTGTTTTTTGCTATGTAAAACCCTAACCTTAAAATTGTCGTAAGTAAAGCAAGTGTCTTTAGTGCCATACCTTGTCTCCCTTCAGGTCAGCTCTGATACCATGTTAAAATTCAATATGCTAAGACAGAAAATAGCAGCATTACATTCCATTTCACAATAATAGCATATACAGGATCACTGAAGAAACAACAAGCATAGCATAAACACAAGAGACAGAGATTTATCCTGGGAAACCCTCATGGGGTAGAAAACCCAGCAAAGCTTCCTCAATATAGATGACCAGCAATATACAAAGATGCAAACCCTGAGCATAAGCTCCTTCTCCTCCATAGCAGACCTCTCCTCCACAAATGCGCCTTTCTCAAGTGAGTGAGTGTGTGTAATGAGGAACACACCTCCTCTATTTATACACTACTCTGATATGTATTTTACACAAGTACACGTAGGCTCGTATTTAACCAATAGGTTAAATACCCCACTACAACTAACTGGGCCGACCCCTCTAGGGTGGTCTAATAACCCTTTGACCCACATAACACATACAGGGCCGACCCCTACTAGGGAAGTCTAATAACCCGAGTTACCACATTCCGACGGAGGAATAAACATCTCCAGAATAATAAAGTACAATTATAATATTCTTTGAAGTTACAATATCTCAACAGTTCCACACTTGATGATTGTTGTTCCCTAGCAGTGGAACATCCAATGATTCGTTGCTTGTAGATAGAGTTCTGAGCTTGCTACTCTGACAAGAAAACTGCCATAATAATCATACCTTCTTTATAAAATGGATCGTTTCCTTAAATATCAATTTGAGCCCATGTTTTGGATGACAAGTCTTCCTTCATGAATGCACCCCCATTTGTACTTAGGCTTCCAAATGGGAGAATGCTCCTCCTTAACAAATACTGCCTGCAATAACCTTCAACAAGAAGTGACTGTCTTATATAAGAACATCATGGTCCAAGAGGATCCATGTTTTCCTGGAAACTCACTCCCCAATTTGGAGGTAGAATGTTGCTCCTGCACAGGGTGGATGTGCTATGCCTTTATGCAAATAGATTGTTGATTCTTTTATGGATAAACTCGCCCTTTTTTATGAGTACAGGTGCCTCTAATCAGCAATGGAAATCCTATGCAAGAGAGAGAGAAAGGTTGTTGCGTAGACTTTGATAAAATTTCCTTAGTTCAAGAGATGATGCCTGCTATAAATTATGTGCCCTTTTATACTCCAATTTATGAGAGGGACCTCAACCTTCATATAAGATCTCGCTGCCCCTGTATTTCCCCAAGACAATATGATGTCTCCATTGATATAACATTGGACTATTGCATATAATTATTGATGATAAATGTAATATTTCTTCTTTTCTTTATTAAACTCTTCATTCTCGTGTGTTACAGGATGGCCTTCCTGACTGAGTACTTATTTGCGATCCAAACCTGAAACCGTATTGTCAACTTCAAAAACTTTGTCAATATCCATAAAGGTTAAAGTCACTTAAACCAGAGCTTCTGCCACACATTTTTTGAGAGCTTGGATTTTTTTTTCTTCTGCCTTTGTTTATGAAAGTTTTTATTCTGTATCATCAAATAGGACATAGATGAGAAACAAGACACATGAGTATTTTCCATACTCAACGGATCTATTTGTCTTTGCTTAAAAAATAACTTAGTTTACTTGGTGTTATGACTCAAAACTGTCCTTCAATGAATGGGCCTAAAGGGGTTTCAAATGAACAGTGTAGGGAAGGGTACCTCTGTCACTAACACAATCCGTCTTACTTTAGTGTTGTTGCTTGCCAACTCTAGGGGGTGTCCCTGATGTGTCTCACATGGTATGGGTGCCCCTAATGTGTCCCACTGATAAAAAATTTGAAAATTAATAACTTAATGCTTCAAATCAAGAAGATAAAACTTCAGAGTTGTAATTAATATTTGCATATCTACAGACAAATTCTCAAAATCTGTGGATAAATATCTCAAAACAGGTTTTCCTGTTGTTTGCATTCCCTGTGAAGGTTGTAAGGTCTTGTTTTTTACCTATATACTGAGCACAGAGTTATGCTAGCTGTGAGCCCTATTGTACAGATCCTTGTGTGGAAGTCTTGCTAGGATCATACCTTTAATGTTAAGACCTTATAGGGTCTGATCTACTATTGAGACTAATTCTATGTACTGAGACTTATTGGGGTCTGTTCTACTGTAATGAGTTTGTTTGGGAATGCCACTGTGTTCTTTTACCGTCATTGACCATCCCTAATTGATTGTACTTCAGACCCATCATCTCTCTCTCTCTGGTTTGTACTAACCCTCTAGTAGGGTCATATAGTTTCTAGTGTTTGACTGGCCTCTAAGAGGCAGTCTTTTTTGAAAGTAAAATTTCTAAGTATATTACAAGAAGGGTTCCACACCCAGGTAAGTATCTTCACTTATCTTTTCTATTTTTAATTAAACACGTTAGATATTTTTTTATTATGGATTACATGTTGCTAAATATTATTTTAACACGGTGAGCAATTGGTCGTGTTAAAGATGAAAAATTGAAAGAGATGAAAATTATGTCCTAATTACTGCTATACTATTTTGTTTCAGTATTATTTTGTTAAAAGTAATTTTTGCATTAAAGCACATTGATTTTATTCTTCTGCATCTAACTCTAACCCTAACAAAAATTTAACAAAAACTTGATCTATGAGTGAAATTATTAAGAAAAACAAAGGTGGAGCTTGTTATTGAGCAAGTCTTCATAAAAAACAAAAAGGAAGTGGTTTTTGTGGTAACTCTGGAAAAAGGGACCTTTCAAGCTTGATGTTGAACCTGGAACCTCCAAGGCATTGGTGATATAAGTGAAGTGGCCTTTGGACAAGTTGTCACAAGGCATATAGCCACTTAAATCATCAATACTTGAAGATGATAAATCACATGGTGCTTGGTATACCCTTGATCGGTAAGGTAACCAAATTATGGGAAGCATCTGTAACTGGGAAACAAAAGATTGAAAAGTTTGAAAACTCTGTCAAAAACAAAGTAGGTGCTTTCATTTTTTCACCACAGTTGTGGGCCTGTGATGGCACCTCATTATGGATCAGTTTACTTCATCGCCTTTAAATGATTTTTCACATAAATTTTGGGTCTACTTAATGAAGGAAAAAGTTAATAGCACTTTATAAGTTTAAGACATTCAAAGTTGAAGCTAAGTGGAGTGTCAAGAAGTTGGAAGTGGAGTGTGATAAAATAATTGAAGGGAGTACACCTCAAAAGACTTTAATCACTTTTAGAGGGAACAATAAATCCAAGGGCAGAAGACAGTCCCTGAAACTCCCCAGCAGAATAAGACTATGAAAGGAAAAGACATAACCATCATGGAAATTGAAAATAATTTACACGAGGAAAAAAACATTCCACGGGAATTCTGAGCAGAGGCAGTACACAACAACTTATCTTTTCAACATGAGTCTTACAAAAGAATTGGAGGATAATACACTCGATGAAGTCTTACATGAAAGAATCCTTGTGTAAAACAACTTAGAATGTTTGGATGCCATTCAAATAATTGTGTTTCAAAGAAGACAACAACAAGAGGAAACCCTTGACTGGATAGAATATGTAATGGCCCTTTTTCAAAATTTTATTAAAATGCCAATTTTTTCACTTTTTCCCCAATTTCGACCTTTGACTAGTTTTACTGTTTTGACCTCCAAATCAACCCAAATGCTCCCAAATATTCTGTAGGAGTGTATGAATGGTATTTAGACTTGAATATTAGGTTCAGGGATGTTTTATGGCCCTCCAAATTCTGCTGCAAACTTGATTTGTATTCTGATCAATATATGTAATTTTGACTAGTAATTTGTGCATTAAATCCCCCCCGGGTAACATTGCAAATGGCCTTCCAAATGCCTCCAAAATCCCACAAATTTATGAACAGAGGTATATAATGTGTTAAGTATGTGATTAAGGTCTCATATGAACCACTAATTGATTTTTAATACTGTTCTAACTCTCTCACATTCAACAACAAAAACCCCCAATTCGACCCTTGGGGAAATGGCACTATTTCACCTCCCAATACAACTAAACTGAGTAAAAATGCTTCAAATGCTCAAGTATAGTACATGAAACTTGTATAATACATCCATGGCAGTATATTTATCACTAATATATCAGAGAATCATCCATCCATTCGAAATAATCAACATTATAGTGTCATACATCAATGCATTGGGGAAATGGACATTGTTTGCTCATTAATCAATAGTTTTGCATACAACCAGTGGGTATTTCGACCTGAGAATTTCTGAATATCAATAACATAGGATATGAAGCTATTAAAATCAGAAATATATAATTAGAAGCTCTCTCAAGAAGCCCAAGTTCTCACCAAAAACGCCCTCCCTCAAGGAGCACAAATATGCCTTCAAAACTGGAAACAGTGGAGAGAAAGTGCTGCACTAAACCAAACCATGAAACTTCCTGTAGCTGCTACCTGCAAATAAGACTCCATTAAAGCACCGTGAAAGACCTGAGTGGCCTCTCCAAACACCAACTTGGATGAGAATCTTTCACCCTCGAAATTGGCTAAGGCAAGGAACTAGTCATCCACTAGTTCTCTCTTCACAAATGCAATTTTTCTCAAATCATCAAAAGCCATTCTCATACTTGATTTCTACATTTTATAACCAACATTATCCTTCAAGGGGTCGAAATCCTCTCAATAGATTCAATAATTTTCCATTTAGAAAATATTCCTCATTTGCCACTTGTCTCCTAGTTCCAACCTTCCATCTTCTCCCAAATTCGAATTTGAGTCTCTTTGGATTCCTCCAACTCCATGAGCGCCTTCCTTGAGCCTATTTTTGGGGCTGACATGTCATAATGGTCAGGTGTAAGAATTCAGGTCTGAATTTTGTCATAAATGTCATAGATGCTTCATTATTGTTGTCATAAAACTAGGGAATCTAGCCCAAGTGTCCACTAGTCTCCAATTTGACTCTTCCTCTCCCATGGAGGTTACTATTCCATACCATTTCGACCTAAGATGCTCAATGCCATGTGTTATGACTTACCAAATCACCCAAGAGTGTTCACCTTCCCATGAATTCGAATTGGCAAGAGAGAGCTGCCATGTGTCATTGAAAAATCAAGCTAGTGTGGGTCCCACCACCTCCATATGTCTCCAAAACAACTTGCCACCTAGAATTTCTCTTGAATTTATTTATTCATCATATTTATTAAATGCTTGAACCCTTCTAATGTCTAAATATCATTTATTAGCTTCCTTATTACCATCCCACATGTGCCCATCCAACCTAGGAAACTAGTAGGATTGATGGGATTGTCTTACTATGCACTTATTTGAATGGGGACATTACAGAATAGAAAGCAAAGGCATATAAGCTTCTTGAATTAGAAATAAATTATTGTGAGTCAAAGTGTCAAATTTGATGAGAACACCAAGATGGACTTAATCAGGTTAAAAATGACCAAATCATTAAGACTTGTTGAGGATGTCATTAGTGGAAAATACTTCTAATATTAAAAGGGCTAAGATCCTACATAAAACTTCGGAGAAGGAAGACGAAATGTCATGAAGATACAATATTTGTAGGATAAGAATCAAGTCAATGTAGCCTTGATGAGTTTGTTCACAACATAACCAAACACTTTTGAAGAGACACATGAAAACAATGTATGGGATGGCATTATGCAAGTTCAACATGTTTCCTTGATTATAAATTTAATTTTGGAGTGCATAACTTTAGGTGGCATGTAAGGGAAATTATATCATCATGTTGAAAGTCATAAGAAAGGGAGGGCTTAATGAACATTGAAGGGCAGCAAGATTCCTAACATATAAACACCTTTCCAACAAGCATTTTGTAACTAAAGCATGTTGCTATTTCTTTAGAAATCAGCCTCCCTTATATTTCAAAATTTCAAGGAAAGATGCATATTATTTAAGGTGAAGTCGGTGATGAAAAGATTTAAGAAACATTTCGATTATTCTCAGTCTCTAAGCTATAACTTATGAGCTGACCACGGGCCTTCATTTGTAGGGCATATTATATCATAAATCTATTGTACTATGTTTGTTTGATGGTAATTGGGGACTCCTAGATTTGAGTCAGTTCCAAGTTTTAATTTGATAAGATTCCAAGTAGATGCAACGAGAGAAAAGGATTAAGCTAATGCAGATATACTGTAAATTCAGATGTATAACTTGATTGCAAGAAAACCTTATATTCCTACAGGGATTAGTTTATCAAACCATCGTGTATTAGTCAGAAGCAAAACCATGTGAAAAACATTTTTTTGGAATGGTTTTGCTTCCGACTGTAGTTACTTTATCTGCATACTACTTTATGCTCCCATTCCTTGATACTAAATCAGGCATATTTGTATTGGAACAAAATGATATAAGTCACTAGCAGAGTGGAAAACCATCACCCCCTAACCTTTTGCTTTTAAAAGTGCATAATACATGGAAATGATTTATAATATCCTTTCCATTAATCCAGATCATACCCTAAAAATACTATAACTGGTTTACCCTAGGATATGGGCACTACTAGATTTGTAACCTTCACATTAGTGAATTTCTCTATAAAGGTGTTGAGATAGGATGCTGTGATATATTATCATAGGAAATATAGAAACTAATCCACCCAAAACCTTAAAAAAATCTTGAAACTATTTAAAATTATGTTCCATTTGGATTTATCTTTTCACTGGATCCTCAAAAATGAAATTTACTAAAAGATTGAAACTTTGAAACTATGTTTCATTTAGATTTATTTTCTGGATCCTAAAAAATGAAATTTTCTAAAAGATTGAAACTTTGAAACTATGTTTCATTTAGATTGATTTTTTGGATCCTCAAAAATAAAATTTCCAAGCCTAAAGAAGATTAGGATAGGAAATGGAACCAGTTGCCAGACTTATGATAAGATAAATAATATATTAACCATGCCACTATATAATATTTGTTATATAGGTTTGAATATATAGTTGAATATGAAATAACTTCGAAATCAAGATTTTATATCTCATACTATACACCATTTATTACTAGTTGAACATTGTTTAACATATCCTACATTAGGCCTAAGTAGATACAAACCACCGATCACTTTTGTTAAAAAGGTCAAGCAAGTTACACACGATCCGAGACACTTTGTAGGAATGATATAACATAAATTTTCTCAAATCCATGCTATCTTCCAGAAGAGGGTTAAGAGAATAATTTTCCAATTTCCTTGTGTTTACCTATATATGTTTCCTACTGAATTGGGAAGATAATTTTCACTGCAGTAGTTTTTGTCTCCTAGAAAAGTTGGGCCTTCCATTCCACGCTCTTTTTGCTATTCCTTGTACTTGTTTTCACTGCAAGTAAATGATGCAGAGACTTATCCATACTATTAGTCTTAAAATGTAGTGGTGCACTTAACCTAATATATTTTATTTCACAAGTCTGGCCTATATGTAGCATAAATTTTTGTTGTAGGACTCTTAAGCATATTATTGATTAGAATATTTTAAAGATATTTATAGCCTTCTTTTCCAGATTGTTAAATCACTACAGGGCTTTCTGAAATTTGAAAGAGCTTAAAGATGATGACCTTGTAACCTTCACATTAGTGAATTTCTCTATAAAGGTGTTGAGATAGGATGCTGTGATATATTATCATAGGAAATGTTAGGTAGACTAAATGATCATAATAATTTGTCCAAGCAAAGTCATTAAAAATCTGATTTTTTCGGTAGTGAAGATGGTAACTTTTATTGGGGAGGATACCATAGGTAGTTAGACTAAATGATAATAATGTTAGGTAACTACTGATCCTTTGACATCAATGCCAACCATAATATCCAACAAACTCCCCCTTTGACATTGATGTCGACACACGACTCCCCCTAAGATCTCCCCCTGACTGCTTGGCTTCTGAGCAACCTTGCTATGGGTAATTCTCCATCTTTGACATCAATGTCAAAGTACCAGCTTAGTGAACTTCCTAAACAGAAATTAATCCCAATATCTGCCTCAAATTTTCAAAATCCTCCCTGGGCAGTGGTTTTGTGAATATATCAACAACTTATTCCTTGGCGTTAACATATTCCAACTTGATCTTTTGATCATGTTCCTTTTCCCTCAAAAAGTGATACTTGATAGGGATATGTTTAGTTTTGGAATGCATGACTGGGTTCTTTGAAATGTTGATGGCACTGGTGTTATCACAGTAGATTGGAAGTGGTTGATCGCATTCAACTTTAATACCTTCTAAGGTTTGCCTCATCTACAAGAGTTGAGTACAACATTCTGCTGCTGATATATACTCTACTTCAGCAGTGGATAAATAAATGGAGGATTGTTTTTTACTAGACCATGCAACCAAACAATCTCCCAAAAAGAAGGAATTGGAACTTGTGCTCTTTCTATCATCTAAGCCCAGTCAACATCAGAATAAGCTTTTAGATAAAACTTTTTGTTCTTAGGACTGACCAAAATTTCATGTTCCTTTAAGATACCTAAAAATCCTTTTTACAACTTGTTTATGCCTTGAAAATCATAGAATCAATCAGCAAGGTATTCTCCCTGGTAAGCAAGCCCAAGTAGACCGCTCACCGTTTGGTGTGGGGAATCCATCCGGTTAGCAGTTCCGGTTACCGTAAGATTTAAAGATTCTTCTTCTTTACACTGGTTGCGGTCCGATCCACTGTTTATGTATTTTATTTTAAAGATAATATACAAGTGCTCTAACTAAATGCAACTAATTGAGAAGAATTAATCTAAACTAATAAAAGCAAATCTAATCTATCCTTGCAAGGAGCAAACTTTAAAGATGAGTAATAAACTGAAAGAAACATCTAAAGATCATACATATAGATATTTAATCATAAAGATGCATCTACAGTAGAATATAAAAGATATTAAAGATAGCTTTAATTTAGTTAATACATTCCATTAGTCATTTGAGATAGATATCTTTGCACAGAAAATAGGAGAATCATTCATCACACAGAAATAATTCATAATAGTAAGGAAATATCTCACAGTAGTGTATAGATGATACGAGAGTAATCCAGCAAGCATTTAACACATCCTTCAGGAAAAAATGCAGTCTCCCAGGATTTCTTTAGGTAAATTCGAATTTCATATACATGCAGTAAAATAGTTCACGTACAAGACAGAAAATATCCTTCACCTGCCAAAAGTCCCTGTTACTATTAACTAATCATCTATATATAGGTTTACAAAATGCCTCTAGGGATGTCATGTGTCCTTGCTTCCTAAATATTTTAATTTTACTTAAAAGTTTCACAAAAATGGAATAATTCGTGGCATCCTTTACATAAAAGACAAAATAGAGACAACTGTCCCTTTGACTTCATGACTTGACAATAGAAAGGAAAAATATCAGCGCGTTGTGGCTGCTAAGTTAGCTTCCGGGTAGCGCTTCTGTTTCAGCTGGAGCTTCTATCCTAGATGGTGATTCTTCCTCAGCTTGTGCCTCTGTCCCAGATGGTGCCCCTTTTTCGACTGATATCCTTGCTGCTTCCCTCCTATCTTCTTCTGATATGTAAGTGAACCAAATGCCTGTATCCCTTATGACAACGTTGGCAGGGGCAGGGAGCAGAATTTTCTTGGAAACCACATGCTTGTCTAGTTCTTTTGCAATGTCCTGCATTTCTGCCACTGCGGTCTGGAGAACTTCATGAAACATATGAGCGTGCAAAGAAGGTAGTACGATGCATTGATGGATATCATCTATGGTTAACACATCAATTTTCTTTACATACTCCATCTGAATGCTTAGTTCACTTTTCAAGTCTAACAGGTGCTGCTCTTTACTTGGAAAATCTTCAAGACTCTGGGGAAAAGCTATTTTGCATTTCTCATGAACTCCTTGTACTTTTTGGTAGAGACTATTGCACTTTCCAACAGTTACCTAGATCACAAATATCAATTTTGCACTACAGCTCTTACAGAAATCTAAAAGGCTAATGTCTTCTTTAAATTCGGCCACGAGTTTGAAAGGGAGGTGTAAGGGAAAATCCGCATTTCCTTCTCTCCATTCTATCTGTATGACTATATCTCCTTTCACCCATGTGTACTTTTTCTTGAGCCTAATAGCTTCGGAATTAATCTCCTTCATTCTATTCACCATAGATTTTAGCATGCACATTTCTTCAGCGATCAACTCTTGTGACTCATGCATATGATTGAGTATGTCGCAGGATTGCTCATGAAAGGGGGTCATGTCCATTGCCTTACTTTTTGCTTGCTCCAACTGTTCGGTCATCAACTCCTTCTCTTCTTCTAATTGAATGACCCTCGCTTCGGAATCATTCTTCTCCCCTTCAACTATCATCATCTATAATGCCATGTGCACTTTTTCCTCCTCCAGGTGCTGATATTTATCTGCCAAATCCTTTTGATCCGACATAATGCGTTTATATTTCTTCACCACGAGGTCCCTATAGGACTGCTCATTAGCCACAGTGTGTTGCAGCATACGAACCCTTTTCTTGCTTGACTCAAACTCCTTAACCATTTCGATTACGTTGTCCTTGCTTGCTTTTGCTACCACTACAGTAGAAGATGCCATAGCTACAGCTGCCTTATTCATGTTTTGCATAACAGTAGTTTCTCGTCGGGTGATGATGTCCGGCTCAAAAGGTCTCTTTAAGCTTGTCTCTGATTTTAGCACAATGGACTTCCTATTCTTTTTGTACACAAATCTATCCCACTTGGACACAGTATGATCCTTTGATGGGGTGAAAGGGATCAGTGGAATATTTTCTATGGGGATGTTCTCTTCCGCGGGTGGGGTCTGGACAACTTGGGATGAGTTTACATCCATATCCTGTGTGTTAGAACCACCAACTTGTGCGTCTTCATTGGCTTTATTTTCTTCCTCGGCTTTAAGCCGTGTTTCTTCTTCTTCGGCCCTTAGCTGGTTATCAACCGCCTCCCTTTCTTTATGCTCTTTAGCATCCTACTATAATCTTGTCTCCTCTAATTCTTGATCTCGAAGCCTCTGGGCTTCTTCTTCTTCCAGCCTAAGAGTTTCTTCCTGTTGAAGCTTAAGAGCTTCTTCCTGCGGAATCTTAATAGCTTCCTCCCGTTGAAGCTTGTCCTCTTGCTCCTTTTGCATCTTATCAGCAACTTCTTTCTGGATCCTCTCCGATTTCTCCTTTAGCCTTTGCTCTTCATTGGTTAGAGCTTCGGCTGCTTCCTTCTCTTTCTACAGCTTGGCCTCTTCGACATCTTAGAGAGTGGTAGAGCTAGAACTAGCTCCACCCTTGTGATGGTAGATTTGCAACTCAGTCATGTTACTGATTCCCCTATATACCTCCTCAACTTCATCATAGTAATGAACATAATCAAATCTAGCATGGATTTGCATGCAATGTTCTGCAGCCTTGTTCTGCCGGTCATTTCTGTGGAAGGGCATTTCCCCAAAGTGAAAACCTTTGAACTCCTGGATAAAATCCTCGGCGGATGCGATCTTTGAGAACTTATAGGCTCCGAAACAGAAAGTCATGGGAGGAAAAGAATCCTTTTTCTCTTTCTTCAAGGATCCACCAACTCCATCTAGGAAGACTTTCCCAACTGCCTCCTTTAGGACTATGTAATCAGTAGCATATCTGGGCAAGATATAAGGTGGCTTGGAGCCTCCATACATTCTGATATAAGTACCATTCTCTGAAAAGTAGAAATCACCATAGTTCTCCATAACTTCCATGGAATTCTCTAATAAGCAATTTGGTTCTTCATTAAACATTAGCTCATACAAAGGCATGATGAATTCTTCACAGATGAGTTTGTAGTGCATTCTGTAGTTCTGGGCCCAAAGCAATTTATAAGCAGTGTACACTGTGGTGTTGGTCTGATCCCAAACGAAACCTAACTTTGGGAAAGAAAGCTTTGAAAAAATATAGTCTATGAGATATGAGGCCATGTAAAATTCTAACTTCTGTAGGGACAGCCCTTCTTTGGCAGTGGCTATGGCAGACGCAAGACTATCCGAGAGGATAGTTTCCCAATTAAAGACCGTTCCCTTGAATGCCATGTAATGAATTATAGGAGCTCATTGTAGCTTGTAAATGGTTCTATTAGCCATGCCAAAAATTCTTCTTAGCATAAGGGCAATCATCCGGAAAGTGGGTCTTAGGTTTTGGACCTCATACTCATCACTGTCCCTTTTCCTTAGCTACTTTCCTGTAATTAATAGCTTCTTGGCCATTTCAAAATTGTCTGTCTTAAGTTGCCCCAACCATTCATCATTCAGTGGCTACTGAGGATGAGGTAACTTGTAAGCTATTGTAATGTAAGCTAGATGAAATGAGGCAAAGGCCTCTCCAGTGCTATCAAACAACACTCTTGTTTCAGGGTTTGCATGTTCTAGGATCCAACCGATCACTTCTGAGCAAGGAAGATCTTAGGGTGTGTGGAAGCTTTAGATATACCTATTACACTTAAAATATTCCCATCATGAGATTCAGTGTATACACCCCTCACATTACCTTGACCGAGAGATTGACCTGGAAGGATTTGTACCCATTTGTACTAGGTTTTGAGAGGTCGTCGCAGGTTGCACTCATGCAACATGCGACATCGCAGCTTGTTCTATTGCAGGGTGCGCCGATGTCAGTTAATAGATAAAAATAGACCTTCAAGCCCCTTCTTGAAGCTTGTTGACTTGGGACCCTATCCTTGACCTCTTGGGAGAGCCGACACTCTATTCCTAACACCTTGGAAGGATCCCTTAAGTCTCTCCTATCATATCTCAACCTATCCTATCCATACCCTATCCACTTAGTCCTATTTAAATGAATCTCACTCCCATCCCAAGGGAGGAAGTCTATGGTACTCTTATGCTAGTGAAATCAAGCCCAATAGAGCTAACACTCTAGCTTGGGGAACATCCACTTCTCTCTAGGAGATTTGGCATGGCTTGTCAGAAGGAGCTTGTAGTGTTAAGGCTATGGTTCTAATCCTCTTTTCTATTGTACTCCTCACTTTTCAATTTAGTTAATATAATTGCTTTCCATAAACGTTGTCTCCTTGATGATGTTTAGAGTTTTCCTCCTTAACTGTTAACTTAGATCTATCATATGAGATATATGCTTTCACTTCTCGTGGTTTATTATATGCTCAATAGGGTTTAGCTACCTGCGATCTAGCAGTGCTAGAGCATTGGATCAACGAAGGAGAAAGGGACCTACAAATCTAAGGTAAACGATTTACTCTTTCATTTGTATTTCTATACAATCTAGGAAAGTATTTTATGTTCTATCTTATTTGTTCTAGACTTAAGTTAAGCTAGGGAGATTAGGCCTTAATTCCGCTCTCTGTAGATTGTCCGCAAAACAAATCTGGCGACTCCATTGGGGATTACATCTTGTTCTGTAGTTGTCAATTTGAGAGTCATTTTCAGTTGATTGCTTAACATAAGCCTTTTATTTGCCATTTGCTTCTTGAGTTGATTTCACTATCAGATCTACATCTTGAAGACTCTGATCTGCTTCCTTTGAGTTTGTACTACTCATTTTCAAACCATTTCATAGTTCATTGCTTGGATATTTGATTCATTTTTGAACTTAGATCTCACCTTCCGCACCTGGTTAGTGAAAACAGAGTGACACTGTGTCATTTATGGTCTCTATTCTTTGGATGTTAGCCACTCGTCGCAGTCCTTTCATTGGTATACTACGACACTGGCGCACTCCCTACATTGGTGAACTGCGATGTCGCACTGTGTACAAGCACAAAGTGCGTCGATTTGTAGAATTTAGCATACAGGAATCCCCTCTCCATTTGTCCATCTGAGATTTGGTTTGCTGTATGAACTCCCTCTGTGCTGCAAGATCCAGCCAGAGATCCCATCTTTGATTTTTTTATTGAGTGTTTGGTTTTGTTTGGATTGATTTTGGGTTCCGTCTTGGACAAGTCTGAGAACCGATAGTGGCGGATAGTCTTATATCCTCCACCTTCATCCGCTCACCCTTGCATTCCATCCTCTCCTTAACTGATTTGGTTACTACATTAGATCAGCTCCCATACCTCATTTGCATTATTTTGTTTGAGCTTTGCTTGCTACTGTCTGATTTTGAGTCTTGTGTGTCTTTCAGCTTGATTAAGTGCTCGTTCTTTCTTGAGTTTTCTGAGTGTACTGAGTGCCGCAAGTAGTGTTTTCTTTTCAGTCATTTACATCTGAAAGCGTAGTTGTTATCAAGTTAATCTTTTGATGCATCCATCGAAAAGTTAAAAGTGCTTCTTTCCAATCATTTCTCAAGCATTGTTGTAGAAGATTGTTCGTGCATTGGAATGTTTTGCCTATGCATCTTTTGGAAAATTTGAATGAATGTGTGATTGCTTGTGTTTTTCTTGAATTATGAGCTTCTCATTTTCTCGAAAAATCCATAGTATATTTCAGCTTTTGCAAAATTAGTTCCATGCTAAGGAAAGATATATGCATTTCTAATTCTTATTGCTTTTAGGCCATTGAAAGTGAAATTGAAAAGCTTGCATACTCCATCTTAGAACTCTCTCTTTTCATTACCTAGCATCATTTTCGTTTTGAAAAGGAAAAGAAAAGGAAAAAATGTTGTGATTTGGATTAGTAGTGTTGTGATTTTTTGCGTTTTGCACAAAAATGAAAAGAATGCTTGTATAGTCAAACTTGTTTGAATTGGGAATTATTGCATTTGCTTTGGTAAAATTGTTGGAAAGAAAAAAATTTCTCCCTCCCATAGGTAGCATTCATCGAAAGAAAAGCATACTTCGTACATGTAGTTAGGGCCTGCATTATGTTTCTGATTATGTACTCACCTCATGCATTCACCTAACCATCCAGATAAAATTAACGGTAGAACTAGGTAAACTTTTTTGCAACTTGTGTGTAAGTTAGAGACGTGTTTCGGCATCGTTAAGCGTAGCAACTATCATTATTTGCCATCACTGTATCCCAGGGGTATTGTAGTCTTCCACGTACTTATCGGTATATTGAGCTTCTTCACATACCCACCAAATACCATATTACATACTTGGTGTATATCGAAGGGTGTATCACGTACTCGGTAGTATATCAGAAAATCTCTTGCTGAACGGTTGTGCATTAGACAACACCACTATGGATTTGAGCTCCCACGTACCTTGCATATATCGGGAGACACCACTAGGTTTCCTGAAACCAACTGAGTTAACCATTTGGCCGTCTTGGTAAAGAAATACACCGAGAACAACACACGGGGAGATTAGCACGCACGTACTGTCCAAGTAATCGGGTATGCAGGAAAGGGTACGGTCCCAATCCTCCTTGTCACGTCATATTGTTGGACCCTGCAGTATATAGCGGTTTGCGATGCCTTGATAATCCTGTGAGGTTCCATACTTTGAATCCACTCTTATCACATAAGTTTGCTTGTGGCCTTAGTTTTTGTAGGGTTTTATCTGGTTTGCATTTCTTTTAGCTTGCTTAGGAGAAAAGTTTTTGTTTCAGTCACTCTAGCTGACTTTCCTTGGAGAAGGTCCCGTAGAATCCAAAATTTGCCACCCGAATATCCCCTTAACCAGGAGGTAATTTAGAGGGTAAGGATGGATCCACATGCCAGGTTTGGTTCACAAGAAGTGGAAAACCCCACTCTGAATATTGGAGGACATTTGTTTCCACATACTCCTCCAGATTCACCCGCCTCTCATCCCTCGTAGGATGAAGAAGCACAAATCCCACTTCACAAGACTTATCTCCCGTTGCACCGAGAGAGCTCAGATCATTGGAATGGATAAATCAACCCCAAGATGACCCCACAGCAGCTGTTGGTCCTTCAGCAGCTTATTGGACATCTTCTACCGGTCACCCAGTGGCCCATTTTTCCGTCGTACCCCCACCCAGTCAAGCTAGTCCTGACGATCAGTTGACACCTTATCGTGAGCAATTGGCTTGTTTACATTCTATGGGTGAGGAGTTTCGAAGTCAGAACTTCCAAATAAGGTTCAACAACCAACTAATCCTAGGTCGCTCTTTATCTTTCAAGTCACTGGAATCATCCACACAACACGCGACCACTACTGAAACTGGTCAACCACCCATCCCTACACATGTATCTCCTAGACAGGAGACCAGTTCGGTATTTCCTACTACCCAACCTGTTGAACAACAATAGTCCAACATACCTGTCACTACCGTAGTTACTTTACCAGTTCCTCCCCCACCTCAAAATTCGAGAGGAGGATACTCCATTCCCATGGATTATCTCATTGGTAACGTTACTACTACGGTAGCCAATCAACAACCTATGTTGGTTCAACCTTTGCATAGTGGTCAACCTATTGTGGCTGGGGGGAAACCCCCATTTCCTAACCAAAACGTAGGCGGTGGAATCCCCAACGGACCTCCTGGTGGACCTTCCCAACCTGCTAGACCATCCACCATGGGATTATCTCATGTTGGGGGGCCATCCAATGTAACTCAATCCTCATGGAGTCAAGCATATCCAGGTTACATTATGGAAGAAGAACTCTTTTAGCGCATACAAGAGTATACCTAGAGTATACCTTTTCCGTAAATTATCCACCAAGGCCCGGAAAAGGGGTAATTCTATACCTAAGTGGATGTCGGTTCAGTTATTTTAACGAGCCCGAAAAGACAACTATGCTCAGCAAACTTTTCCTATTTAAGGAGTCTGAAAAGGGCTTAAAAGAACTCCATAGGGATCTTTTCGTAAATGTTTAACGAGCCCAAAAAAGTAAACTCGTGACCTCCTTACTGTTTTTAATGAGCTCAAAGGAGATAGGAAAATGCTCATAACTTCCTTACTGTTTTTAACGAGCTCGAAGGAAAGGTGGAAGAAATGCTCGTAACCTACTTACTGTTTTTAACGAGCTCGAAGTGAAGGCAGAAGAATGCTCGAGATCTACTTACTGTTTTTAACGAGCTCGAAGTAAAAGAAGAATGCTCGTAATGGGAGGAGACGAGTGTCAGGGACATGCAAAACTAGCTCCAAGCGCATGGAACAAAGCTATGCCTAATGCAAGGAACATGAGCAAGATAAGTACACTCAGGGTGTGTCTCCTCCAGGTAAAAGGTGTCAAATTGTGAGGGCAAAATGATACAGGGCTTAGCGTAAATGAGATCAGAGATGGAGGCTTATACAACGGGCTAAAAGCGTGGAAGCCGGCTTCAGGCTCATTAGCGCAAGCGGGATCATAATAGATGCATATGCAATTTGAACACAAAGATGGGAACCTTATCAGGGATGGCCAGAAATATATGAGGAAGAAAGATATGAGGCTTCTTCTCAAAGTCATGGTGAATCTAAAAAGGCTCCCGAACCTATGAGAAAAACTCAGCATGGGCACCAGAATGGCATAAGGGTGCTGACTAGGATGACCCATGTTAGGTAGGTTCTGCTGTCGGACTGGTGCACAATGCATAAAGAGATGGCTATCACACCAATATCCAACATGTTCGACCCTATGGCGAATTCGGATGGCAAAAGGTTCAAATGCAACATAACAGCGGGGAAGCCTAAACCTATATGCAAGGTTCTGAATATACCTGACATGGTCACACAAGGTGTCGAAAAGGACCAGTAAGCAAGTATACATCCAGCTAAGAATCCTGTCTCCAAGAAACATTAGTACCGGGATCATATCTAAAACATATGTAAAGGAAGACCCGATACAAGTCACTGTGGTAGAAATACTTTCAACTTCACTATCATCAACAGCAGGCATAAACAAGGCAGAGTCTTCGAATGAAGACTCTATGGTACCCAAGCCCGAGGACTTACAATCAACAAGATCAAATTCAGGATGAAGATCAAAGTTGAAGGACATGATGGAATCTGCAGAAACAAATTCATCATCACGGGAGTTGAAAATTCTAGAAGCATAATCAAACTCAGCAGGAACACCGATTTGCTGATCTATAGGAGAGTCCAAAGACTTAACAGTAGGAAGATCAGACTTTAAGGTCAAACCGGGGCTGGACATAACTGTGACTGGATCAACATCCAAGTGAATGGCAGACTGTACCATAGACTCTAGGAAAACTTCATCAGAAGGAAGTATGTCATCCCAGATAGAACACATATCTAAACATTCAGATGGAGGTGTCACTTGGTCAAAAGCTGGGACCACGTCCCGAGAAGGTAAGCATGAACTCAGAGACTTCTTCTCAGTAGCAGTTGAACTCAAGGAACAATATGCCACATAAGGCTCATGTGATATAGTAGTGCCTAATGACGAGGGATCAGACTGGTCTTCAGTTGGGTAATAAGGAGGATCAACGAATGCAAGCTGGTCGATGGTGACAATGTTTTCGTTATGAGGGAAATGCATCACACGAAAAAGCGTAGACACTACAGCATGCATAGCATAAACGTAATCACGTCCGAGGATCATATCAAAGTCCATAGGGTCCTTTAGAACCATAAAATCAACTAAGACTGTTTTTCCACCCAAGGTAACAGGTGCCTGACGGAGGAATCCGATCGGTTCACTAGGTCTTCTATCGAAGGTCAACGGCCAATTAACAGCTGGAATAATATTAGGGAAACCCAAATCTCTCCAAGCATAAGCGGATAAGATACTAACAGAAGCACCTTCATCAACAATGCATCGATCAACCGTATGGTTCCCGATATCAACCTTTATCTGGAAAGGTGTCGAAGAAGGAAGGCGAGGCTCGGCTAGACTATTCCAATCAAAGGAAACAATCCTAGGGCTTGGTAGGGGTTCACATGGCACAAATGAAGTGCCCCCTTTTTCAGGAACATCCAAACTGGAAATGCAGAAGACTTCAGTAGTAGGTGCATCAATCTCTGAAGGACTGATGGGATCGGTCGAAGATTGCATCGATTCAATCACTTCACTCTCCGAAGGAAGAGTGGGGTCGACCAAAGATTGCATTGGTTCAACCACTTTATCAACCAAAGGTTGATCTGACTGTAGGGAATCTATGGACAACTTAGGAACAGAGGTTCCTTCAGACATGGACCACACTCTTCGAGCCTCTGGAATGGCAGGGCATCGGTGAGTAAGGTGATCTCCCTTACAAAGTTTACAAGGGAACTTTTGTTTCTGTCCTATCGGTTTAGACTCCTTTACAACATCAGTACTCTCAGCATGATTAGCATTGGCTGACAGCTTGCCCCCAGCATGACTCACAGAGGCTGGTTGCTCAGAAGCAGAAGACTTTTTAAATAAGGACCACACTTTTTGCACTTCTGGAAGTACAGGGCACAAGTAAGTAAGGTGGTCTCCCTCGCAAAACTTACAAGGGAACTTAAGCTTCTGTTTGTTGGGTTTGTCGACAATGTCAACTCTCTTAGCATGACTTGCAGTGGCTGATCTGGTATCTCCAGTATGACTCACAGGAACTGGTGACTTGTCATTAATATGACTAGCAGTGATCAATGACGTGTCCTCAACATGACTGACAGTGGTTGAATACAAACTTTCAGTATGATTTTCAGTGACTAAAAGTTTTCTCCCAGCATGACCTCCAGAGGCTGGGTGGGTGCCCCCTGCATGATCTGTAGAGGCAGGGTGCTTGCCCCCTTGTTTTGGCATCTTCTTCCTATTCTTCCCCCGTCTATTCCTTTTAGACTGCTGGTTACTAGTATTGCTACTTTCACCACATGAG
The DNA here is from genome assembly GCA_027924585.1 of Larix kaempferi. Lineage (NCBI taxonomy): Eukaryota > Viridiplantae > Streptophyta > Pinopsida > Pinales > Pinaceae > Larix > Larix kaempferi. Next base: position 28,234,500 of record BSBM01000012.1, read on the forward strand.
GTAGAAGGAGGAGGAGAAGATGTTACTGGCAAAGGAGGCACAGGGTTCTGATGCTCTTGATTTGAGGTGCTCACAAAAGAAGCGTCAGGAGCATGCAAGGCATTCGGAGTGGAAAACAACCAAACCGGCAGCCCAATAGTGAATCCAGGAAGATTCAGAGTAGCCATTAAGGGAGCACCAATGTTTCCAATGAATGGAACAGCACAAGGATCCCCCGGAACAGGGGTACCTTGATTGGCACTCGCCGGAATGCTAGACATAGTTTCTCGCTCAAATGAACAAGAAGTTCCCTAAGGCAAACTAAAAACAAGTAGCACAAAGAGCACACCACTAAAAAAAGTTCCTAAGTAAATCAAACCAGGCAAACAGATGCCTTCCGAAGAAGAGTCTGGGATGATGAGGGCCCAGAACAGATCAACGAAGGATGAAGGACAGTTACCCGGGGTCCACAATACAATGACTAAGGGTGCAAGCGCTGGAATCACCCAACCGCCCTCCCAAAGACCTGCAAGGGATTTCCTCCCACGTCTGTCCTAGGTACAGCGGATATACCCTCCGCTGTCACCTGTGTATGAACCTAGAGTCTGATACTATGGATACCACAACACCGAAAACTCCTGGGGGAACAGTCACCGGTCGAATCAGAAAGCGTGGGCAGGGTAGCTAAGCCCGAAACTCGAAAGAGTCCCCAATACGCAATCCGATCCTGGCATATGCTCGAACAGAAAGTAGGAGGGGTATTCCCACAAACTGATCTCACATTGACCTACTTCATATGCTCCCAGGCAAATTTTGAGTGAGGTGGGTTTGCCTAATGATAGTCTCACTACGATTTTTGCGCAATGTGTGATCTTGGGTGGTTTAAGGTGTTTTAAACCCAAGATCCTAACCAAAACTAGTTGGTGTAGTGTAACCTAGAAAAGAAAATGTTGCTAGTTCATTTTATTAGAGTTCATTTTAAAGGTTACTTGATTACTCAAAAAGGTAGTGGGTGTGTGAGAGTGGTTATAATAGAAATAGAGTACTGAAAATGAAATATTTACCACCAAACAAATCTTTTTCTTTTCAATGCAAGTCTTAAAATTCTGATCTAGAATGCATGTGCAAATGCAATTTTTTAATCTTTTGAATGCAAAAAAGGTAAAAATAAAGTCTAAATGTAAAAAATTAAACTCAAAACCTAAGAATGCAGCTACTCAAGCAACTAGGTATGCAAAAGAAAACTTGTTCTTTTTGATGCAAAGCACTCTAAAATCTTTTAAGCCACTTGCAAGGTACTCTATTTATAAGATAAATCAAAATTATTTATGCTTTTCAAAGGTAAGAAACAAAAACTGAAACTAACCTACTATCAAAGCAAAGCAAAGAAACTTTCAGGTTCTCTTTATGAAACAGTAAAAGCTACCAATATGACTTTCAAATTCTTATTGATGTAAGCATGCCAAACATTGGGAAAAGAGTACAAAAACTACTTTTAGACCCAAACGAAGCGAATGACCTACGAAGAAGTATGGTTTGGTAAAGTCAGGTCTGCACGTAAACAATGCAAACAAGGTCTTGAACAACAGCCAAAACACTTGAGCTTTCACTACAAAAGAAAAACTAAAAGCATAAGGGAGGACAAGAAACCAACCTAAAAGAGAAATTTCACTCAAATAGATACAAACAGGGTCAAAAAGACTCAAGAGGTTTCAAATCCAGTGGAAATGGGGCAAGCAAGTTCAATCAGACTCAAATTAGGGTACAAAACACCAAACAGGTCCACAACCCCCCAACTTAAGTCAACAAACCCCAAAACTTTCCAAACAAACCCAAATTGATCAAAAGAGGTTCAAATCATGAATGTAGGATCAATACAAGGATGGGATACCACCTACAGGGGTTTAACACAGACCTAAGGTCATTAGGGACCCCCAAAAATGCAGCCACAGCCCCCAGATTTGGGTCCACAACCCAAAAACTCAAAAATTTCAAACCCAGATTTTGAGCGCTACTGTATATGAAGGAAACTAACGCTCATAGCAGTATGGGCGCTACTGTGTATGAAGGAAACTAGCGCTCATAGTAGTATGGGCGCTACTGTGTGGTACAAACAGTAGCGTACAAAAAAAAAAAAAAAGTCTAAAAAACGGGGTTAAAACCCCCAAACTGGGTCCACAAAGGTTTGCAAGGGCTGGGAAGGGTCTGTAAAAAGCCCAGGAGGGTCAAACAGAGCCTACTAACTGATCCTAATCAAGAAAATGAACAAAGACCATCAAACAAGACTGAAGAAATGACCTTGGATACCCCTAAGCAGTTAGGCTTTCCCCAGCGGAGTCGCCATTCTGTTGTGGGGAAAATGCACCTATAGTTCAGGGGAGAAACTACCAACTTACGGTGATAAAGATAGACTTACAAGCATTCTGCAAGTATAACTAATAAATGAAGAGATTAGGGTTTAGAGATGTAGGCACCTTATTCAGAAGGTTGATCCTAGCTTTTCCTCCCTCGCTCTTCAATGCTTATCCAGTGTCGCAATGCCCAGACCTGCAAAACAACTTGATACCTTTCTCAAATACATTTGACTACATATATAATACTGATATCTATAATGGAAAGAGACATCAAACTATAATCAAACAGTGATCAAATCTTAAGACACATTAATAGGTCATATTTGGAAAGAGAAGAACGTCTGATCTTTATTAATGAATGAAAGCAAGTACATACAATTATACCTTCCTTCAAGCTTGGCACTTCACGAAACCTAGATTCAAGGTCTCCTGCTTCCGTTCTCCAAGGATCCCAGCCTCTAAGCAATTGTACTAGGGTTTACCAAAACTGAAGCACAAGAGAGGGGGATGAGGGTCTCCATTCCTCCAGCATAACTTTGCAATTAGGCTTGCTCCCTTCACATGGCCCTTCTACCCTCCTTATATAATCAATGAGGAAGAGGAAAAGAAGTTATAACCACTCAAGAGGTTTCCCAACCAACTTAACTTACTCGAATTTCGAGATTTTGACCAAAACAAGAGTGTACCCTACTCTACAGTATACAAAGTCGCGTACATATGGCAATGGGCGCTACTTTAAATGAGACAAAGTTGCATACACACGCTACTATTATAACAGTAGAGTCGCGCTCATAGTGAAAAATGGCCAAAAACAGGCTTTTCTGCTCATTTTCAGGAGATAGTTTGGTCTGGAAAAATGTTCCTAAGGGTCATATACATCAAATGGGTCAAGAATGAGGTAATTTCAACCATTTTTAATGTCCCAAATGACTCCTCCATCCACAATTGTCCTGTTGTGTGACTGAACTTGATCTCAAGAAGTGTCGTCATGCGACCAAGGGAAACAAGTGTCGTCACGGACGGAGAGGTGTCATTTCAAGCTATAACACCTGTGTCGGGTCAATCTAATCCTGGAAATGCACCATACGGGATACCCTATCCTAGAAATCCTTACACTCTATGAGGGAAACAACCCATTTTACAACATGGACCCCAACTAACTATCCCTCAAGCACCGCTACGCTCGATTGGTCCCCCCCACCTCCTAGCGGAGGCGGTGGGCCCCCACCCAACTTTGGAGGAGGCGAACCTCTCCCTTCTAGCGAAGGTCCAACTCATTTTACCAACAACGACCCCCACCCTTCCAGCGGTGGCGGGAATGGTCCACCAGCCCCCCCAGTCAGAGGCGGCGGAGGACCACCCTATTATTGTGGGGGAGGACACTTCCCTTTAGGCGGTGGAGGTGGTCCACCACCCCCTCCAAGAGGAGGCAGTGCTGGATCTAATTATTATGGTGGTGGTGCTGGAGACCCTCATCCTTCTGGTGGGAGAGGTGATGGGGGCCCCCATCCTTCTAGTGGCAGAGGTGGTCCACCACCTTCTTCAGGTGGAAGCAATAAAAGGCCACCTTATTATGGTTATGGATCCCCATCTACCCCCGGCGGTGGTGGTGGACCTCCATCTCCTACCGGTGGTGGAGGTGGAACCCCACCTTATTGGAATGGACCACCTTATGGTGGTGGACCCCCTTACGGTCTGGGCGTCACACCCCCCTATGGTCATTTTCCTCTGTGTTCACCCTTTAATCAGTCGATATGAGGTCCTACTGGTCCTTACATGCCTTACCGGTACTACCAGTACCCGTAGCCTAATCAATAGCTACCCTTTTTGGCTACTTTGGATCTACCTGATCTATCTCGACTGACGAACGACCCCATCTACCAAGGAACTGTCTAGCCCCCGATTTTGGTGAAACTTTCGTCGGATATCCCTAAGTTTGACGGCAAGCCGTACAAGGATCGTAAGCACCATGTGATGACGTACCATTTATGTTGTTCATCCAACTCTCTGATGGACGACTCGATCCGTCTGAGATTATTTCAGCGGACTCTCACTGGTTCGGCTGCCAAGTGGTATATCGAGCTACCACCTCATTCTTTTCATGATTTCGGTTCTCTTGCTATGAAATTTTTGACTCACTTCCAACTGCTTATACGGTACGAAACTGGTACAGACCTTCTCACCTCTCTCCGTCAGAATACCGCTACTCATATCTCTACTCATATACATGAGTGGCGAAGGAGAAGATGCTTGATTAAGGCTCCCATTCCAGACCAACTCCTAGCATATTCGTTTACGAAGTCTCTCATCCCTCACATAGCTCGAGATGTTTCCATGGGTGGTGTTGTCGTTGAAGAACAAGCTATCGCTCATGCCCATTACCTAGACTTGGTCTATGCTCAATCGGGCACGCTGTTTGAAATTCTTCCCGACGCACCCCGTGACACTTATGACCCCACAAAAACTCCTAAGGGATCCCAAACTGATGGCATCATTGGATCCCTTACCACCCAGTCTGCTCCTAACACTGTTGGATCGTCAAACCTTCATGGTTCGTCCCCATTACCAACTCAGGCTGGGCACAACACCACCAAATCGACCACTCCCGCTTTAACTGAAGAGGTGAATTCTGTCCAATCAACTTCATCTTAGAAGTCCGACGGAAAGAAGAAGAACAAAGGGAAACCTAAGAAGTCTTCCGCCCAATGGGAACAAAAGAGCACTCCTGATGATACCAAACAGAAAGGGAAGCTAAAGTATCCTTGTTTACTGTCCGAAGATGATCACTTATCCAAAGAATGTCCCCATAGAGACGAAGTCCAAAAGTTTTTTAGGGGTAAACCAACTCCCGCAGTCCTCAATGATCCGTTTCCCACTCCAAACTAGCAGATGATTGCTCAACCTCCCCCTGCCCAGGGGGAACCATCCAATACCGCGCATGTTCTCATGGTGTGTAATGAGATGATCAATTTGAACACTCGCTCGCGATCATATGACTTGGTCCCTTCGAAGGAACCTGCTGGAAGTAAGACTGAAAAATCTTCCAACTCCTTATCTGATGTCACTGTACCATCAACTTCTCTCACCATTGAGAAGCCATCCTTAGATTCGATATTGTGACCACCCAAGAGCAATATTTGAAAAGTTGTTTTCAATCCTAATGCTTGGGCAGCACAGAATTACAATATCGTAGAGGACTTGGCACAAGCTCCTTGCGCCATGTCCACACTGGAAGTTTTGCAGAATTGTCCCAATCAACGCAAAACTCTCCTTGCAGCAATTGGTGCAGTTGACCCTGATTCTTCGAATACCATCATTTTCTGACTTGACTACTTCAAGCCAAGGCTTTCCCATCAGCTCGCATTCCAAGTAGCTGCAAACATTGCTGGGAAAATTGTCCATCGTACCCTTTTGGATGAAGGCACCTCTACTTCTGTCATGTCGATCGCCTGTTGGAGAGCCATCGACTCTTCCGAATTGAATCATTCTCCTACCACATTGAAAGCATTCGACGGGCGTGGCTTTCAACCTCATGGGCTCCTACAAGCTCTTGTAGTTGAGTTGGGTGGAAAGACCGTAACCATTAATGTGGAAGTGGTCTCAGCCCCGATAGATTATAATCTCTTGCTTGGTCACAATTAGTTTTACGCCATGCAGGTGGTAGCCTCTTCAGTCTCCCGCATAGTACAATTCCTCCATTAAGGACAAATTGTTACTATTGACCAATTAGATTTTTGCACACCGGACACTACTACTCATCTTGGTGACCATGTTCCTTCCATTGGACAAACATCAAAATAGTATGAGAGTATAGGGGTTGGCCTTTTGAAATATTCATCTCTCATGGGTGCTTTTTCAACTTCGGAACCCACTAATCATGTTGCCTAGGTGAACATGATCTCCACAGAGATTTCATCTCACTCCACTGATACTTGGCTTGTACCTGACGAAGCCACAACACACCTAATTGGAAACACAATGCCTCTTTCACCCGTTGAATGCATTTACAAGGCTATCCAATCAGGACCGGAGGACCACTTAACTATGGCCTCCCCATCCTGTTCTCTACGAAGGGAATCATCTCTACCTGATCTCTTACTTCGTACTTTTCATTCAAACGATTCCATCATGGAACTTAGGAATGTTGATGATGGTCCGTGGGATGACCTCCACAATAGGTCGTCTTTTCTTCCTCCTTTGGAGTACATAGAGGACAACATTAGCACCATCTTTTCACCGGATATCTACCCGTTCCCTCATTCCCCCATACATGTCTTTTAGACACTAAGGGCAACTTGGCCAACATTGAGCCTACCACCCCAATAGACATTTCAGTGAAACTTGGTGTAGTGGAACACATTCGCATAAGCCAGAAGTGTTCCCCTGAAGAAATAGCTATTGGTACGGCCTTATTCAAGCGATTTCGAGACATATTCTCTTGGTCCTATGAGGAGATTACTGGGATAGACCCTGCGATTGTTTCTCATGAAATAAAAACCTATCCCGACATCAAACCTGTACGTCAAAAGTTGCGACCGGTACACCCCCGAAAGACTGCAGCGATCAAGGTAGAGATTAAAAAGCTCTTAAAGGCTGGCTTCATCTATCCTGTCCCTTTGACAGATTAGGTCTCAAACGTCATCCCTGTGAACAAAAAGAAGGGTACCATTCGCGTCTGTGTCGATTATCGTGACCTTAACAAGGGTTGTCCAAAGGACAACTACACGACCCCGTTCATTGACCAGATTATCAACAATTGTGCTGGAAGCACCATCTTTTCATTCATGGATGGATTTTGTGGTTACAACCAGATTGAGATCAACCCAGCCGACCAACATAAGATGGCTTTCATCTATCCTTGGGGGACATTTGCATACTGCAAACTCCCGTTTGGCCTTAAAAGCGCTGACACCACGTTCCAGCTGGCCATGTCGTATGCCTTCCATGACATTAAGGACTTTGTGGAACCCTACCTGGACAATCTCCTTGCTCATTCAAAGCAACGTGAGTTCCACATGGACCATTTGACGGCCATTTTCCTCAGATGTAGATGGTACAATATCTGTCTGAATCCTCATAAGTGTATCTTTTGCGTTGAGTCCGGATGTGTTAAGTTTAAACCAAATAGACTAGCAAGATCACTGAAAGAAACATAATCACAAGATAGACACAGAATTTACCCTGGGAAACCCTCATGGGGTAGAAAACCCAGCAAAGCTTTCCTCAATAAGATGATCAAGCAAAATACAAGATTTGCTCCCTCCTTCTCTTCCTCCTTAGTAGACCTCCCAGACAAGTGCGCTACTTTTCTAAGTTGTGCAAGTGTGTCTAATGAGGAGCTCACCTCCTCTATTTATATTAGTTCCCGACTGACTAAAAACCCTAATGGGGCCGACCTCTCCTGGAGAAGTCTAATAACCCCTAAAATATAAGATCAGGGCCGACCCCCACATGGTGGGTCTAATAACCCTAGTTACCACAACCCATCGGAGGAATAATCATCTCCGGATACATAATAGGGTTACCTCGGAGGGATGATACATCTCCGGAATAATAATGTACAAATATAATATTCTTGGAAGTTACAATATTCAACACTCCCCCTTAACGAGAAGGATATTATAACAACATCTGCAGGAGCAAGGAGTCGTCGACTACATCATACATGATACATCTATAAATCATCGGAAGCTTTCTTCAATTCATCATCATCAGTAACCCAACCAGTTACTGGAACATCAACATCATCAGTATCGTCATCACACGATCATCGGCATCGTCATCACACGATCATCAGCATCATCATCACAGGATCATCAGCATCATCATCACACGATCATCAGCATCGTCATCACACGATCATCAGCATCGTCATCACACGATCATCAGCATCGTCATCACACGATCATCAGCATCGTCATCACACGATCATCAACATCGTCATCATATGATCATCAGCATCGTCATCAATCTACAACATACTCTGCAATACACACGATCATATTATAGGATGATCAATCCTGCTCTCTTTAGGACATAGGTCCATGGATGATACAATCCGATCAAGTTCTAGGATGATCAGTCCTTATCTCTTTAAGACAAGTCTCATGTCTAGGGACGATGCAATCCCATCACGTACATTTTGAACCCAGTTCATGGACGATGCAGTCCTCACATGTACCTTTAAGAAAAGTCTCATGTCTAGGAATGATGCAATCCTATCTTCAATTCTCGGAGACATCAGTCTACGGATCAATTCTGGGACCAAAGTCTGGGGAAGATACAATCCCCTACCTGTTCATTCAGGACTTCATTATCGGAGACCCAGTCTACGGCTCAATTCTGGGACCGAAGTCCAGGGAAGATACAATCCCGTACCTATTCATTCAGGACTTCATTATCGGAGACCCATTCTACGGCTCAATTCTGGGACCGAAGTTCGGGGAAGATACAATCCCCTACCTATTCATTCAGGACTTCATTATCGGAGACCCAGTCTATGGCTCAATTTTGGGACCGAAGTCCGGGGAAGATACAATCCCCTACCTGTTCATTCAGGACTTCATTATCGGAGACCCAGTCTATGGCTCAATTCTGGAACTGGAGTCCGGGGAAGATACAATCCCCTACCTGTTCATTCAGGACTTCATTATCGAAGACCCAGTCTACGGCTCAATTCTGGGACCGAATTCCGGGGAAGATACAATCCCCTACTTGTTCATTCAGGACTTCATTATCGGAGACATCATGTCTACTGCTCAATTCTCGGATCGAAGTCCGGGGAAGATACAATTCTCTACCTGTTCATTTAGGACTTCATTATCGGAGACATCATGTCTACGGCTCTCTTTAGGACTGAAGTGTAGGGATGATCCAATCCTCACATGTCCACCAAGGACTTCATTCTCGAAGACATACATCTACGGCTCTCTTTAGAACAAGTGTTCAAGGATGATACAATCCCTCTTCTTTCTCAGAGACACCTGTCTATGGCTCACTTTAGAACAAGTGTTCAAGGATGATACAATCCGTCTTCTTTCTTGGAGACACCTGTCTACGGCTCACTTTAGAACAAGTGTTCAAGGATGATACAATCCCCACATGTATCCTCATTAATACAGGTACAAGTATCCTCAACCATACAAGTACATTAATACATGTATCATCAAAAGTATGTATTCTTACCAATACATCTTATCATCAAAGCATGTATTCTCACGGATACATCTATCATCAAAAGCATGTATTCTCACTGATACATCTATCATCAAAAGCATGTATTCTCACTGATACATCTATCATCAAAAGCATGTATTCTCACTAATACATCTATCATCAAAAGCATGTATTCTCACTAATACATCTATCATAAAATGCATGTATTCTCACTAATACATCTATCATCAAAAGCATAATAAGTAAAAATAAGTATTATAAGTATAAGAGTCCTAAATCTAAATGTTTATAAGTAACCAGGTGTAGTAAGCAGGTAGCCTCATCATCGACCTTACTTGTTGATGAGACAATCTCATTATCAGTGACTATGCTACTCCCCCTTTCGAGGAGAGTCCTTTTGAATTACACCAAGCTTGTCTCGGAAGTATTCAAATTTCACTCGAGACAGAGGTTTGGTCAAGATATCAGCAATTTGATCCTCAGTGCTCACATACTTGAGCTTGATAGCTCCTCTCTGCACCATATCTCATATATAAAAGTATCGAATCTCTATGTGTTTTGACTTATCGTGGAATACAGGATTTTCTGTCATCTTGATGCAGCTTTGATTGTCACACATAATCACAGTGGGATCCATTTCTAAGTCAAACACTCTAGATAATAGCTTTCGAAGCCATACTGCTTCACAGCTAGCAGAGCAGGCAGCTATATATTCTGCTTCAGCAGTACTGAGAGCCACACTAGATTTTTTCTTGCTGAACCATGAGATCATGGCAGATCCAAGACCATAACATCCACCTGATGTACTCTTTCTGTCTGAGACGCTTCTTGCCCAATTAGAATCTGAGTAACCATGTAATCTGAGTTCATGACCTCCAAAATAATATAGACCAAAATCTAATGTACCTTTTAGGTACCTCATTACATGCTTTGCAGCTATTAAGTGAACCTTTCTAGGTTCTACTAGATACTGACTTAGGGTATTTACAGCAAAGCATATATCTAGCCTGGTATTTGTTAAATACATCAAAGACCCAATGATTTGTCTATATAGAGTTAGATCCACTAATTCTGATGAGTCATCAACTAATAATTTCAAGTTGGAGTCCATGGGAGTGGCCATGGCTTTACACTCCAACATATCAAATCTTTTTAGAATCTCCACAACATAATTACCTTGATTTAGAAAGATTCCTTTTGGTTCTTTCCATACTTCTAGACCTAAGAAGTAGTGCATTAGTCCGAGATCTTTTATCTCGAATTCTGAAGAAAGCTTCTTCTTGCTTTCAATAATTTGTTTCTAATTTCCGGTTAGAAATAGATCATCTAGATATAACAACAGTATAACTGGTTCATCATCCATCACTTTGAGATAAAGATTGGGGTCAGCTTTACTCTTGGTAAAGCCCATGCTTGTTAATAAATTGTCAATCCTTCCGTACCAATCCCTGGGAGCTTGCTTCAATCCATATAATGCCTTTTTCAGTTTGCATACATGAGTTCTCCCGTCTTTAACCTCAAACCCTTGTGGTTGCTCTATGTACACTTCTTCTTCAATTACACCATTTAGAAAAGATGTCTTAACATCCATTTGATGTAATTTCCACTTCATCATAGATGCAAGTGCCATGATAGTTCTAATTGAAGTATACCTAGCAACTGGTGCAAATGTTTCTTCATAGTCAATTCCCTCCTTCTCAGAGAATCCTCTGGCTACAAATCTTGCCTTGTATTTTTCAATGCTACCATCTGCAGCATGTTTTATCTTGAAAATCCATTTGGAAGAAACCACACTTTTATCTTTTGGTTTGGGAACTACATCCCAAACATCATTTTTTCATTATTGACTGATATTCTTCTATCATTTCTTCTACCCATTCTTTCTTCTGAGTTGCCTCTTCATAGCTAGTAGGTTGTTGATCCGTAAGATCACACATCAAGGCCATATAGTTGGATACTAGCTTTGGTTTCTTTCTTTCTCTAGTGGAGCCTTCAGGAGCTCCATATCTTTCAGCTCCTTGAATAATATCTCTAGCCCATGCTGGCCTTCTTTTCTTAGATAAATTTGTAATAGGAGGTTCTTGTGGTTCCATCATGTCATGATCCTTTGGTGAGTCATCTTCAGGGATGTGCACAGCCTCTGTGATTCTAGGAGGTGTATCTTCTTCATAGATTTCTTCAAGTTGGCACTTCCTGGATTTCTTGAGAGCTGCTTCTTCATCAAATGTTACATCTCTACTTATTTCTATATGATGAAAACCTGGTATGTAAATTCTGAAGGCTTTGGATGATTCACAATAACCAACAAATATTCCCTTCTTACCAGAAGGATCTAACTTGGTTGTCTTTTCTTTTGGAATGTGGATGTACACAGGACACCCAAATATTTTAAGATGACTTACCTCAGGCTTCTTTCCTGTAAACACTTCTTCTGGAGTCTTGAAATCAAGAGCACTATGGGATAGTCTATTTTGCACATATACTGCTGTCTTAGCTGCTTCATCCCATAGATACATGGGTAGATCTTGGTCATGTATCATAGTCTTTACAGCTTCCATGATGGTTCTATTTTTCCTCTCAGCAACCCCATTTTGTTGGGAAATGTAGGGAGTGGTTAGTTCCCTCTTAATTCTAGCTTCTTTACAAAAGTCTTCAAAGTCCTTTGAAGTATATTCTCTGCCATTATCTGTTCTGAGAATCTTGATTCTCTTTTCTGAGAGATTTTCTATTAGAGCCTTGAACTCTTTGAATTTTCCAAAGACTTCATTCTTACCTTTTAGAAAGTATAACCAAGTTTTCCTTGAATAGTCATCAATGAGTGAAAGATAGTATTCAAACCCACTTAGAGAAGTGGTGGGCATTGGTCCACATACATCTGAGTGTATGAGATCCAAAATGTTCTTAGTCTTTGTTTCACTCTTTGGAAAGGGGTTCTTGACATTCTTCCCTTTCTTACATCCTTTACATGATCCATCATGATCAACCTTCAAATCTGGTAATCCTATGACCACCTTGCTTACATAGGGTAAGGCTTTGTAGTTAATGTGAGCTAATCTTCTCTGTCATAGCTCACTGGGGCTGGAGGTTTCATGAGCAAGGGAAACTTCTGGATGACCCTTGAGCTTATAGAGACCTCCTTCTTCTTCACCACTGACAACTGCATCTTTAATTGATTTTCCTTTGGACCACATGAGTACTTGTCCATCTATGAAAGCCACTCTAAAACCTTTCTTATCTAGTGCTGAAATAGAGAGTAGGTTCTTCTTTAAACCCGGTACATATAAAACTTCTTTCATTTTCAAGGGTGTTCCAGAATCAAGCTTGTAGCTTGCTTCACCAATTCCCTTGATGGGATATTGATAATCATCTCCTAGAGATACCTTTTGTGGTGAAGATTTTTCTTCAATTCTTGAGAGAGTTTTCTTTTGACCTGTCATGTGTTTTGAAGCACCACTGTCAATGAGCCATGTAGCTTCACCAGCAGACACAGATCTAGAGAGTGCAGAAAATAGAACATATTCTTCTGGATCTTCTTTCTTTACTTTAGATCTTTTCCTTCGAGGCCTTTCCTCTTCTTCTTCTTCTTCTTCTTCTCCTTCTTCTTCTTCACTATCATCTTCTGCCATATGTGCATGATGTCTTTTGTGGACAAACTTTTTCTTCTTCTTTTCTGGTAAAGTACAGTCTCTAGCATAGTGTCCTAGTTTAAGACAATTAAAACATTGGACTGTGGAGAGGTCTCTTTCTGAGTTTGTTCCTCCTTTCCTTTTGAATCTATGAGAGGGTTGAGACCTTTTGTGGTTCACTTTCTTGAAGTGACCCCTTTTTCCTCTTTTGGTGTGGGTGGCCAAGGCTTGGTCATCCTCTTTGAGAAGAGCCTCTCTGTTGGCTACCCTAGCCTCTTCTTGAACACAATCCTCCCATACTACATCAAACTTCATGCTTTCTTTTCTGGCACACATGGTTTGTATGAATGATTCCCAAGGTCTAGTGAGACCATTTAGAGCAGTCATCACAAGTTCATCTTCATCAAGAGTATCACCAATGGCATCTAGTTGCTCCTTGATTTGGGAGACCCTTGAGAAGTAGTCTTGAATGGATTCTCCTTTGTGCATCTTGGTACTCTTCAACTGAGTCCTTAGGTTCATCTTCCTATTGATGTTCTTTCCTTCATACATTCTTCCTAGGGCATCATACATTTCCTTTGGAGTCTTCTTGGAGGCCACTTGGGGAATCAAGTGGTCTTTAATGGAATCAGCTATGATTCTCTTAGCCCTAATCAAATCCTTCCTATGCTTCTCTTTGGCTTCATCTCCTTCAGGTTCTGCAACTTCATCCTTGACATAATGAGCAAGATCATTCTCTTCAAGAATGAGACCAATTTTGTATTTCCATGCCCGGAAATTTTCTATACCTTCTAGCTTGTATTCAAGATTAGTGTTTGGAGCGATCTTCTCTTGGGGGAGTCCAAGAGATAAGAGATAAAATAGAACTTACCCGGAAATATTAACCTTTTTATTTTTTACCGGATCCTGGGACAAAATTTCTGGTTTGTTGCACTTTTGGTAAAACTAGGGTTTGACTTTCCCAGAGTTCTACCCAACCAAAAAGTTCGATCTAGGGCTCAAAAGATTGGTTTTGACAAGGGCTATCCAGCCATGTAATCAGAATTCAACAATACCAACTTTTTGCTGAAACCAATTTCTGGTTTATCGCACTTTTGGTAAAACTAGGGTTTGACTTTTTCGGAGTTCTACCCAACCAAAAAGTTCGATCTAGGGCTCAAAATATTGGTTTTGACAAGGGCTATCCAGCCATGTAATCAGAATTCAACAATACCAACTTTTTTCGGAAACCCTAATTTTCACCAGAGAGGGAGAGAGAGATATTCTTACCTTGTGAAAGATGTCCTATTCAGGCTAGCTCTGATACCATGTTAAGTTTAAACCAAATAGACTAGCAAGATCACTGAAAGAAACATAATCACAAGATAGACACAGAATTTACCCTGGGAAAACCTCATGGGGTAGAAAACCCAGTAAAGCTTTCCTCAATAAGATGATCAAGCAAAATACAAGATGTGCTCCCTCCTTCTCTTCCTCCTTTACAGACCTCCCAGACAAGTGCGCTACTTTTCTGAGTTGTGCAAGTGTGTCTAATGAGGAGCTCACCTCCTCTATTTATATTAGTTCCCGACTGACTAAAAACCCTAATGGGGCCGACCTCTCATAGAGAAGTCTAATAACCCCTAAAATATAAGATCAGGGCCGACCCCCACATGGTGGGTCTAATAACCCTAGTTACCACAACCCATCAGAGGAATAATCATCTCCGGATACATAATAGGGTTACCTTGGAGGGATGATACATCTCCGGAATAATAATGTACAAATATAATATTCTTAGAAGTTACAATATTCAACAAGATGCCTCTTAGGATTCATGGTCTCGAAGGATGGGATCCGCATCGATCCCTTAAAGGTGGAGGCCATTGTCAACCTACCACCTCCAACCGATGTGATGGAACTTCAAAGTCTCCAAGGGAAGGCGACTTATTTAAGGATTTTTGTTTGTAAATTTGTGGAGAAGACTCAGGGGTATATGAAATTGCTTAAGAAGGATGTCCCGTTCATTTGGGATGATCAAGCTCAAAAATACTTCGACAGCATCAAACATGCCATCACGCATGCTCCCGTGCTCCAATGGTCAAACTATTGCCGAGATTACATCTTATATCTCACTGCTTCTGCTACCACTATCTCCATGGTCTTGGTACAGGATGATCAAAAAGCCCAGGAACATGTAATATACTATGCGAGTAAGGGTCTCATTGACACTGAAACTAGATATTCACATGTCGAAAAACTTACTTTCACGGTAGTCATCGCCGTCCAAAAGTTCCGGCACTAAATCTTGCTCCGCACCACCACCATCATTGCAGACTCGAACCCCATGTACCACATACTGACACGTCAGGTGCTTGGGGGCAAGTATTCATGCTAGATCATGATACTACAAGAATTTGACCTTCTTTTCGAGAAAGCCAAGTCTAAGAAGTCCTTGGGGCTTGTTGAGCTTATATGTGACTTTCCCTGTTCTGATGCAGAAGCTGAGCACAATGAATCTTTTCCAGATGAATCATTGTTTCTCATCAATATGAATGATCCATGGTATGCAGATATTATGTTATATCTTCAAACCCAATGCTTTAGCTCCCAACTGTCTCGCGACGATCGTCGTAGAATACGTCACCATGCAAAGTATTATCTAATCATTAGTGATACTTTGTACCGCCGTGGCGTCAATTCAATTTTTCGACATTGTCTAACTCACGATGAGGCTGAACGCGTTCTGAATGACTATCATGCTGGGGCGTGTGGCGGTCACCTCTCTAGGATGGCTACAGCCTAGAATATTTTGCGCATAGGATATTATTGGCGTACTATCTTCAAAGATTGTATTGAGGCCGTGAAACGATGTCCTCCATGTCAACACTTCCATATGAAGAAGCGGACCCATCTCGCCCGGTTACACCCGGTTATTACCATGGGCCCCTTCGCAAAATGGGGTATCGATTTTATGAATTGTAATCCTACCTCGGCCGGGGGGCATAGTTACATCATTGTAGCTGTGGATTACTTCACAAAGTGGGCCGAGGAAATGCCTACATACCAAAACGATGGAAAAACTACCGCACTCTCCATGTTCAATCTTGTAATAGCACGGTTTGGAGTTCCTCAGGCAATAGTTACCGATCATGGTTCTTACTTTCAGAACCATATGGTTGATGAGCTGAGCGATAGATTGGGTTTTCGCCATGAAAACTCAACACCCTAATACCCGCAGTCCAATGGACAAGTCGAGGCCATTAACAAGGTCTTGAAAACTATGGTCCAATGGATGGTAGGGACGCATAAGTCCAACTGGCATAATATGCTCTTTTCAGCATTATGGGCCTACAGAACTTCCGTTAAAACCACCACAGGTTTCACTCCTTTCCAATTGGTGTATGGATTGGAGGCTGTCCTTCCTATAGAGTGCGGAATTTTGTCTCTCTACAACTAGCTGTCGAACTTCTTCCTAACATTACTACCGAGGAAGAACGTTTCCTGTACTTAACAAAACTTGACGAGTCCTGCCGAGATGCTGCTCTTGCTAATGAAGCACACAAGAAACGCATCAAAGCTCAATACGACAAGTTGGTTGAACCTTGTATCTTCAACGAGGGTGACCTGGTCCTCACATATGACCAGAAACATGACAAACTAGGAGCAGGAAAGTTCGAGTCCACGTGGCATGGACCTTACATTGTCAAACGTGTTTTGGAAAAGGGAGCTTACGATTTTGAAGATTATGATGGAATATCTTTGGGTGAACCCCGTAATGGGATTTACCTGAAAAAGTACTATGCCTAAACCTGTCATGCATAGACTTTCTTGTATATACTGTACATGGCGTGTTTGTGTGTTTTTGTGTGGTGTGACGCATTTTCTTTTGAGTGTCTTTAGATCTTGTTTCCACTTCTTATACCATGTTTTGTTTGCGTGTGCAGATGGAAACGTGCTATGGATTCACAAATGACACTAGCCAGCATACCCGTAACCTTGCCTCGACAGCCTGGGTACTGTATTATTCCCCAACAGGCGAGCTCATCAGCTCAGGAGGAAGTTGCCTTGGATTCGCAACCAACAATGCCACAGAGTATTAGGCGGTAATTGGAACCCTAACCGATGCTATTTCCTTGGGTATGAACCACATTGTCATCCACATGGATTCTCAATTAGTGGTTTCCCATCTTAACCAGGTCTACGCTATCCGTGATCCTACCCTACTCCGTCTTTTTAGACGAGTCCATCTCCTGGAAAGGTTATTTGAATCCATTCAATACCTGCACATTCCATGAGACTTAAACAGGGTTGCTGACTCGATGGCCAACTTCATTTTAGATTGGTACATCGCACACACATAATACTCATAATGTGTAAAAGCATTCAGGACATGTAAATAATGCACTGTATAAAAAGCAAAGCATATGAACAAGATCACATGATTCATCATTTTCGAAACACATAATGTATAAATCGCTGAGAATGTATATATATATATATATATATATATCATCAAAAGTAGTGCTGGTACAAAAATCTGAAGCATGATGGCTTTCAGTAAGTCTCTACAAAATCTGAAGCCTCGTAGCTTTCAGTAGTACAAAATTTGAGGCCTCTAAGCTCTCAATACAAGTATAATAACATCATCAGGCCTGATGCCTAGCTCGTACACCCCTAGGATGGAAAACTCTCTGTCGCTGAGAATGGAAGCAGTCCACAGTCCTCGCTACCTTGTGGAGTAAGGCATTGAAGCGTATAGACGCTCCAAATCCAAACCTCTGCATAGGTCTTGGTAAGTCATCGACTGTTGGCTCAGGAACATCCACTCTCAGCTAGGACAAGTTACTGTACACGTCCTCCATCTCCATGATGGCAGCATGAGCACCTGGGGGCACAACTGCTTCCCCACCTCTATCTCTCCTTGCCAGAAGAGAAACTCCTACGGGCCGTATGGAACCCACATCTGCACACACATGTTATATACTTGTCAGCACTACAACAAAAAAAATCATAAATATACAAAAATAAAAAGTACAAGGGTTTTTTTCTTACCGATGTCTCCCCATGTTGTACACTCGGGAAGCACTAAGTCAGGATCCTCTCTGAAATCCGTACCGCCGTACCGGTAGTTCTCAACCATGAGAGACTGGCCTTCCAGCGAGCTGAAGAACTCGGCACCGACGCTGGTGATAGGGCCCCCACCATGACGTGCCATCACCTCTTCCCATATGAGCATGTGAGGATCCCTAGGATCCCTGTCATCCAGTCATACCTGTGGGCACAAGAGAGGGATCCGCTCCAAGAGGAACGATATCAATATCGATCTGTATCCAAACTGCTTGATCTCTCCCCACTAACACTTGGTCAGCTGAGCTCGGATGTTTGACCCTCACACCAGTTGAAGATCTTGGAGGACATACAGTCCTCTGCATAGAGCATCTGAGCCCGAGTGGCCATGTGTGGGGCTTGGCTCCCTGCCACCCTAGTAATAGTGAACAATATGGCACGCAATGGGCAGTTTATAACATCCCTAATGGGAATATTCCCACTAGAGGATCGAGCATGAGCAGTACAATGCTGCATCACCATGTCATCAATAGTACGATCACTAGCTCGTGATCCGGTGAGAACTACAGGGTCCCCTCTCCAGGACAAACTGGTAAGAAAATAGATGTCCTCAACATCTATAGTGAGAATGTGCTCACCAATCACAAAGTGTTTCTAGGATGCATCCCAGCACCGGAGCATATGTGACAACAGCGAGATTTGGTCCCTCATGCTGTAGCTAGGGTTTTACCCCTAGCTTGTGCCAATGAGCACCTACTAAGGAGAAAGGACTCCTTAGTAGCAGTTCAGTATATTAAACTAATTATGCAATAAACAAAAAATTAAATTATTTCTAATACAAGCATGAAGCATAAACACCAAAATGAAAGAATGACTTTGTATTGATGTTACCTTGAGTGTCAAGGTTGGTGAAGCCCTTTGCAGTGTCCAAGAGGATGCTCCAAGCTTCAAGAATGCTCCTTCTCCTTCTCCAATGTTGGGGATGGGCCAAAGGTGGCTCTCAAGGTGAAAATAGTCCAAAGGTGAACTAGGGTTTCGAGAGAGATTTTGGCAGAGTAAGGGTGCTTGTGATTGTGGATGTGGAATAAGGGATCTCCATCACCTATTTATAGTTTTTTGGTGGTGGAGTGCTGACCCATGGTTTTAGGAAACACATGGTTTTGGGCAGCTGTATAGGGTTTTTTCCTCCTTTTCCTCATTATTTTATATTTTTATTCCCTTTTTAGGGGATTTTTGCTATTTTTGGAGGAAAAGGGGGTTTTTTAGCCTTTTTTAGGCTATTTTGATGGTTTTGTGGCCTTTTGGAGGCATTTTAGGCCTTTTGGAGGCTTTTTAATGGGATTTTTTGGGATTTTAATGGAAATATGGTAGGAAAATGGACAAA
This sequence comes from Larix kaempferi, assembly GCA_027924585.1. Classification (NCBI taxonomy): domain Eukaryota; kingdom Viridiplantae; phylum Streptophyta; class Pinopsida; order Pinales; family Pinaceae; genus Larix; species Larix kaempferi. The sequence continues at coordinate 28,254,068 of BSBM01000012.1, forward strand.
TGAGCCATATAATGTGGTAAATGAGCTAGTGAGCACTTTTTGGGTGTTAACAGATTGCCCCCTGATGTGCGAGGGCAGGAGCTCATCGTATGGCCGATGGACATCATAAGTCATGAATGGTTTTCCTGGGATGTGGAGAGAAGAGAAGAAACAAACTGGAGCCCGGAACAACGATCCCGAACAACTGCAAGAACTAAAAGTACATAACCTCAATAAAGGGTGAGGAATCATCTGATCATATGGACGAGGCGGGCATTCCCATGCTCGTATCAGGATATAACATAATAACAACAATGGGGTCCAAAAAATGGGGACCTGAAATATACATGACCTCAAATACTGACTGAGGAATAATCTCAATATATGGACGAGGCGGGCATACCCATGCTCGTATCAAGATACATAAATATAACTGTGAGGCCCAAAAAAGGGGACCTGTAAGATACATGACCACTGTGTACATCATAAGAGTCCAGAGGGGACACAAATCTGGGACATACTGCTGAGCGGATCATGTGTGAATTGCAGAACTAGTGCACCAGAACAATCAACAGTGCTACTGAGTGTGGTACCAAAGGAACTGATGAGCTGCTGGATCATAGTGACTGGGGTCGTACTCTCCATGGTACATTGAACTGGAACTGAAACTGGGTACTCAAGGAAGCATGGAACTGGATGGCTTCCGAATACAAACGCCAACGCAGCCCGGACATCCACGGGAACATGCTTCTGGGCGTTCCGAAATGACTCACCAATGTGCTAGAGTCGGGGGAAATCCGGGGTCTTCGACAAAAAACTGATGGAATATAATCCTACGCGATCCTCAACGATGCGATCAAGGTGCTGAAGTCGAGCATGTGAGGAACAACCACTCAGAGAGGCAATGATGTCTCCTCTCGGAATGATCCGTAGGCACTTACCACAGATGGTGATAAGTCCAAGGCGTAGGGACCTCTGGGCCTATCCTCTGGAATAGAGGAGCTGTCGTCGACAGAGGGAGACCTGCAACTATCAAGGAAATGATGTTTCCTTGACAGGAGCGCGAGGTACAAGACCGAAATGTGATAGTACTGATGGCAGAACTGATAAACTGTGGGGGGACAACTGGGCAAGTAGAGCGGGTGGACTCAAACTTCCTTTGTTCAGAGTATGATAATGGGAATGATCTGGCAGCATATGAAACTGACTGAGGGAAAAGGGATCATAGCTGTAATGGATCTGGGAGGATAACTGGCTGAGGGAGACTCAAGCTGGTGTACAATGGCAGGAGACTGCAGAATACTCTGAACAAAGGCGACCTGATTGGGGGTGCTGCCGAGATGATCGATCATAGTGCCATAAGGCACGGGAGGATACTTCTTCATGGGTTCAGGAACTAGAAGAAGTGTGTGGATAAAATGATACTGTCGTGTGGATTTTACGAGCCCAGGACAGTTCATGCTCGTGGTTGCTTTCAATTTTAAGGAGTCTGAAAGCGATAAGAAGACTTTGAAATGATGGAATGGTACTGTCGTGTGGATTTAACGAGCCCAGGACAGCGCATGCTCGTGGTTGCTTTCAATTTTAGAGAGTCTGAAAGCAAGTAAGAAGACTCCAGGGGGTTGCTTTTTCGTAGATTTAGTCTCCAAGGCCCAAAGAAGCATAAAAGGATGCAATGAAGAACTCTTCTAGCCGGTGTGACTAGAGTATTCCTTTTTCGTAATTAGTCTACCAGGTCCGGAAAAGGGTTAAACTTATACCAGATAGACGCCCTTTCAGGTACTTTAACGAGCATGAAAGGAAGCAAGATTGCTCGGCGATCTTTTCATTCTTTTAGGAGTCAGAAAAGAGCTTAACGGAAACTCCCTAAGTGCCTTTTTCGTAAAGGAGTTGTCCGGCCCGAAAAAGGGATAAAATTATACCGAACAAAAGGAATGGCCAGGCAAGGAGGAAGTGTTCAATCAAGGTTGAGTAATGATGACCAAGAACGAGGGTAGGTGGGAACACTGATGGACCTCCTTGCGGGGTAGATGAGATGGTGGCAAAATAACGAGACATTTGCAGTATGACAGGAGTGAATGGCTCATGTAAAAATGTGGAACAATCCGATAGCAGCCGATGTGGCACGCAAACCGAGGCAGCAAGGTGTTGGGACACAATGTTGAAATTGTACCAAGTGAGAGCGAGAAATGGTCTCAAGCATCATCACGAGCTCGGAAAAATGAATCCGGCGATATAAAGGATGTCAAAAACGGGTAACGGCCGATGTGGCACGCACACCGAGGTGACGAGGGCGTTGTGGAAAAATACCCAAAAAAGCGGGGGGTGAGAGCGAGAAATGATCTCAAGCATCATCACCAGCTCGGAAAAATGAATCTGATGATATAAAACATGTGAAAAACGGAGAACGGCCGATGTGGCACGCAAACCGAGGTGACTAGTGGCGTCGTGGAAAAATACCCGAAAGATCGGGGGGTGAGAGCGAGAAATGATCTCAAGCATCATCACCAGCTCGGAAAAATGAATCCGGCAGTGCAAATGGTGCAAAAAACGGAGGTCATAAGGACTCCGAAATGGTCAAAGGAAATAACTAGGTGTATAAAATCAAGTCAAATCTACAAGTGATATGTGACCTCAAAAATGGTTGAGATCACAAGTGTGAAAAAGTGAGCAGGGTTAATGACTTGCCCCCATGCTATGTGCATGGGGTTTGTGATTATGGATCACATATGTGTGGGTTTGAACAATGGGTTCATCGACGTGCTGAGATAGATGTGATGGGGAAGGTTCAAAGTGATAGATCGTGCCCCCTATCCCAGGGTCGAGGTGATCTATTATGCCCCTTGACTCATAGGTGTCAAGGTGGTGCTCTATGATGGCGGGGTCAAGACCGGGCATCTCAGTATAGGACCAGGCAAAGACATCACGGAACTCTTGGAAGAGTTGTGTATAATCCTCAATCTCCCGCTCGCTGCAGGAGGCTCCTAAAGTGATGAGTTCAGGGGCATATCCTGGGAACTTTGAGGGAGGAAGAGGATGTTGTTTCTGACGAATGGGGGTTACATCAGGCCATGTGTCAATGGGGTGCTCTATAATTGCGGGATCAAGACCAGGCATTCCGGTATAAGACCAGGCAAAGACATCACGGAATTCTTTGAAAAGGTGTGTGTAGTCCTCAATCTCTTGTTTACTGCAGAATGCTCCTAAAGTAATGAGTTCAGGGGCACGTCCTGGAGCAGCAATATCAACTTGGATGACAGGTGAGATGTTGGCCATGTTTCCCTCCTCGAAGGCATCAGGAGCAGGAATAGGGTCCTTGAACCAGTCAACCTTAGTGGGGAGGAAGTCTTTGGATTCGACCGCGTATTGGGTAGCGGTGCTAGAGGGAGACGCTTCTGGGATGAAATAGGAACGGTGGTGCATATCATCCCAAGGATAATCCGGGGCAGTTAGGGCCTCAAGAATCTCCTCATCAGTACGGAAGGTCTGCGTCGTCAAATCGGTTGACGAGGGGGTAGTGGAAGTGTTGGTTGAAGAGATCATGTAGATGATATTAATCTCTTCAGAAGGGGGAGAGACCGGGGGGTAGATCTCCTCAATGGTAGGTGGTGCCGTCTCAAGGTCCAGATTGTTCATCTCATAGAGAGCCGCTCTGTAATCCGGGAGATCGGGACAATGATGTGAATAGTGCCCATAAATACCGCAGATGGCGCAGGAGTGGTTAGTACGTAGGGACTTATCTTTAGGCTTAGGAGTGGGGTTTAGTTCGACAGTTGGGATGTTGGGGTCATCATCGAGCATTTGCATGTGCTTCTGCAATGCGGGTAACTGTGGGCATTGGTGGGTCGCATGGCCCAACTCGTCACATAGCGAGCATTTGGGAGGAGCACGAAACACTGGAGGGTTCTTGACTGTCTTGGGAGGTGGTACAGCAGTGTAAGGTTGAGGACCTCTGCCCCCAGTGGGTTTGGGAGTAGGAGGAGGTGTCGTGGAGGACGAAGGGGTAGAGACACCGGGAGGTGGGTGGGTGGTAGTAGCCATGGGTTGCACCGGCTGGAGGACGACATCTGGTGTCGGCGGGAGAACGGGAGGCGAAAGATACCATACAGGTAATCCCAAGGTTAACCTGGGGAGGCTAAGGGTAGCCATGACCGGGGCGCTTACTACTCCAGCGGGAGGAACTAGGAAGGGGATCGTATGGATCGGTGTAACACCAATGTGACTAGGTACCAATGGTGGTTTAGGCAACAAGGATGGTTGATTGTTAGGTGGTAGGATGTCATGGGACAAGGTACATAAGTCAGACATTTCGGGCGTAGATGACGGCGGAGGAATGGAGTGAAAGGTGGAAGTCATCGGCGCGTCTGAGTAGACTCCAGGACCCGTAGAGGAAACAAACGAGGTGAAGGTAGGAGAAACAGGTTGTTCCACCATGGGGAGAACATTTTCTGGTGCCGCTGGAGCATTGGGATCATAGTAGGTGAGCTGGTCAATTTTAACCACGCGTCCCTCATGGGGGAACATCATGGTGCGAAAGACCGAAGAGGCAACCGCCCGCATGGCATACATGTAGCTGCGGCCAAGTAGAAGGTTGTAATCCAATTGGGCATTGATTACCTCTATGTCAATAAGAACTGTTTTACCACCTAACTGGACTGGAACGTTGGGTAGAAGGCCTTGGGGCTGGGCCGAACGACCGTCGTAGGCACGTAACGCAGTGGTGGACTGCTGGAGAGGAGGGGATCCTAGCTTCTGCCATACAAATGTAGACATAACGCATGTGGAAGCACCCTCATCAATGATGCACCGATGGATAACAAGATTTCTAACGGAGACAGTAACTTGGAAGGCTAAGCTGGAAGGGAGGCGTGGTTCAGACTGGTCTAAATCAAACGCCATCAAATGCGAATCAGTTGGGTCAATGCCCCCAATGGCGGAAAGTAAAGTCTTGCGCTGGGAAGGGCAGTTCTTCAAGACTTCTAACGCAGACATGGCTGCAGGAGATTGGGCTAGGTCATCTACGATGCTGTAGTTTGACGCAGCGCGCGCATTAGGGTTATTGTTGATTCGGCGAAGTGGGAAACGAGGTGCTTTCGCAGCGCCATCTATGGGCGGCGGAGGTATACGTAACGCCTGATCGGTGGGATGGGCGTTAGTAGGTTTATCCGTGGGAATGGCTTCAGAGGTGGAGCCATATTGGTTCCGACGGGTCTGGAGGTTGACGTCAGCAGATGACATCATCAGTAAGTGGTGGGTACCTGAGTCGAACATGGGTTGATCAGGGGCAGCGTAGGTGATCTGTTGTTGTTGGGGTTGCACGTTAGCTTGAGGGGCCAACGGCTGAGTGTTCACCACGCCTTGGGTCGGTAAGGGGTTTTGCAGCACCAAAGGGGGTTGCTGAGGTTGGGGGGGGTTGGGCGGTGCTTGGGGAGCCGCATGCCCTTGGCGATGGGCCTCGTCAACCCAGAGCTGCCGAGCTCGCTCCAAATGTGGGCAAGCGTGGGTGTAATGTCCATAGACTCCGCAAATAGAACAAGGGTGGTTTGTTCGCAGATTGGGGTTTTTGGCCTGCTTGGGCGGGCGATCAGGGTTTTGATTAGCGGGGGCCGCATTGTTATTGTCAGGGGGATTAGCCGGTTGACCAGCTTGGTCTGCAGGTTGGTTATTTCCCCGATTACGGCCCTTGCCGCGGTTCTGTTGGCCCTGGTTACGTTGGTTATTCTGGTTTTGCTGCGGGTTATGTTGGGCGTAAACTTGCCCTTGGGCAGCAGGTGGATTTTGAGGTTGCGCAGGTGCAGGAGCAGGCTGCGGAGGATGATATGTAGGTTGAGGCTGAGCAGGTGCAGCAACTTGAGGGGGTTGCTGATAGGACTGCGGAGCAGGTTGTGGATGTGCCGCAGGGGCTGCCTGGGGCGGATAATAAGCTGGTGGGGCTTGTGAAGGCGCAGGAGCTGAGGCAGCCTGCTGATGGTAGTAAGGCTGAGGGGCGACTGGAGGAGCATAAGCAGGAGTCGCATACCCGAAGCACTGAGGTGGACATGAGGGTCCATGGGCATGGTGATGTGTCATGGGAGCATATGAGTTGGTTGCTCCGGACTGGGAAGTAGCCCTTGACAGGTCGGGGCCAGGGGTAGGTCGTTCTATAGAAAATGGTTGGGGATGCGAAGAAACACGGCCAATGATACCATCTGCAGCGTGGGATGCCCCCGGCGCATCGTGATGGGAGGACTCGCCGCGAGGGGCGTCAGGTATAATGGTATAAAGGTAACCCGACTGGGCGTAAATGAGGTCGAACTGCTGTGCCTTAAGGATGGCCTCTTCTTCAGACTGGGGTCTTTCTGAAGCTACATCCTTAGCGATGACAGGAAGCAGGGACTTGAGGAACCAATCGAGGAAGATACGGTCATCTAGTTTAATCTTGCATAAGCTACGGCGTCTACGCCACTCATGGATGTGGTCCGTGATATGGGTAGCCGTGTTTTGTCTACAAGATAGAAGGATCTCAACGCCCGCGTCATAGCGGACTGGCAACTGGAAGAACTGCAGGAAGGTCGAGGCCAGGGAAGAAAAGGTGGCGTGGGTCCCATGAGGCTGCTCAATATACCACTTGGCTGCAGAGCCAGTGAAGGTGCGCTGTAAGAGACGGAGGCGAACAGAGTCATCCACGATGGAGTTAGAGGAACACCATAGGTGGAAAGACATGATATGGTTTTGTGGGTCCTCACCGGCCTTACCCTCGAATTTAGGGATGTCAGAGGGTAGTTTGGTAGGCATATGAGGCCACATAGGGTCGTGTCGAATAGGATCGTTGGTCAATCTGGCCAGGTCAGGTAGGTTGAGGCTAGCCATGAATGGCAAACTGGACGAAGGCTGCGACACAGTAGTGCTATGGACCAAGTTGGGGCCAGTGCCCCCAAGTGGCGGGACAAGATTTAGGGTGGTGCCCCCAAGTGGGGGAACTGAGGTAGTGGAGGATGGTCCAGCACCACCATGGGTAGTGTGAGCCACTGATGTAGTGGGGATAGGTATTCCCGTTGTGGGAATAGGTACCGTGAGGGGAATGGTAGATGGTTGCCCCATGGAGAGCATACCAAAAACAGGTGTAGTGGTGGATGTGCCACCAATGGTCCCTATGACAAATGGAGTGGAAGTCGTGCCAGCCATGGGGCTAGTAGGGGCAGTATAAATAGGGTTCTCAGACTCTTAGTCAGAATCAGAGGTAAAGTAAGGTGCGTCACTATCTGGTGACGGAGACCTACGTCGCTGACGAGTGGAGTCAAGTGACAAGGCTCTAGATCTGTGATGAGTGGTATCAACGGACAATGATCGGAATCTATGACGAGTGGTGTCGAGAGAACCGTGCTGTGGGGGCTCGCCCCTGAGGCGCCGAGAGTGTCTCGGGGACTCAATGGTGACAGATGGTGTCTAAATCTCTGTGGGTTGAGGTGAGTATGAAAACAGCTCAAAAATCCTAATGCAACCGAGTGTGCAGAAGGAGAGCTAAAAAGCAAGGCACTCAGGCCAACAACCAACTCAAAACACCCACTGCAACAGCTGTGCTACAATAGGTGGAGTAAACAACAAAGATGGTCAGAATACCAACAAGCAGCAGGTTTCCTAAAAAAGAAAAATGGTGGACTCACTAGACCAAGGGAGGTAAAGGAGCATGCAAACACCTAGCTAAAAGTATTCTGACTTAACTAAACATATCCTCTGCAAGGTGATGAAATCCAAGTCAGACAATATGAGTAGGAAAGCCAAGTGGCTATGATATCCCCCTACCGGGAGGGATACCGGGTAGTCAATCCTAGAAGAAAGGCAACTAAGATACCCCGTTCATGACACGTCCAGAAAGGTGAATCTGCCGTTTAGTTCGTTGACCGCAATACCCCTATACAGGGATATCCCGCGAACCGCGAAAGGTAGCCCTTCGGTTACTGAATGGAGTGCGGTATTCCACTCAGGCCTCCGGAACCAGTCTCCCGACTTCAACCCTCCTAAGGGAGAGGCCCTCTGATAAACTGGTCGTGACCGTGCCAAAAAGTACTAGGGGATTTTGGTTCCCTAGTTGGACAACAACTATGTCTCAAGTGAAATAACCAAGGGGTGTTATTGGAAGCCTATCCCCCTGATCCTACCTAACTACAATGATTCTTTTGTGTTCCCCAAGTGGGGTTAGAATGTTGGTTGAGTTAGGTACTTTTTAAGGCTCACTTGGTTTAATGTGACAGAGTGTGTGCTCGTGAGGTGTTGAACCCAAAAACAGAAGTGCCACAAGGGAGGGCAACTTCCAATCTATCAATAATGCTGAAATTGATTCTTTTAATTTGCAAAATTTTCTGAAATAAAAATACTGAAATTTTAAAAAGATTCTGTAAAAGGAACAGAAATTATGTTGCAGAAAGGCTGTAAGGAAGTAGGCTGCAGGTGGGACAGAGGGCTGTTCAAATGCAGAAAATATTGCAGCAAGAGGGGCTGGGCTCAAAAACAGAAAAAGAGCAGAAATCAGACCGCGGGTCTGTGGCGGGTCAGAACAGGCCGACCGCGGGTTTGAGGGAAACAGCGGCGGTCAGGTCGCGGCTATCGGGCCAATAGTTGCATTCGGGACGCAGGAAACAGGGGAAAAGGCACAGTCGGGTCGCGGCTATCGGGCCAACAGTGGCAGTCGGGACGCAGGAAAACTGGAAAAAGACACAGTCGGGTCGCGGCAAAAAGGCTAACAGGCGTAGTCGGGACGCGCGAAAGAGGCAAAAAGCCGCAGTCGCGACACAGGAAAAAGGCCGACAGGCGCAGTCAGATCGCGGCAAACAGGCTGATTAGCCACGGTCGGATCGCAGGTAACAGACTTGAATCCGCCGGCAGAGCGTCGGAAGCAGTCTGAGAGCCACGGTCGGATCGCGGGTAAAGGCCTGAAAGGCGCGGTCGGGACGCGACTGCAGAGGAAAAAGACGCGGTATGCAGCGGCCGAAAGGGACAGCCGAAAGAAAAAATTGAAAAACGGAAACCAGAAATTCGAAAACTAGGGGAGTCGCCAAAACTGTAGCTAGGGTTTTACCCCTAGCTTGTGCCAATGAGCACCTACTAAGGAGAATGGACTCCTTAGTAGCAGTTCAGTATATTAAACTAATTATGCAATAAACAAAACATTAAATTATTTCTAATACAAGCATGAAGCATAAACACCAAAATGAAAGAATGTCTTTGTATTGATGTTACCTTGAGTGTCAAGGTTGGTGAAGCCCTTTGCAGTGTCCAAGAGGATGCTCCAAGCTTCAAGAATGCTCCTTCTCCTTCTCCAATGTTGGGAATGGGCCAAAGGTGGCTCTCAAGGTGAAAATAGTTCAAAGGTGAACTAGGGTTTCGAGAGAGATTTTGGCAGAGTAAGGGTGCTTGTGATTGTGGATGTGGAATAAGGGATCTCCATCACCTATTTATAGTTTTTTGGTGGTGGAGTGCTGACCCATGGTTTTAGGAAACACATGGTTTTGGGCAGCTGTATAGGGTTTTTTCCTCCTTTTCCTCATTATTTTATATTTTTATTCCCTTTTTAGGGGATTTTTGCTATTTTTGGAGGAAAAGGGGGTTTTTTAGCCTTTTTTAGGCTATTTTGATGGTTTTGTGGCCTTTTGGAGGCATTTTAGGCCTTTTGGAGGCTTTTTAATGGGATTTTTTGGGATTTTAATGGAAATATGGTAGGAAAATGGACAAATGAGCCATATAATGTGGTAAATGAGCTAGTGAGCACTTTTTGGGTGTTAACACATGCCCTAAATCTCAAAGAACTTGAGCAAACCGCAGTTTCTCAAAGCATTTACGCATTGTGGATCATTGGCGGCTTGTACATCTTCCACCTCGTGTTCTCTTTCCCGCCACTCTAATACCATGTTTGCTTGCTATCAACCTGTCAAAGTGGACATTTAAACAATGTTAGACCTCACTTCAACCAAAGAAAGTCCACCTTTTGGGTTTAATTTGATGGTTGGAGTATGTGTTTCCACCGTCGCACTGCGCTATTGCACACAGTGCAATGACGTCGCACTCCATGTTTTCGGGACTTGCACTGAGTCGATCTCGTCATAGTTCCTGAAAGGGTCAGACTGCGATGAGCCAAGGGCGCAATAGCCCTCCACAAATCCATAAAAAAACCCTAAAAAATAAACCTAAAATCAAAATGTAATCCACTACAATTTTGCTGGATGAAGTTTAGGCTTACCTGCTCCAAACGGTGGGTGAAATGGCAGCTTGTAGCTCCCGGAATCGACAAGTGAAGTTTTGGCTCCAAATTGGCACTTCTTCTCCCAAATTGGCAAATGAAACAATGGTGACTATATTTGACCCATTTTTCTATTTATAAATGAAATAGAATATTCCCTTTTCAAATATTTGATGCTTTTAGGTCATTCGCTATAGTTTTAATCATCTTTGATCATATTTGGAATATCAGTTGACTATTTGACCTAGTTTCCAAGTGTGTAGGAGTTGTTAAGTGGTCTTTTGTGTTGTTTCTCACGTTACAACGGTCATCTCAGGTATAGACAAATCCCTTGAATATTTTGTCATTATTTTGCAACGGTTAGATTGTAATTTTATGATGATGAGCTTACTCTTTGTTTGTTCTCATGCTCTTGCAACTATGAGAATAAGTACCGAGTTTCTATTTATCTCTTTTCCGGTCTCGTTAAAATCCTATGGAAAAGGATACCACCCGAAGTCTACCTTTAATCTCTTTTCAGGCTCTCAAAAAATGAAAAGATTGCCAAGCGAACTTGTCACGTTCACGCTTGTTAAAGTATTTGAATGGTCATCTTCCTGGTGATAGTTTACCCCTTTTTTGGACTAGGGGGAACTACTTACGAAAAAGGTATACTCTATCCGATCATGGCTGGAAGAGTCCTCTCCCACGTTATTTTACCCTTTTTCGGGCGATGAGGCTAACTTTACAAAAAAGGACCATTGGAGTCTTCTTTAGTTCTTTTCAGACTCTCTAAACATGAAATGACGACCAAGTTTACCTTCTATGGACTTGTTAAACTCTTCAATTGAAGGGCCTGCCATGGGACTAACCCCTCCTATCCTAGGTTCAGAAAATATTTGGGGTTGGACTCATCTATGAGATGAGCTGTACCGAGCATCTGGTTACCCTCATCAAGCTTGTAAAAAACACATGAGGCACTCATCATCCATGATGGGGAAAAAGGAAAGTTTTTATGTTATACACTTTGTTATTGGCAGTACGTAGTCATTCTTGAACATGGCACTCACCTGCATTTGCATACTGTACTTGGTTCATCCATTTGTCCTTGCGTTTTACCTACTTCCTGAGTCTTGTTACTCCTTTGATTCATTCAAAGAAAGCTTCCCTCATCAGTTTCATTAGGAGTTAGTGTTGTACTCGTCATGTCAATACTGCCAAGTCATGCCATGCCCATGTTCAAGAATACATCTACCATTTATCATCTATGGTCAGTACACCCACCACCATGTCGGTTTACTCTGAGTCCGTCTTACATGTTACTATACCGTCCAACCTACTCTACACATACTTTGTAGTGTTTTGTGTCGATTGATGGGGGATTCTTCATGGCCCTCCTTCGACGGATTCATCCTTGTTGACATCAACTCATCATCTGAGGATTGAATCTAGAAACCAACCAAGTACCTTGGCCCTGCATGCCTCAATGGTAGGTTACCTCACGTTCAACATGAGTTTACATCATTGACTCTTGATTGAAAGATTTCATCTTGTGTTCGACTTCAACTCACTTATTCACGCTTGGTGATATGTATTGTGATACCATGGGAATCATTGACATTAATGGTGATCTCCCTTATGCTTGTTAATTGTTTACATCAATGACCAGTAATCAAATGGTTTCTACCATGTTCGAGGTCAAGACCTTTTTAATTAGATGGATGGATTCGTATCATTGCGGGTTCAGCTTGAAGACCCTGGGAAGTCATATTTTACCCAGGTTGCGATGGAGTTTGCATTGAGTTATATCACATGGATCCACATTTGTATTGGTCGTGGCTATGTTATCATCTCATCATGGATCTATGCTTGTGTCTAGTAGCCATGATTGTGTTTAGTCGGTCATTACTACCATGGATCTGCATTGTATTGGTCGGCAGCCATGTTGTGAGTCATTTTGAGACTATGTACTCAGAGTCAGTTGTATTGCAGCAGCGTCCTTTGTCTGACAAGTCCATTTCCATTCCTTTTATCAAAGTACTTCACCTGTCTATCTTCAACAACTTCATGCTTTGGGGGGCATTCTGTTACACCTAAAATCTTCCCATCATGAGATTTAGTGTATACACCCCTGGAGTTACTTTGACTGAGTGATTGACCTAGAAGGATTTGTACCCATTTGTACTAGGTTTTGAGAGGTTGTTGCAGGTTGCACTCATGCAACATACGACGTCGCAGCTTTTTCTATTGTAGGGTGCACCGATGTCAGTTAATAGATAAAAATATCCCTTCGAGCCCCTTCTCGAAGCTTGCTGACTTGGGACCCTATCCCTGACCTCTTGGGAGAGATGGCACTCGATTCCTAACACCTTGGAAGTATCCCTTAAGTCTCTCCTATCATATCTCAACATATCCTATCCATACCCTATCCACTTATTCCTATTTAAATGAAGCTCACTCCCATCCCAAGGGAGGAAGTCTATGGTACTCTTATGCTAGTGAAATCAAGCCCAATAGATCTAACAATCTAGCTTGGGGAACATCCACTTCTCTCTAGGAGCTTTGGCATGGCTTGTCGGAAGGAGCTTGCAACTTTAAGTCTACGGTTGTAATCGTCTTTTCTATTGTACTCCTCACTTTTCAATACATTTAATATAATTGCTTTCCATAAATGTTGTCTCCTTGATGATGTTTAGAGTTTTCCTCCTTAATTGTTAAATTAGATCTATCATATGAGATATATTCTTTCACTTCTTGTGGTTTGTTATATGCTCAACAGGGTTTAGCTACTTGCGATCTGGCAGCACTGGAGCATTGGATCAATGAAGGAGAAAGGGATCTACAAATCTAAGGTAAACGATCTACTCTTTCATTTGTATTTCTATAAGATCTAGGAAAGTATTTTATGTTCTGTCTTATTTGTTCTAGACTTACGTTAAGCTAGGGAGATCAGGCCTTGAGTCCGCTCTCGGTAGATTGTCCGCAAAACAATACCAGAGCTTCTGATGTTTTGGTATATATGGTCTTCTTCCAAGAGTGATCTAGGGATATCTTGGTCTCTTAACATGTCATATACATCTCCCCACTTGACTTCAAGAGGATCGCCTATGACAGAATTGGTATCCTCGAACAAAGTTTCAACTCTTGGTTCTTCATATTCTGGATCGTTCATCTTACCCTTCCTTTTGCTACCCTTCGGCATTGTGGCTTAATCCTATCCAGCAACCACGCATAAGCAGACATAGAATTTATCGAAACACAAGAGCGAAAGTATTGGATTAGCATAACAACACAGCTGAAATATGTAACAATGTCAAATAACAATGTATTGTGGAAATAAAAGCAGGAATTAGGAATTTTGCTAAAACAGAACCATACTCCTCCTAGGGTGATAAGCCATTTTGGGAAGACGCTAAATGAGCTTCAAAGGAGACCAGGTTAAGTATATTCTTAACGAAAGCGTGATTGAGGTGGTAGGTCATTGCTGCCCAGGGAAGCTGAGTTTGTGCAGGTTTAAGGGACTAGGATAAAGTAGTAAGGGCCCACGGCTACGAATTTTATGTTTGGAAATGGCCAAACAACAACAAAAACAGAACGTCCACAGGCCATGTAGTTGGTGCGATGATAGCAATACCGAGACTGGCTTGATAGTAATCGGAAAAGTAAAACAACAACAACATTAGAACCACCTACCTAGAAAGAGATGGTTAGTCTGACGGTGGTTGACTAGGCTACAAACAGGCTGAGCTGGGGCAGGCTTAACACAGTCTTCGAATGGAGTTCACACAACATACAATTCTACCAATGAAAACACCAAGACCGCCCAAACCCTTTATATAAAGGCTGACACATGTGGGCATTCAATAGGTTGGTGGGGCTTTAAAACGACGTTAAAGGTATGTGTAGTAGGGGTCACCTCGTCACACTTGGCATTTAACGTAATCGTAGAAAACGGAAGGAAAGGGTGAGTTTTCCCAACACTACGGAGAGAATTATTAAGTCCTAAGTGCTATTTCGGGGAAAGATGCTGAGTTTTCCCGCTGTTATGGCAAGACTTCCCAAGTCCTACCATCCGTTGTGGAAAAAGCATGGAATGACTTTTCGTTTTAATAATGCGCCCGCCTGTAGCGGCTGTTAACACCCAAAAAGTGCACAGTACCTCATCTACCACATTATATGGCTCATTTGTCCATTTTCCTACCATATTTCCCTTAAAATCCTAAAAAATCCCATTAAAAAGCCTCCAAAAGGCCTAAAATGCCTCCAAAAGGCCACAAAACCATCAAAATAGCCTTAAAAAGGCTAAAAAAATCCCCTTTTCCTCCAAAAATAGCAAAAATCCCCAAAAAAGGGAATAAAAAATATAAAATAATGAGGAAAAGGAGGAAAAAACCCTATACAGCTGCCCAAAACCATGTGTTACCCAAAACCATGGGTCAGCACTCCACCACCAAAAAACTATAAATAGGTGATGGAGATCCCTTATTCCATATCCACAATCACAAGTACCCTTACTCTGCCAAAATCTCTCTCGAAACCCTAGTTCACCATTGAACTACTTTCACCTTGAGAGCCACTTTTGGCCCATTCCCACCATTGGAGAAAGAGAAGGAGCACATTGGAGCTTGGAGCATCCTCTTGGACATTGCAAAGGGCTTCATCAAACCTTCACATTGAAGGTAATATCAATACAAAAAACCATTCTTTAAATTTGTTGTTTATGTTTCATGCATGTTTTAGAAGTAATTTAATTTCTGTTTTAGCTTAGTTATTTACATTTACTGAACTGCTACTAAGGAGTCCATTCTCCTTAGTAGGTGCTCATTCGCACAAGCTAGGGGTAAAACCCTAGCTACAGTTTTGGCGACTCCCCTAGATTTTGAATTTCTCGTTTCTGTTTATAATTTTCTCCCTTTCGGCCGCCGTACATCGCGTTTTTTTTTTCCTCTGCAGTCGCGTCCCGACCGCGCCTTTCAGGCCTTTACCCGCGACCCGACCGCGGCTCTCAGACTGCTTCCAACGCCCCGCCGGCGGATTCAAGTCTGTTACCTGCGATCCGACCGCGGCTAATCAGCCTGTTTGCTGCGATCTGACTGCGCCTGTCGGCCATTTTCCCGCGTCCTGACTGCGGCTTTTAGCCGCTTTCCCGCGTCCCGACCGCGTCTGTCAGCCTCTTTGCCGCGACCCGACTGCGTCTTTCACCCTGTTTCCTGCGTCTCGACCGCATCTGTTCGCCCGAAAGCCGCGACCTGACCGCGTCTGTTTCCCTCAAACCCGCGGTCCGCCTGTTCCGATTCGCCACCAACCCGCGGTCTGATCTCTGCATTTTTTCCCTAATTTGAGCCCAGCCCCTTTTGCTGCAATATTTTCTGCATCTGAATAGCCCTCTGTCCTACCTGCAGTCCCACTTCCTTATAGCCTTTCTGCAACATAATTTCTGTTCCTTTTACAGAATTCTTTTAAAATTTCAGTATTTTTTATTCAGAAAATTTTGCAAGTTAAAGTTTCAATTCCAACATTATTGATAGTTAGAAGTTGCCCCCCTTGTGGCACTTCTATTTTGGGTTCATCACCTCACGAGCACACACTCTGTCACATAAATCAAGTGAGCCTTAAAAAGTACCTAATTGAACCAACATTCTAACCCCACTTGGGGAACACAAAAGAATCTTTGTAGTTAGGTAGGGTCGGGGGGATAGGCTTCCAATAACACCCCTCGGTCACTTTCACTTGAGACATAGTTGTTGTCCAAATAGGGAACCAAAATCCCCTAGTACTTTTTGGCACGGTCACGACCAGTTTGTCAGAGGGCCTCTCCCTTAGGAGGGTTGAAGTCGGGAGACTGGTTCCGGAGGCCTGAGTGGAATACCGCACTCCATTCAGTAACCGAAGGGCTACCTTTCGCGGTTCGCGGGATATCCCTGTATAGGGGTATTGCGGTCAACGGACTAAACGGCAGATTCACCTTTCTGGACGTGTCATGAACGGGGTATCTTAGTTTCCATTCTTCTAGGATTGACTACCCGGTGTCCCTCCCGGTAGGGGGATATCATAGCCACTTGGCTTTCCTACTCATATTGTCTGACTTGGATTTCATCACCTTGCAGAGGATATGTTTAGTTGAGTCAGAATACTTTTAGTTAGGTGTTTGCATGCTCCTTTACCTCCCTTTGGTCTAGTGAGTCCACCATTTTTTTTTTATTTTTAGGAAACCTGCTGCTTGTTGGTATTCTGACCATCTTTGTTGTTACTCCACCTATTGTAGCACAGCTGTTGCAGTGGGTGTTTCGAGTTGGTTGTTGGCCTGAGTGCCTTGTTTTTTAGCTCTCCTTCTGCACACTCGGTTGCATTAGGATTTTTGAGCTACTTTTCTACTCACCTCAACCCACAGAGATTATACACCATCTGTCACCATTGAGTCCCCGAGACATTCTCGGCGCCTCAGGGGTGAGCCCCCACAGCACGGTTCTCTTGACACCACCCGTCATAGATTCCGATCATCATCCGTTGATACCACCCATCACAGATCTAGAGCCTTGTCACTTGACTCCACTCGTCAGCGACGTAGGTCTCCGTCACCAGATATTGACGCTCCTTACTTTACCTCAGATTCTGACGAAGAGTCTGAGAACCCTATTTACACTACCCCTACTAGCCCCATGGCTGGCACGACTTCCACTCCTTTTGTTATAGGGACCATTGGTGGCACATCCACCACTACACCAGTTACTACACCTATTTTGGGTATGCCCTCCATGGGACCCTCATCTACCGTACCCCTCACGGTACCTATTCCCGCAGCGGGAATACCTATCCCCACTACATCAGTGGCTCACACTACCCATGGTGGTGCTGGACCATCCTCCACCACCTTAGTTCCCCCACTTGGGGGCACCATCCCAAATCCTGTCCCTCCACTTGGGGGCATTGGCCCCAACTTGGTCCAACCCACTACTGTGTCACATCCTTTTTCCAGTTTGCCATTCATGGCTAGCCTCAACCTACCTGACCTGGCCAGATTGACTAACGATCCTATTCGAAACGACCCTACATGGCCTCATATGCCTACCAAGCTTCCCTCGGACATCCCTAAGTTCGAGGGTAAGGCAGGTGAGGACCCACAAAACCATATCATGTCTTTCCACCTATGGTGTTCCTCCAACTCCATAGTGGACGACTCTGTTCGCCTCCGTCTCTTACAGCGCACCTTCACTGGCTCTGCAGCCAAGTGGTATATCGAGCAACCTCATGGGACCCACGCCACCTTTGCTTCCCTTGCCTCGACCTTTCTGCAGTTCTTCCAGTTGCCTGTCCGCTATGATGCAGGCGTTGAGATTCTCTTATCTTGTAGACAAAACATGACTACCCATATCACGGACCACATCCATGAGTGGCGTCGACGCCGTAGCTTATGCAAGATCAAACTAGATGACCGTATCTTCCTAGATTGGTTCCTTAAATCCCTTATCCCTGTTATTGCTAAGGATGTGGCATCAGAAAGACCCCAGTCTGAGGAAGAGGCCATCCTTAAGGCTCAACAGTTCGACCTCATTTACGCCCAGTCGGGTTACCTTTATACCATTATACCTGACGCCCCTCGCGGTGAGTCCTCCTAGCATGATGCGTCGGGGGCATCTCACGCTGCAGACGGTATCATTGGCCATGTTTCTTCGCACCCTCAACCATTTTCCATAGCACGTCCTACCCCTGGCCCCGACCTTTCGCGGGCCACCTCACAGTCCGGAGCAACCAACTCGTATGCTCCCATGACACATCACCACCACCATGGACCCTCATGTCCTCCTCAATGCTTCGGTCATGCGACTCCCGCTTATGCCCCCCCAGTCGCACCCCAGCCTTATTACCATCAGCAGGCTGCCCTAGCTCCTGCGCCTTCACAAGCCCAACCCGCTTATTATCTGCCACAGGCAGCACCTGCGGCAAACCCACAACCTGCTCCGCAGCCATATCAGCAACCCCCTCAAGTTGCTGCACCTGCTCAGCCTCACCCTGCATATCATCCACCGCAGCCTGCCCCCGCACCTGCGCAACCTCCAAATCCACCTGCTGCTCAAGGGCAAGTTTACGCCCAACAGAACCCGCAGCAAAATCAGAACAACCAATGCAACCAGGGCCAACAAAACCGCGGCAAGGACCGTAATCATGGGAACAACCAACCTGCAGACCAAGCCGGTCAACCGGCTAATCCCCCCGACAACAACAATGCGGCCCCCGCTAATCAAAACCCTGATCGCCCGCCCAAGCAGGCCAAAAACCCCAATTTGCGAACAAACCATCCTTGTTCTATTTGCGGGGTCTATGGCCACTACACACATGCTTTCCCACACTTAGAGCGATCTCGGCAACTCTGGGTTGATGAGGCCCATCGCCAAGGGCATGCGGCTCCCCCAGCACCGCCCAACCCCCCCCAACCTCAACAACCCCCTTTGGTGCTGCAAAACCCCTTACCAACCCAAGGCGTAGTGAACACTCAGCCGTTGGCTCCCCCTCAAGCCAACGCGCCCCAACAACAATAGATCACTTACGCTGCCCCTGATCAACCCATGTTTGACTCAGGTACCCACCACTTGCTGATGATGTCATCTACTGACGTCAATCTCCAGACCCGTCGGAATCAATACAGCTCCACCTCCGAAGCCCATCCCACAGATAAACCTACTAATGCTCATCCCACCGATCAAGCGTTACGTATTCCTCCACCTCCACTAGATGGTGCTCCCAAAGCCCCTCGTTTCCCACTTCGCCGTATCAATAATAACCCCAATGCGCGCGCTGCGTCAAACTACAACATTGTAGACAACCTAGCCCAATCTCCCGCAGCCATGTCTGCGTTAGAAGTCTTGAAGAATTTCCCTTCCCAGCGCAAGACTTTACTCTCCGCCATTGGGGGGATTGACCCAAATGATTCGAATTTGATGGCATTTGATTTAGACCAGTTTGAACCTCGCCTTCCTTCCACCCTAGCATTCCAAGTTTATGTTTCCATTCGGAATCTTGTCATCCATCGATGCATCATCGATGAAGGTGCCTCCACATGCGTCATGTCTACATTCGTGTGGCAGAAGTTGGGATCCCCCACCCTCCAGCAGTCCACCACTGCATTACGCGCCTACGACGGTCGTTCGGCTCAACCCCAAGGCCTCCTAGCCAATGTCCCCGTCCAGTTAGGTGGCAAAACCGTACTCATTGACATTGAGGTAATCAATGCCCAATTGGATTATAACCTTTTACTTGGCCGCAGCTACATGTATGCCATGTGGGCGGTTGCCTCTTCCGTTTTTCGCACCATGATGTTCCCCCATGAGGGACGCGTGGTTAAGGTTGACCAGCTCACCTACTATGATCCCAGTGCTCCTGCGGCACCTGAAAATGTTCTCCCCATGGTTGAACAACCTGTTTCTCATGCCACCACCTCGTTTGTTTCCTCTACAGGGCTTGGAGTCTACTCAGACGCCCCGATGACTTCCACCTTTCAATCTATTCTGCCTCCATCATCCCACACAGAAGTGTCTGACTTATGTACCTTGTCCCACGACAACCTACCACCTAATAATCAACCACCATTGGTACCTAGCCACATTGGTGTTACACCGATCCATACGATCCCCTTCCTAGTCCCTCCATCGGGAGTAGTAAGCGCTCCGGTCATGGCTACCCTTAGTCTCCCTGGGTTAACTTTGGGATTACCTGTATGGTATCTTTCGCCTCCCGTTCGCCCGCCGACACCAGATGTCGTCCTCCAACCGGTGCAACCCATGGCTACTACCTCTCAGCCACCTCCTAGTGTCTCTACCCCTTCGTCCTCCACAACTCCCCCTCCTACTCCCAAACCCATTGGGGGCAGAGGTCCACAACCTTACACTGCTGTACCACCTCCCAAGACAGTCAAAAACCCTCCAGCGTTTCGTGCTCCCCTCAAATGCTCGTTGTGCGATGAATTGGGCCATGCGACCCACCAATGCCCACAATTACCAGCATTACAGAAGCACATGCAGATGCTCGACGATGACCCCAACATCCCAACTGTCGAACTAAACCCCACTCCCAAACCTAAAGATAAGTCCCTACGTACCAACCACCCCTACGCCATATGCGGTATTTACGGGCATTACTCACACCATTGTCCCGATCTCCCGGATTACAGAGCGGCTCTCTATGAGATGAACAATCTGGATCTTGAGACAGCACCAACCACTATTGAGGAGATTCACCCCCCGGTCTCCCCCCCCTCCGGGGAGGTCAACACCATTTATATGATCTCTTCCACCACTTCCCCTTCGTCAACCGATTTGACGACGCAAACTTTCCGTACTGATGAGGAGATTCTTGAGGCCCTCACCGCCCCTGATTATCCATGGGATGATATGCATCATCGTTCCTACTTCATCCCAAAAGAATCCTCCTCTAACACAGCCGCTCAATTCACGGTTGAATCCAAAGACTTCCTTCCCACTAAGGTCGACTGGTTCAAGGACCCTATTCCTGCTCCTGACGCCTTCGAGGAACGTAACATGGCCAACATCTCACCCATCATCCAAGTTGATATCGCTGCCCTAGGACGTGCCCCTGAACTCATCACTTTAGGAGCATTCTGTAGTAAACAAGAGATTGAGGACTACATAAACCTTTTAAGAGAATTCCGTGATGTCTTTGCCTGGTCCTATACCGCGATGCCCGGTCTTGACCCCGCCATTATAGAGCACCACATTGACACATGGCCTGATGTACCCCCCATTCGTCAGAAACCGCGTCCCATTCATCCCTCACAGCTCCCCGCTGTCAAATTCGAGATTGAGGAGTACCAAAAACTCTTCACAGAGTTCAGTGATGTCTTCGCCTGGTCCTTTACTGAAATGCCTGGTCTCGACCTCGCTTCCCACGAAGGGGACCTTGTCCTCGCATACGACCAAGCCCATGATAAAACCGGTAAAGGAAAGTTTGAATCCATGTGGCAAGGCCCTTACATTGTGAAGACTTGTCTCGGCAAGGGGGCATACATTTTAGCCGACTCCGAAGGCCGTCCTTTGCGCAACCCTCGTAATGGGTTGTACCTTAAGCGCTTTTACCCATAAAAGAGACCCGCGGCCTCATTGATCTGCGTTGTACAGTGTACTTTCTTGATTGTTTTTATCTTTCCAAACCGTTTCCACCACTGGAATCAGCACGACGAGACCGTCATGATGGTCACCTCGTTGCCTTATTTTTGTTCCGTCATTTTTTGCCCATTTTTTCAGATGCCACTAGTCACCTCGGTTTGCGTGCCACATCGGCCGTTCTCCATTTTTTACGTATTTTATATCATCGGATTCATTTTTTCGAGCTGGTGATGATGCTTGAGATCATTTCTTGCTCTCACCCCCTGATTTTTTGGGTATTTTTTCAGACGACACTAGTCACCTCGGTTTGCATGCCACAACGGCTGCTCTCCGTTTTCGCATGTTTTATATCACTGGATTCATTTTTTCGAGCTCGTGATGATGCTTGAGATCATTTCTCTCTCGCACTTGGTGCAATTTCAACATTGTGTCCCGACACCTTGCTGCCTCGGTTTGCGCGCCACATCGGCCGCCATCGGATTGTTCCACATTTTTACATGAGCCCTCCACTCCTGTCATACAGCAAATGTCTCATTATTTTGCCACCATTTCATCTACCCTGCAAGGAGGCCCACTAGTGTTCCCCCCTACCCTCATTCTTGATCATCATTACTGATCCTTGATTGAACACTTCCTCCTTGCCTAGCCATTCCTTTTGTTCAGTATAATTTTATCCCTTTTTCGGGCCGGACAAGTCCTTTACGAAAAAGGCACTCAGGGAGTTTCCTTTAAGCTCTTTTCTGACTCCTAAAAGAATGAAAAGATCGCCGAGCAATCTTGCTTCCTTTCATGCTCGCTAAAGTACCTGAAAGGGCGTCTATCTGGTATAAGTTTAACCCTTTTCTGGACCTGGTAGACTAATTACGAAAAAGGAATACTCTAGTCACACCGGCTAGAAGAGTTCGTCATTGCATCCTTTTATGCTTCTTTGGGCCTTGGAGACTAAATCTACGAAAAAGCAACCCCCTGCAGTCTTCTTATTTGCTTTCAGACTCTCTAAAATTGAAAGCAACCACGAGCATGAACTGTCCTGGGCTCGTAAAATACACACGACAGTATCATTTTACACACACTTCTTCTAGTTCCTTAACCCATGAAGAAGTCCCCTCCCGTGCCTCCTGGCACTACGATCGATCATGTTGGCAGCACCCCCAATCAGGTCGCCTTTGTTCAGAGTATTCAGCAGTCTTCTGCCATTTTACACCAGCTTGAGTCTCCCTCAGCCAGTTATCCTCCCAGATCCATTACAGCTATGACCCCTTTCCCCCCAGTCAGTTTCATATGCTGCCAGATCATTCCCATTATCATACTCTGAACAAAGGAAGTTTGAGTCCACCCACTCTACTTGCCCAGTTGTCCCCCCACAGTTTGTCAGTCCTACCACCAGTACTATCACATTTCGGTTCTCCACCTCGCGCTCCTGTCAAGGAAACATCATTGCCTTGATAGTTGCAGGTCTCCCTCTGTCGACGACAACCCCTCTATTCCAGAGGATAGGCCTAGAGGTCCCTACTCCTTGGAATTATCACCATCTGTGGTAAGTGCCTACGGATCATTCTGAGAGGAGTCATCATTGCCTCTCTGAGTGGTTGTTCCTCACATGCTCGACTTCAGCACCTTGATCGCATCGTTGAGGATCGCGTAGGATTATATCCCATCAGTTTTTAGTCGAAGACCCCGGATTTCCCCCGACTCTAGCACATTGGTGAGTCACTTCGGAACGACCAGTTATATGTTCCCGTGGATGTCTGGGCTGCGTTGGCGTTTGTATTCGGAAGCCATCCAGTTCTATGCTTCCTTGAGTACCCATTTTAGTTCCAGTTCAGTGTACCATTGTGAGTGTACCTCTTGTCACTCTGATCCAGCAGCTCATCAGTTCCCTTGGTACCACATTCAGCAGCACTGTTGATATTCCAGTGCACCAGTTCTTCAGTTCACACATGGTCCGCCCAGCAGTATGTCCCAGATTTGTGTCCCCTTTGGACTCTTATGATATACACAGTGGTCATGTATCTTACTGGTCCCCCTTTTCGGGCCTCACAGTTCTGTTTATGTATCTTGATACGAGCATGGGTATGCCCGCCTCGTCCATATATTGAGATTATTCCTCATTCAGTTTTTGAGGTCATGTATATGTCAGGTCCCCATTGTTATTGTTATGTTATATCCTGATACGAGCATGGGAATGCCCGCCTCGTCCATATGATCAGATGATTCCTCATCCATTATTGAGGTTATGTACTTTTAGTTCTTGCAGTTGTTCGGGATCGTTGTTCTGGGCCTCAGTTTGTTTCTTCTCTTCTCTCCACACCCAGGAAAACCATTCATGACTTATGATGTCCATCGGCCATACGATGAGCTCCTACCCTCGCACATCAGGGGGCAATCTATTAACACCCAAAAAGTGCACAGTACCTCATCTACCACATTATATGGCTCATTTGTCCATTTTCCTACCATATTTCCCTTAAAATCCTAAAAAAATCCCATTAAAAAGCCTCCAAAAGGCCTAAAATGCCTCCAAAAGGCCTAAAATGCCTCCAAAAGGCCACAAAACCATCAAAATAGCCTTAAAAAGGCTAAAAAATCTCCTTTTCCTCCAAAAATAGCAAAAATCCCCAAAAAAGGGAATAAAAAATATAAAATAATGAGGAAAAGGAGGAAAAAACCCTATACAGCTGCCCAAAACCATGTGTTACCCAAAACCATGGGTCAGCACTCCACCACCAAAAAACTATAAATAGGTGATGGAGATCCCTTATTCCATATCCACAATCACAAGTACCCTTACTCTGCCAAAATCTCTCTCGAAACCCTAGTTCACCATTGAACTACTTTCACCTTGAGAGCCACTTTTGGCCCATTCCCACCATTGGAGAAAGAGAAGGAGCACATTGGAGCTTGGAGCATCCTCTTGGACATTGCAAAGGGCTTCATCAAACCTTCACATTGAAGGTAATATCAATACAAAAAACCATTCTTTAAATTTGTTGTTTATGTTTCATGCATGTTTTAGAAGTAATTTAATTTCTGTTTTAGCTTAGTTATTTACATTTACTGAACTGCTACTAAGGAGTCCATTCTCCTTAGTAGGTGCTCATTCGCACAAGCTAGGGGTAAAACCCTAGCTACAGTGGCAAAATTATAAGAGTTGCTCCGAGGTTGCGGTGGAACTCGGCGAGTTTGCCCGACGTTGCAGCAGAACTTGCCGAGTTCATCTGAAAAAGTGGCTTCGTGCCTTGGCATATAGAAAAATATCCTCCCGTTGCGGAAATATTTTATGAGTCATCTACCATTGTGGCAAGACTTTCCGAGTTCATCCGCCGCTTCGGATGAACTTGTTGAGTTTTCTCGAAATTCGCAAGCTTGAAAACATAACGAAAAAGGGGCGCCCATTGCAGCGAAACTTCGTGAGTTCTTCCGCTGTTGCGGCAGAACTTGTTGAGTTCATCTGGCATTGCCGGTGAAACGGCTGAGTTTGGCCACTGTTTTGGATGAAAAAGTTGAGTTTTGACTTAGATGAAAAAGACCAACAAACTCAAACAAAAAACTTCTCTAGAAAACTAAGT
Source organism: Larix kaempferi (assembly GCA_027924585.1). Taxonomy (NCBI): domain Eukaryota; kingdom Viridiplantae; phylum Streptophyta; class Pinopsida; order Pinales; family Pinaceae; genus Larix; species Larix kaempferi. The sequence continues at coordinate 28,278,925 of BSBM01000012.1, forward strand.
ATAAAAGACTTTCTACGGAATGCTTTAGCTCCTAAGTAAACATTCTAAGGAAATAATAAGTAGGGACCCTAATATTTACAAAATTTTGGGGGGGATGTTGCAGCAACAACAATTGGCGATTCTCTGGCGAACACAGATCTCTGAAAAGGAACTCTGCTTAGGGGTAGAAAACTTACAAACTGCTGATTTATATGGGCGACAACATGTCTTCATAGTTTAGCTTCCGTGAATATAGTGATCACTCTCATCATCATGGTCATTTTGGGAGAGGGAATCTTAGTATCATACTTCTTCTCAACTCTCTCAGGGCCTAAGCATGGAGTTCATTTTGGAATTCTGCCTCTCAGAGATCAACTTAAAAACACTCCACAGGATTGTAACAATATCTCACAGACATATTCGTTTGTTCGTCATTCCCATGCTATTTACATCCTTTTGGATATTGAATTTTGTCATTTGAGTCTTCCATAAATGAATTTCTTCAACTTGCATATTTGATTTTGGTTCTTCAATCCATAATGTCCTTTTGTGTGAGTGACAACTTTGTTTGAATATCATGCTTCACGGACGGAGAAGAACCTTGTTGGGATGATTTATTTTGAACAACTTTCTTGATTGAATGTGCTTCGCATTTCTCTGTCGTGCTTTAATTGAGGCGAGAATCTCTGGAAATCAAACTCTTTAGTACAAGCCCTTTTGGCTTTCATTTGTAGCACGGGATCATTTTAAATTCCATATATCTATGAGACATGCTTCCTTTCCATCGGTCTAATTATAGTGAACTCCTCGAGACATATAATTATGTTAAAGTGAATGGAGCCCCAAGATAGTAGGAAAGAAATGTCGAATCTTAGTTATTAAAACAGGGTTATTTTGACCAATCAGAGAAAGGATCTTTAAGTTCCTGAAAATTTAACATTGAAAACAAAGTCACCAAAACATTTCTTTGTAAGTAGGCTTCAACCTTACAGGATTTTGAGTTTTTCTTGAAGATCTATCTTATACCTTTACCAAAAGCTGAGCTGGGTTTTGGCAAAGAATAAAGAAAAACCGAACATAAAGAAGGGTAGGAAACAAAACAAGCTGACTGAGGAAAAGATAAAAGACAAAACCAAACAAGCAAGCAACCAGAAACAAAGAGTTTATTTATGTACAAAAAGGGGTCCTCAAAGGACGAAGAGAAGTATTGTTTCAAAGCGAGGCCATTGAGAGGTAGGGTTACTTCCTCTCCTTGTAAATTCGTTAGGTTGTAGGTAGTTGGGCCGAGATTTTTAGAAATATGGTAAGGGCCTACCCATAAGTGTTGAAATTTTGTATGCATTCCCTTACCTTCGTGTGGATGGTCCCATTTCAGAACTAAGTCACCTACTTCAAAACTTATTTTTCTAGATTTGCTCTAATCGAACCACCTTTTGACTATGTATTGGTGTTTGTGGAATCGGTCTTTGGCTTTCTGTCAGGCTTCTTCAAGTTTTAGCAGGGTGTCAATTCTAGATTGTAAAACCTGATTATTGGAACCTCGGGAGGCTTGGGCCAATTGCAGAGATGAGAGTAAGATGTTGGGAGGGAGGATGACTTCTTTACCATAGACAAGGGTGTACGGGGAAATCCCTAAAGCATTCTTTGGAGTAACCCTATTTTCCCATAAGGCATTGGGGAGAGCTATGTGCCAGCTTCTCTGAATTTCAATTACATTTTTCTTGAGAATCCGGATGAGATTTTTGTTTGAAGATTCAGCTAATCCATTTCCTTGGGGATGATAATTGGCTGAATAATGTAACTTAATTGCTCTCTCATAAACAAATTCATTTATTTTAAAGGACGAAAAATAAGTTGCATTATCAAAGACTAGGGAAATTGGAACCCCAAACCTCGTTATGATGTTTTCTTTTAAGAAACTAATAATTGCATCCTCGTTCATTTTTTGAAATGGGACAACCTCTGTCCATCTTGTAAAGTAGTCTGTGGCTGTCAGGATATACCGGTGTTGTAGTGAAGAATTTGGTTTGATTTCTCCAATGACATCTATGCCCCATTGTTCGAAAGGTTCTGAGATAATTACTGGCTGCAACGGTCCTGCTGCTTTGGGTAATTTCCCAGCACTCCTCTGGCATACATCATAGTTCCTTGCATAGGTATGAGCGTCTCTGAACAAAGTGGGCCAATAATATCCAGCCCTCAATATTTTGTGAGCCATTGTATCTCCGGAATAATTTCCCCCAGCAGGGCCATCACATAAATATTTGACTACTTTACTTCCATCATCCTTCTCTAAACATCTGAGAAAAATACCATCATAATTTTTTCTACAAAGTACTCCTTCAATGATTTGATAAGATGCTGATTTCAAAGGAAGTGCCCTTCTCTACTTAGAACTCCAGTGCTCTAGTAAGTATCCTTGCTGCAAATAGTGCACTAGGTCTCTATACCAGGATTCGGGAGTCGTGAAAATAGGACATACCTCAACCATGTTTAGTTCAGCTTCATTTTCCCAGTTTTGCTCTTCATGAACTGGATGTTCGGTGAGCAATTTACATAGGCCTTTAATGATAGTAGCAAGCTTAAATTCTAAATCATATTCTTGAAGAGCTGTGACCCAATTTCCTCTTCTTTCTACCAATTCCTTTTGAACGAAAAGAGATCTGACAGCTGGGTGATGAACTACAACTTTAGTTATGTTCTTAAGAATATACGGCCTGAACTGCTTTACCGCTTTGAATATGGCGTATGTTTGTTTGTCAACAACAGGATAGTTCAGTTCAGCGCCTTGCAGACCAATGCTCATGAAGGAAATTTTGTATTCATCTCCTAATTCTACCTTTTGTCTAAGCACAACGACGAGAGAGTCGTATGAAGCAAAGGTATACAAGATGAAATCTTTGTCAAAATTTGGACTTCTCAAAGAAGGAGCGTTGGCTATGGCCACTTTGATATCCTTAAATGCATCCTTTTCCAAGTCTGTCCATTTGAACTGTATGCTTTTCTTGACCATTTGTTGCAAAGGTTTAACGGTTTGTGCAAAATCGGGGACAAACCTCTAACAAAATTAATAGTACCCATAAAGGATTGCATAGATTTTTTGTTGTGGGGCATAGGAATTTTGTTAATAACTTGCACTCTTTCTTGATCTATAAAAATTCCCCTTTTTGAATTAATGTGACCCAATAGTTTACCCTCAAGAAGGACAAAAACACTTTTCTTAGGGTTTAAAGAGATACCATACTTCCTGCAACGATCAAAAATCTGTTTCAAATGGAAAACATGGTCTTCTCTCTTCTTTGAGAAAACTATCACATCATCTAGATAGACTAAAACACAATGACCACGCAATCCTCAGAAGACAATGTCCATTGCTCACTGGAAAGTAGCTCCTGCATTTATCAAGCCGAATGACATTCTTCGGTATGCAAATGTTCCCCACTTAGTGTGGAATGTAGTCTTAAGACGGTCCTCTTCAGCTACTAATACTTGATTGTAACTAGAGAAACCATCTAGAAGAGAAAACAACTCTGATCCTGACACCATCTGCAAAATTTGTTCCATTGACGGAATGGGATAGTTATCTTTGTTGGAGGCTCTATTCAGGTTTCTGAAATCAACACATAGTCTTATTTCGCCAGACTTCTTTCTTACAGGAACTAGATTAGTCACCCATTCCGAGTGCTGGACTTTAAAGATAATCTTAGCATCTAATAATTTCTTCAACTCCTTTTGAATTAAAGGTTCCAGAGTAGGATCCATTCTTCTCAATTGCTATTGAAATGGCTTAATTCCTGCCTTCATAGGTATGACATGCTGAATAATGTGGGTGTCATATGTTTTCAAATCTTCATAAGTCCATGCAAAAACGTCCTTATATTGCCGAAAAAGCTTAATGAACTTATCTCTTTCACCTGGTGAACAACATTTACCAAGATTAACATACTTGGGTTCAGCTTCTGTGCCCAGATTTATCAATTCATGCTGCATAGAAGAGCTATGAGTTCTAAAATTTTCTAGTTTCTTGAACTTGCTCTGTAGATCGAACAAGCTTTCAAGTGATCTCACTCCTTTGGGCATGAAATTCCCTTTGACTGCATTTGTATTTTGCAGATCAACATCATGTTTTTCTTCATCTATAACAGCTTCTTGAAACATGTTTTCATTTGTAAGGAAACTAATGAGCTGATCGTCATCATCGAACACCCTGAGATTTGTGATATTATCTGGAATAGAAGGCCTGAAAACCAATTCAATAGAACATTTATTATTGGTAGGCACTAACCTAGAAGCAGAGGTAGCTATTAAATCAGCTGTAGCATTTTGTAATCTAGGAACATATTTCATATTAAATGCTTCAAAGTGCGTAATTAAATCCCATACCTCAGCCTGATAACCTTTCAAATGTCGTGAAAGACAATGAATTATATCTCTCACCTGCCTTACGACTATTTCCAAGTCGCCAAAGACTTTCAGGTATTTAACATTAAATGCGATGGCTTTCTTTAATCTGTGAACCAAAGCTTCATATTAAGCAGTATTGTTAGTACAATCGAACTCTAGTCTACAAGACAAAAAATATTTGTTGTTTTTAGGATCAAGTAGAACACAACCAGCTCCAGATCCTTATTGAGTTTTAGAACCATCAAAGTATAGAACCCAAAAAACATTTTATGATCTAATTGAATTTGTATCTTTATCATCTAAGTCAGTAACTAAGCTAACTATGTTACAGTCAATATCATCAGTCCGAGAAAATTGAAGGAGATTGGACTGTTTATTCGATTCATGGCTAACAATTTCTGATTGGTAATTACCCGCCTCGCGTTCTCAGAAATAATTCCCCAAAACTGAAGATGAAAAAGCTACAGCTTCATTCTTTTCCTCTAACTGAGTTGCATTCTGCTTCATATGCGGTTCTCTCAGCACTTTAATTTGATTTTTCCTATTTTGATATGCTAACCACAGGTGGGACCAGTCGGTTGCAAAATAACCATTTAGTTTGGTAGACCAGTCTCTACTCAAGATCAAACCATAAGCTTCAGGAATATCAACTACCAATATTATATCAATAAACCGACACACTCTAGGATCTGCTGACAACCTAATGAGTATATCTTTCATTTCCCCAGTGACTTTAAAATAGCAGTTCTGTCTAGCTGGATAATCTAAGCTGGGTCTAGAATTGGCTTCCCATTAATCCTTTTTCAGATTGATAGTGGCATGACATTCGAGGAAGCTCCAGAATCTACCAAACAGTTATGCACATTGTGATTGAAAATTTCAAAGGTTAGAAGGAAAGGCAATGTTTGGGATTTAGATTTCCCACCAATACTGGATTCATTGATTTCAAGATCTTCCTGAGTATCTGCTAACGGAGCGCTAGATTGAGGTTCAAAAGCTTGCAACAACTTCTTTCGTTGCTGAGGAAAACTACACATATCGAATATGGAAACGTTTGCTTTCACTTTCTTAATATCTTCAATTATATCATATCCCATGTCGCATTCTTTTACAAATTTTTGTTGATTATCTGTCTTGTTTAAAGTTACTTTTGGTTGCTGCATTGTCTCTACGTTTTGTTGTTTGGTAGGTATTAGGTTAGCTTTGGGATGTGGTGGAATAACCGTGATGTGCCTTTTAGGTGTTTCTTTGGAGATTTTAGGCTTGAGCGTATTCGAGCTTGGATTCAGATCAACAATTGGACCTTTACTACGAGTATTGATGTTCACAGCTGAGATTTATCTTTCCTCAAGATCATCTTCAACTAATTCAGTTAAAGGTACCCAGTCCCATAACACCATAGTGGTGTCCGTGGCGGGTTCTTCTGGTTCAAGAGTCTGTTCTTCTGGAGGATTGTCTTGATCGTGTATTTGTGAATCTAGCATTTGGTTCATTACCAAGCTCATTGAATTTATCCATTGCAGAGAGCTTTTTTCAGAGTGTGGTTCCTGATGAAAGGTGCAGAAATGTTCCATTCCTACTTCATTTAAATTCAAAACAAGAGAGTTGTTCGTAGGTGGATGAGGATGATCATTTTCTTCTCTTTTCTTGTAGAAAGGTTTGAAAGGCTTCCTAGATGTGCTGGCTGCCTTATCCTTTTGGAGATCTACAATTTTAGTGGACAATTTTTGCATCATTTTGACTACATTCTCCATATCTGTTGATGGTTCATCCTTATTCCTAGTAAGCAGCAAGGTTTTCTTAGTAGTTGCTAGTTTTTCTTCCACGTCTATAGAGTGTTTAGCAATGTTGTATGCTTCTTCCTCTACCTTCCTAGCTTCTTTGAAATTCTCTATTAAGGTAGTTTTATTGGTTCTTTTTACAAACATTGCTATTGGAGGATCAAGTGTTGTAGTATAGTATTCAACTAAGGATTCTTCAGTTGGTCTAGCTGCTACACTAAAGTTATTTAATAATGTGGTTAATCTTTGGTTGAATTCTTGAACCTTTTCTTTCTTTTCCAGTCTCATGGACAACAACTCTTTCATAAGTGTAGCTATAGTTTTCTGATTTCCATATTTCTTTAAGAAGCATTTTTCAAATTCTTCCCAATTCGATATTGAGCTAGCCTATAAACTAAAATACCACGAAGAAAATTTAGGTTTGAAAGAGTATTTAAAAAGCCAATAGACTACATCCTCATGCTGGACATTTAAAAGGATCAGAGCTAAATAAAAGCTCTTAAGGTGATCTTCAACAGAGATACCTTTTCCAAGATCATACTTAGGTAGAAATTTCTCAAAATTCTTAGGCAGTTTGTGAAAAGGTCCAGCCAAATTTAATTCTCCTCTTGCTCTCCATGTAGGTACAACCATGGCTCCTTGTGGAGAATTAGGTGGAGAATTGTGTGGAGTATGAGGTGGAGAATTCTTTGGAGTATACAGTTCTTCAATATCTAGAGGTTCTTCAAGTTCGACTTCAACAAGAGGCTCTATGATTTCTTCCAAAGATAAATCCACTAATTCTTCAAAATTATGGACAAGAACTGAATCATGTGTGTAATGTCTTTCTCTTCTAGGAGCTCATCTTCTAGGGAGTAAGGGAATTGCATTCAAACAACCAATTTCCTTAACATAAGCATGGGTATGTCTTCTTAAGTTTGCTACTTCAGTAAAAGGTATAGCATAGAGCATTTCTTGCTATTCAAATTCAGAATTAGTATTTTATTGATTTTTTATTTCCAGATCTAAATTGCCCGGGATTTCTATTTCAAGCGGGTTTCCGGTTGGATCTCCTCTTAAATAAGAGTCTCGTTTATCAACCATGCACCGGTGGCCCTCCTTCTAGCGCCAAAAACTGTTGATGCCTTGAAAATCGTAGCATCAATCAACAAGGGATTCTCCCCGGTAAGCAAGCCCAATTAGATCGCTCACCATTTGGTGTGGGGAATCCATCTGGTTAGCGGTTCCAGCTACCATAATATTTAAAGATTCTTTTTCTTTACAATGGTTGCAGCCCGATCCACTATTTATGTATTTTATTTTAAAGATGATATGCAAGTGCTCTAACTAAATGTAACTAATTGAGAAGAATTAATCTAAACTAATAAAAACAAATCTAATCTATCCTTGCAAGGAGCAAACTTTAAAGATGAATAATAAACTGAAAGAAACATCTACAGATCAGACAGATAGCTATTTAATCATAAAGATTCATCTACAGCAGAATATAAAAGATATTAAAGATAGCTTTAATTCAGTTAATACATTCCATTACTCATTTGAGATAGACATATTTGCATAGAAAATAGGAGAATCATTCATCACACAAAAATAATTCATAACAGTAAGGAAAGATCTCACAGTAGTGTATAGATGATACAAGAGTAATCCAGCAAGCATTTAACACATCCTTCAGGCAAAAATGCAGTCTCCCAGGCTTTCTTTAGGTAAATTTGAATTTCATATACATGCAGTAAAATAGTTCACGTACAAGACATAAAATGTCTTTCACTTGCCAAAAGTCCCTGTTACTATTCGCTAATCATTTATATATAGGTTTACAAAATGCCTCCAGGGCTGCCACGTGTCCTTGCTTCCTAAATCTTTTAATTTTCTTTAAAATTTTCACAAAAATGGAATAATTCGTGGCATCCTTTACATAAAAGACAAAACAGATACAACTGTCTCTTTGACTTCATGACTTGACAATAGAAAGGAAAAATATCGGCGCTCTATGGCTACTAAGTTAGCTTCCAAGTAGCGCTTCTGCCTCAGCTTGTGCCTCTGTCCCAGATGGCGCCCCTTCTTCGACTGATATCTTTGCTGCTGCCCTCCTATCTTCTTCTGATATGTAATTGAACCAAATGCCTGTATCCCTTATAACAACGTTGGCAGGGGCAGGGAGCAGAATTTTCTTGGAAACCACATGCTTGTCTAGTTCTTATGCAATATCCTGCATTTCTGCCAATGCGGTCTGGAGAACTTCATGGAACATATGAGAGTGCACAGAAAGCAGCACGATGCATTGATGGAGATCATCTGTGGTTAACACGTCAATTTTCTTTACATACTCCATCTGAAGGCTTAGTTCACTTTTCAAGTCTGACAGGTGCTGCTCTTTACTTGGAAAATATTCAAGACTCTGGGGAAAAGCTATTTTGCATTTCTCATGAACTCCTTGTACTTTCTGGTAGAGACTATTGCACTTTCCAACAGTTACCTGGATCACAGATATCAATTGTGCACTACAGCTCTTACAAAAATCTAAAAGGCTAATGTCTTCTTTAAATTTGGCCATAGGTTTGAAAGGGAGGTGTAAGGGAAAATCCGCCTTTCCTTTTCTCCATTCTATCTGTATGACTATATCCTCTTTCACCCGTGTGTACTTTTTCTCGAGCGTAATAGCTTCGGAATTAATCTCCTTCATTCTATTCACCATAGCTTTTAGCCTGAACATTTCTTCAACGATCAACTCTTGTGACTCATGCATCTGATTGAGTATGTCGCGGGATTGCTCATGAAAGGGGGTCATGTCCATTGCCTTACTTTTTGCTTGCTCCAGCTGTTTGGTCATCAACTCCTTCTCCTCTTCTAATTGAATGACCCTGGCTTCGGAATCATTCTTCTCCCCTTCAACTATCATCATCTGTACTTCTAGGTGCTCTTTTCCCTCCTCTAGGTGTTGATATTTATCTGCCAACTCCTTTTGATCCGACAGAAGGCGGTTATATTTCTTCACCACGAGGTCCCTATAGGACTGCTCATTAGCCACGGTGTGTTGTAGTATACGGGCCCTTTTCTTCGTTGACTCAAAATCCTTAACCATTTTTTATTATGTTGTCCTTGCTTGCTTTTGCTACCGCTAGAGTAGCAGATGCCATAGCTACAAGAGCCTTATTTGTGTTTTGCATAATAGTAGTTTCCCGTCGGGTGATGATGTCCAGCTCAAAAGGTCTCTTTAACCTTGTCTCTTATTTTAGCACAATGGAATTCCTATTCTTGTCATACACAAGTATATCACACTTGGACACAGTATGATCCTTTTATGGGGTGAAAGGGATCAGTGGAATATTTTCTATGGGGATGTTATCTTCTGCGGGTGGGGTCTGGACCACTTGGGATGAGTTTACATCCATTTCCTATGTGTTAGAACCACCATCTTGTGCATCTTAATTGGATTTATTTTCTTCCTCGGCTTTAAGCCGTCTTTCTTATTCTTCGACCCTTAGCTGGATCTCAACCGCCTCCCTTTCTTCCTACTCTTTAGGAGTCTGCTGTAATCTTGTCTCCTCTAATTCTTGATCTTGAAGCCTCTGGGCTTCTTCTTCTTGTAGCCTTAGAGTTTCTTCCTACTGAAGCTTAAGATATTCTTCCTGCTGAAGCTTAATAGCTTCCTCCTGTTGAAGCTTGTCCTCTTGCTCCTTTCACATCTTATTGGCAGCTTCTTTCTGGATCCTCTCTACTTCCTCCTTTAGCCTTTGCTCTTCATTGGTTAGAGTTTCAACTGCTTCCTTCTCTTTCTGCAGTTTGGCCTCTTCCGCATCTTGGACAGCAGTAGATCTAGAACTAGCTCCAACCTTGTGACGACAGATTTGAAACTCAGTCATGTTACTGATTCCCCTATATACCTCCTCATCTTCATTGTAGTAATGAACATAATCAAAGCTAGCATGGCTTTGCCTGCAATGTTCTGCAACCTTATTCCGCCAGTCATTTCTATGGAAGGGCATTTCCCCAAAGTGAAAACCTTTTAACTCCTAGATAAAATCCTTAGCGGATGCGATCGTTGAGAAATTATAGGCTCCGACATAGAAAGGAACAGGAGGAATAGAATCCTTTTTTCACTCTATTCAAGGATCAACCAACTCCATCTAGGAAGACTTGCCTAACTGCCTCCTTTAGGACTATGTACTCAGTAGCATATCTAGGAAAGATATAAGGTGGCTTGGACCCTCCATACATTCTGATAAGAGTACCATTCTCTGAAAAGTAGAAATCACCATAGTTCTCCATAACTTCCATGGCATTCTCTAATAAGCAATTTGGTTCTTCATTAAACATTAGCTCATACAAAGGTATGATGAATTCTTCACAGATGAGTTTGTAGTGCATTCTGTAGTTCTGGGCCCAAATCAATTTATAAGCAGTGTACACTGGGGTGTTGGCCTAATCCCAAATGCAACCTAACTTTTGGAAAGGAAGCTTTGACAAAATACAGTCTATGAGATATGACGCCATGTAAAATTCTGACTTCTTTAGGGTCAGCCCTTCTTTGGCAGTGGCTATGGTGGACGCAAGACTGTCCGAGAGGATAGTTTCCCAATTAAAGACCGTTCCCTTGAATGCCACGTAATTAATTATAAGAGCCCATTGTATCTTGTAAGCGGTTCCATTAGCCATGCCAAAAATTCTTCTTAGCATAAGGGCGATCATCCGGAAAGGGGGTCTCAGGTTTTGGACCTCAAACTCATCACTATCCCTTTTCCTTAGTTGCTTTCCTGTAATTAACAGCTTCTTAGCCATTTCAAAATTGTTTGTTTTAAGCTGCCCCAACCATTCATCATTTAGTGGATGCTGAGGATGAGGTAACTTGTAAGCTGCAATAATGTAAGCTGGATGAAATGAGGCAAAGGCCTCTACAGTGCTATCAAACAACACTCTTGTTTCAGGGTTTGCATGTTCCACGATCCAACCGATCACTTCTGAGCAAGCAAAGAGCTCAAGGCCTATGGAAGCTTTACATATACCAGAGCTTCTGATGTTTTAATATATATGCTCTTCTTCCAAGAGTGATCCAGGGATATCTTGGTCTCTTAACATGCGATATACATGATGGCTTAAACTAACCCAGAGGTTTTTGACTAGACCCAGGTTCTTTGCGGTTCTTCCTTTGACCAACAAAATCCCTTCGCACCGGCCCTTTCAGCAACAACCTGCGAGCAGGTTGAGGTCTCACCCGAGGTGTGTCTTTATGGGGTACTGTAGAATCAGGTTTCCATAGTAAATGATGAGTTTTTTATCTGAACAGGCTGCATAGCACAGGACAGAAGGACGACGGTGCGGGCAGAGTGATGTAGTACGCAACAGGATCTCTACTGCGAATAGTACTGCGCAGTGCAGGAAACACTGCGGGCCGCACCAAGGGTTTCTTATTGCTGTGAATCTTCTACTGGAACTGCGAACTACCCACAATTATCCTCTACTTGGAAAATCTCGAAAACGTTAAGGCACTGAAATGAATATCATTCATCCATTCATTCAGGCACTTACGGGCTATCTTTCTAGCATTCGTCAAGAACTTGGATTGTTAAAACATGAACTGAAATAATAAACATGATTAACTATGCTGCATTCCTTCACTGTGTTTTAAGAAAGTAATTATACTTAAGTGATTGATTCACGACCTTAACATAGACTTAAAGTGTTCACCATTCATCTGCTTCCGTGGAACCTAGCATATCATTCCCAAACTTCTCCTATTGGTAAATGCATATCAAAGTTCTCATATTACAGCATGCAAGGAAACATTCAAGCATTCACTCTACAGAAAATACATGCAGTCATTCATTCATAAACATTATCACATAACACAAGATTTAACGTGGTTCACTTCCCCGGATGGAAAGCTACGTCCACAAGAACGGTTGGTAATATATTTCTTTCAAAAGGGATGGGGCAACCGTTCTTAGTCTGCACACTCAGCCACAGACTCTCCTTCTCTCGGCTAGGTCTCTGCACACACAGCTGTAGAGCCTTTACAATATTCTCAGCTCAGAGAGATCTTACAATACAAAAAGGTTATCTCCTTATATTCTCAGTAATGAAAAAAATACTTAACAATAATCCAAAGAGAACAACCCCCAAAGCTAGAACCAACCCCCATCCCATACAAAAATGTCTTCTTAAATAGATCATGCCCGAAGGTCATGTCTGTACAATGTCGAAGACCTAAAAACCCAAAACTGTGCCGGTTTTCCAAACCGGCTTGCTGGCTCCTGGTAGCGTCTGCTTGATCATGGCAGATCTCCACATCCTCATTCTGTCACTATCGGCCTTCCTACCGCACGCGTGCCTGGAGGCTGCTTTTTCCAAACCATTTCTCTCTAACGGTTTTACCTTCTACGTGTGCCAAACGTCGCTTTCCTTAACAACCCACGCGTGGCTGCCTTCCTATTTTTCCTACGTCCACCGCTCAGCAGAGTACCGCACCGTCGGGCCCTTTTGCCGTCATCCTTCCATTTTGACTTGCGGGAACTTCATGTAGGGATTTCAGGAGCCGTTACCTTCCATCCTCCATCTACACACTATTAGGGATTAATGGAGTTGAGGAGTGAGTCCATTTTCACTGCGCGCCCCCGAACTCGTATGTGAGCAACTCCATCGTGGCCCACCTCGTACGCCCTCACGCTTTCCTCTTGAGCAAGTGGATCAGTGCTTATCTGCTCAAGCGTGGTATTCCGTCGGAAGTCGACATCGTCGTCGCTCTCCCTGTGTGTGATTTACTCGTACTCTACGACCCTTCATATTCCTTTGTGTGTCCATTGGTGAACCGTTTCACCTGTCGCTACACACATTTCTCACAAACGTAAATTAGTAGCACTGTCATCAATAATCACAATTTGGTTTATAAATCTGTTGCTTCATTAAGCATCGATAATTTACTTAATCATTACTCATTCGTCTAATCACATAATCAATTGCACAGCTAGTCGTTAAGCATCATTCATATGTACAGTTTTCATGTCAAAGTTAATCGTTAAACAACATGAAATCGTCCATTCACAATAACTATCCAAATGCACTTATATTAATCAATCGCAATCATAAATATACTCAAAATAAAATCATAGGGTTATTTTATTTATGTTTCAAATAGTTGGGTCACTCAGCAGGTGCCCCTCAATGTCTACAGTAGTCTAGGGGCACTACACTCTGCTATTGTCAACGCAACAACTAATGGGTCCACATGGAAAATCCTAGTCTTTGACGGCAGCGTTATTGCTAGCTGTTGGCTTCCTTACTGCAAGGTTCCTACCGACCTCCTTTCAGCCCCTGCTTCCTGTGGCACAATAAGGATTTTCTGGACATCGTCCATTTTCTTTATTAGGCCTTGCATTGCGAGCCTCATTTGGTGCAGGTCATCGTGGATGACCTTGTCCTTCTTTTCTTTAGCCGCCATCAGTTCCTTCATCTGCTCTGAGATTGTTTCGGCTATCATCCCATAGTCGTCATCGTTGAGGACTGCCTCTGATTGAAGCTTTGTATCCTTCACCTTTTTCCTCGACTTTGGATTCTCCGAAGTCTCAGCTTCTTTTCTCTTCCCTGTTTCTTCAATGATTGGGCATGAGAGCGGGATCGGCTCATCTTCTGCTAAATCTGTCTCCACGTCCATGACCTCTACGTCGAATTCTGCTGGTCAATCTTTCATGAGGTCCTCAATATCCTGCTCGTACATGTTGTAATTTCCTAGGAACCACTTCGGTGTCCTCGTTTGTGCTTTCGGCGATATGAATATACATTTCATATCCGCCTCAAAGTCGATGATGCGGATATACTTCGCTTTGACCTGCTTTGTGATGCAGGGTGTCTTCGTGATTGCGTCGCGCAGCTACATATAGCATTGGTAAAAGACTTCTGTGGTTGCATGCTGGCGTTCGGGATTTGTGTTTTCCCAGAGGTTGACAAACTTAAACCCTCTAGGATCCTTGGGATCCATAACGACACCCTCATAATCTCACGGTTCCTTCCATCCGCACAAAGTGACCAAGACGATGAGCCAGGTGAAATGGAACTGGCCTCCATTCACCTGGGTGTCGTTGAGTTCTTCAAGGAACTCATTCAATAGAAACTGACACCAATTGAAGCTCTAGCCTTCGGCCGCTGCAGTGCCAAGGAGTATTGCGCTCGTAGGCACCTTTGAAGGTCTAGCTGTTTTGAGCATCTTTCCTGCGAGCAACTGCATTACAAATCTTGTTGCTCAATCCTCTATGTCTTCTGTCGGGAATCCTCTTTTTCCCTTTACCACTGAGTGGGTCTTCTTCATCTTCTCAACAACCTCTTTTTATTTGCTCTTCCCCTGGAAGAAATGCTTCGGATCCTTACCGCGCTTGCTTAGTCCAGTAATGTAGTGGATCAAATCAATATTAATATCCACGTTTCTATCCAGCCACAGATAACCTTGATGGATTCGCGCCATGAGTGTACGAACCACAATATTCAGTTCTGGGGACCGGTCAAAATGTGGTAATCTTAACAAGTTCAGTAGCCCTGACTGAATGACAGGTGCTAACCAACTGTCAGCTACCAAGTTCAGAGTTCCCTTGGCATCCTTTTTCCAGCACATATACTGGTCTGGTTGAAAATCCAGGTATTTGGGAACATTTGGCTCATATTTCTTCATTCCCAAGAGGTCATAATCCTCCCATTTACAATCTGCTATCTTTCCCAGAAGATTCTTACCAATGCTTACATGCTTTGACATAGGTGATAGCGGGATGTCATATCTCCCATTCTTCAGCAATTTAAACACAGGGGCATTCAGTGCCTGCGGAGAGATGTATTCAGGTGTCATCTTCAGAGGTTCTGTCTGAAAGGCTGGTGCTTTCTGTGCTGAGGATCCCAACTTTATGATATTGGATCGACGTGCCGTTACCACTTTTCCCTTATCTTTTGGTTTTTCTTGCATCGTGGGATTAATTCTTGGTGATCTGCGGGATCCTTGTCCTTGTTCTACGGCTACCTTCTTAACTGGAGTTTTCATTAACTGCTAAATCCCTCCTTGCTAAAAGATCCTCAGGGCTTCTTCAAGGGTCAGCTCTTCTTCTCTAAAGGGAGGTTCGGACATTCATAAATGAGGTAGCAGCTAAGGCAGACAGACTACAGATGGCTACCAGCTCTGAGAGGTTAATCGCAAGAAAATTCTAAGTGCTTGGTAATGCTCGCGAGTCTCCCAGCGGTGTTATTTATAGGCGCAACAGACCCTCTCCCACACCCTTCAACGGTTTGATAAGCATTTAATGTGGTGTCCATTGGCGAATTTGAGTAGATCCTTCGGTCTTTTCTATCATCAGCGTGCTCAGAATGACTATCTTTTCTTTAAATGCTGAAGCGCTTGGTGCAATGGTCATCTAACGGCTATTTTTCTAAAAATCCATGCAACGGCTATTATTCTCTAAGTGTTGCGCCAAACTGTGCGACAAGCCATCTGCAACCCTGCGCGGGTACTTCGCAGTGCCAAAAATTTCCAACTGTGCGGCTACTTCGCAGTGCCCGAAATTTCCAACTGCGCGGCTTCCAGTCTATCTATTTTTTTATTTTTATTTTTCCTTTCGCACAGATTCAATAGTGTTGTGTGGTGCATAGATCATTCTTCTACCTTTTTCTCTTTATCATACATGTATAGACTCCTTTACATTTCTAGTGTCCACTTTCAATTGTACTTGACACTTAGAACTTCCTTCCTTGGTTCATTACTCAGGGTTCTGCGAAGCAGTGCTATCATGGTATAGCTTTAGCCTGCTTCCATTTATCAAAGTTGGCAAGGTATCACCAGCTAAATTGGCTAACTGGACTACACCAGTGTTAGTAACATTCATCACAATATATGGGCCAAGCCAATGCATCTTAAATTTAACAGGGAATTTCATGAATTTGCTATCATACAGGAGGACTAGATCACCTACTTGAAAACACTTGTTCTTTATATGGCGATCATGCCATGCTTTCTCGCGGTCCTTCTGAGCTTGCTGGTGGAATCCTGCGATGAAGCGATCTTCCTCCAATCCTAGTAAATGTAGTAATCTTTCTTCTAGAGCTTCGCAGTTTGCCATCCCTGTAAATGCAGCAATTCTCAAACTAGGAACAATATATTCCATAAGCATTACAGCCTCCTGCCTATAAACCAACCAAAAGGGTGTATGTCCTGTCAATTTCTTGCATGTGGTCCTGTATGCCCATAGCACAGATGAGATGCCCAGGTCCCAATCGTCTCTATTTACATTGCACACCTTAGTGAGTGCATTTTCCAATATTTTATTGAAAGCCTCTACAATACCATTCTCCTGTGGATGGTATGGAGTACTGCGCTGATGATGAATGTGGAATTCCTATGTAAACGCCTCAATCATCTTGTTCAAAAAGTGAGTACCTTGGTCACTCATCAAAATCTTCAGACAGCCAAATCTGGTAAGTATTTCTTCAAAAATAAACTGTGCAGCCATACTGGCGCTGTAGTCCTTAACTGATTTTGCTTCCGCCCATCTAGTGAGGTAATCCGTAGTAGTAATAATATACCTTGCACCCGTTCTTTTTCCTGGTGGGTTTATAGGACCCACAAAGTCTATTGCCCATTTTTCAAATGGTTGTAGTGTCAACTGTGGATTTAATGGCATCTCATCTTGGCATGATGGTTTTCCTGTCCTCTGATAGACATCACAGTTCTTGCAATGTTCTTTGGCATCTTTATGGATCGTAGGCCACCATAGACTTGTGCGCAATATCTTCTGCGTAGTAGCCCTTCCTGCATAGTGACCTCCCGCGTTTCCTGAGTGTGCATCAGCTAGAATAAATGGCTTCTCATGATCAAGTACGCACCTGTGCAGGACTTCATCCAGCCCAAGTTTGTATAACTGACCTGCAATTATAGTGAAGTCCACGGCGCGCACCACTAGTTTTTTTTTCTGCTGGACCGAGAATTCCTGGGGTGCTAGCCCTGTGGTTAGGAAGTCAATGATATCCTTGTAATAATCATCGGCAACCTGTATACTAAATAACTACGCATCAGGCAGACTATCTTCAATATTTGTCAGCTCCTCTCCTGACTCAATCCTTGACAGATGATCAGGTCCCAAGTTTAGTCTACCTGGCTTGACAATAATTTCAAAGTCATATTCCTGGAACAGCAATAGCCATCGGCATATGCGTCCCCCTAAAACTGGCTTGTTGACCAAATATTTCAATGCAGAATGGTGAGTAAACATAAGGAAGTGTGATCCTAGCAAGTAGTGTCTAAATTTCTGTAGGGCATATACCATCGCAAGGCCTTCCCTCTCAGTAGCAGTATAGTTCTTTTCTGCTGTTGAAAGATTTCTGCTAGAAAATGCAATAGGGTGGTCAATAACTCCCTCTCCTGGTTGAGCTAACACGATCCCCAGGGCAATACATGATGTGTCAACATGGACATGGAATGGCTTTGTCCAGTCTGAAAATACTAGAATCAACGCAGTGACCATCTTTTCTCTTAATGTGTCAAAACCCTATTCGCATTCAGCGTTCCAAATGAACGGTGCGTCTTTCTTCAGTAGCTTTTCCATTGCTGCGGTTATCTGTGCATAACCCTTTATAAATTTCCTGTAATATCCAGTATGGACTAATGTAGATCGCAACATCTTTGTTAAATTTTGAGCATTAATTCATTATACTCTAGGATCTTTGCCGAGAGAATAACATATACAGTATATCAATTCATGACAATCACAATATGACAAGCATCACAAGAATCAAAAGCATAAGAGACAAGAGACATAGAGTTTCCGTGGGGAAAACCCTAAGGTGAAAAACCCCACAACTTCCTTAGAGATAGAGAGAGAGAAATGGCTCAACCAAAGTACAACCAAATAACCCTGAGATAGTCTCCTTGTAGTAGATGCTCCTCCTCCTCACTAGTGCGCCACTTTCAGAGAGACAGTAAGTTACTTTTCCGAGTGAGTAAAATAGAGATCTCCTATCTCTATTTATACTCACCTTTTTTCCCAGTGACCTTATGGGGCTGACTTGTCTAGCTAGGTACATCCACATTATATTATATATAATTCCAGGCCGACCCTACATGGTGGTCTAATAACCCATCGGCAAGTACACACACTTGCGACACTTGTCAATCCACATGACAACACTTCCTTATAGAGGAATAACACATCTCTTATAAGGGTACAATAAATATATATAAAATACACAGATGAAATACATTCTGAAGTTACATATACATCAACACTCCCTCTTAACTAGGAAGGTGTTTCTTGACACAGATCTGCTAGACAAGTCTTCTTCTCTGGATCATCATCATCGATGCATCGTCATCATCATCGTCACTACTACTGCTATCTCAACCAATCTCTAACTCTACTCGTCATAGGAAGTTCTACAGAGCCAGTCCTTTTTCATACTAGATGTAGGCCCACCACCTGCAGGTCTTCATCATCACTGGCCATACTGTGGAAATCTCAGGACTTATTATGTGCGTCACAAAACCTTAAAAGAGTCTCTTGACTAGCAAGAACCCTAAAGAGCATCTGAGGCCTTTTTCATCCTGTCCAGATCTCCAAGACTTATTACATGTGACCCCACCACAAACCCTCGAAAGAGAATCCCAGGACTGATTACGAGCATAAGGCTCAACCTATCGGATCTCCCAGGGCACAAATTACATGTGATCACCACAAAACCTCGAAAGAGCATCCCAGGACTGATTACGAGCACACAACTCAACCTATCGGATCTCCTAGGGCACAAATTACATGTGGTCATGGAAAAACCTTGAAAGAGCATCCCAGGACTGATTACGAGCACACAGCTCAACCTATCGGATCTCCCAGGGCACAAATTACATGCCATAGGACAAAACCTCAAAAGAGCATCTGCCAGATATCCCAGGGCACAAATTATATGCCATAGGAAAAACCTCGAAAGACTATCTGCAGATCTCCCAAGGCACAAATTATATGTCCTCCCAAGCAAAACCTCGAAAGAGCATTTGCCAGATGTCCCAGGGCATTGAATTATATGCCATAGGAAAAACCTCAAAAGACCATCTGCAAATCTCCCAGGGCACAAATTACATGCTTATCTGTACAACCTGTTCCACGGCCACAAAGTATCAACCTGATACTCACCATACATCATCCTGATGTACACATGATCACCCTGATCATCATCACTGCAACATCCTGCTGCATATCATCTGGAGAAGCTCGTCATCCACGATCATCCTGTTCATACAATGCATCCATCTGATGCATACCAAGTATCTACCTGATACATATCATCATACACAGTGTATCCACCTGATACATAGATACATGATCCACACAATGTATCCATCAACATACATGATCTACCTGATCATACAATGTATCCACCTGATACATATACAGATACATGGTCCAAGCATCCAACATGATGCATATACAAAATACATATAAATGATCCATCCGATCATATCCATCATCCAACATGATGCGTACATACATACAAATGATCCAACTGATCATATCCAACATCCAACATGATGCATACATACATACATAAAAATGATCCAATCGATCATATCCAGCATCCAACATGATGCATACATACATATACAAAAATGATCCAACTGATCATATACAGCAGAAACCATAACATCATCCTGATGCTCATCATCCAGCGCTTATATCCACAGCCATGTGAAGGATCCTCCTTCCAACATGCTTGGAATGGATTTAGCAAATGTGTCCATCACTTCTTCCTCGAAGTGTCCTCGATCTGAAGAATGCCAAGCCTCTCTCTAAAGTACTCGAACTTCACCCTGGCTAGTGGCTTCGTCAGCACATATGCAATCTACTCATTCGCCGCAACATACAGGAGCTTCACAGCTCCTCTTTGCACCATATCCCTGATATAGTGATATTTGATCTCTATGTGTTTCGACCTGTCATGAAACACTGGGTTCTCGGATAACTTCACACAACTCTGGTTATCATAGAAGATACCAGTAGCATCCAACGGGAGATCAAATAACTCAGACAGTAGCTTCCGTAGCCATACTGACTCACAACTAGCTGAACAGGCTCCAACATACTCTGCCTCAGTTGTACTTAGTGCTACGCAGGACTGCTTCCTGCTAAACCAAGAGATCACACCTGATCCCATACTGAAGCAGCACCCAGATGTGCTCTTCCTATCTGCAGCACTGCTAGCCCAATCTGAATCAACATAACCCTGCAGGTTAAAATTTTGATTCGCTTCATACTTGAGCCCGTAATCCACTGTACCCTTCAGGTACCTCAGAACATGCTTTATAGCAACCAGGTGAACACTCCTCGGATCTGTCAGGAACTGACTCAATGTGTTCACAGCAAAGCAAATGTCTGGTCTCGTGTTCATCAGGTAAATCAAGGACCCAATCATCTGACGATACATAGAGACATCAACCGGCTTAGATGAAGCATCACATAGAAGCTTCAGATTTGATGCCATAGGTGTGGCCATGGCCTTGCAATCCATCATCCCAAATCTCTTCAGGATATCTACTGTGTACTTCCCTTGACTAAGGAAGATCCCACCTACACTTTGCTAGACCTCCATACCTAGGAAATAGTGCATCATTCCCAAATCTTTCATATCGAATTCAGCAGCAAGCTTCCTCTTAGTATCTGCAATCAGTCTGTCATCTCCTGTTACAAATAGGTCATCCACATACAGGAGTAGAATCACAGGATTCCCTTCCTCAACCTTGCAGTAAAGGTTGGAATCCGCTTTACTCTTGGTAAAGCCCAAACTAGATAGGAAATTGTCTACCATACCAGGTTCTAGGAGCTTGCTTCAAGCCATACAAGGCTTTCTTCAATCTGCACACATATGACTCCCTGTCATGTATTTCAAAACCGAGTGGCTGCTCCACATATACTTCCTCTTCAACTACACCATTCAAGAAAGTAGTCTTGACATCCAGCTGGTGTATTTTCCATTTCATAGCTGCAGCCAGGGCAAGTACTATTCCGATGGAAGTATACCTGGCTACAGGTGCAAAAGTTTCTTCATAATCTATTCCCTCTTTCTGAGAGAATCCACGAGCTACGAATATTGCTTTGTATTTCTCCACACTGCCATCTGCAGCATGCTTGATTTTGAAGATCCACTTGGAAGTCACAACAGACTTCTCTTTAGGTATTGGGACAACATCCCAAACATCATTCTTCATTATTTATTGGTATTCCTCAACCATGGCATCCTTCCATTCTTTCTTTTCCCCTGCTTCTTCATAACTGGAAGGCTCTTTGTTCATAATGTCACAGAGTAAAGCAGCATAACTGGTATGTGATCAGGTTCTCTTCTTTGCTCTGTGTTCTTCTTCTGGAATGCCAAATCTTTCTGCATCTTGAATGAGCCCTCTAGCCCATGTAGGTTTCCTCTTGTGAGAGTTATCCTCACGGGGTGGATCTACAGGTTCTTGCGGATCTTCAAACTCACGAACAACTTCTGGAACTGCTTCAGTCATGGTAGTGTCTTGAAATCTAGTTTCCTTAGGTTCTTCATAAACTTCTATAGGTTCCTTCCTTGATTTGATGAACGCTGAGTTTTCATCAAATGTTACATCCCTGTTGACATCAATTTTCTTGAACCCTGGAATGTATATTCTGTAGGCCTTCGAGCTTTCACTGTAACCCACAAAGATACCCTTATTTCCTGAAGGATCTAGTTTAGTCCTCTTTTCCTTTGGGACATGAGTGTATACTGGACAACCAAATATTCTGAGATGGATGACTTCATGTTTCTTACCAGAAAAGACCTCGTCTGGTGTCTTGTTGTCCAATATCTTGTGGGGTGTTCTGTTCTGCACATATGCAATTGTTCTAGCTGCTTCTGCCCATATATGCATAGGTAGATCCTGGTCATGTAGCATTTCCCTTGATGCTTCCATGATAGTTCTGTTCTTCCTTTCTGCAACTCCATTCTGTTGAGGATTATAAAGAGCAGTCAACACCCTCTTAATGCAAAGCTTCTTGAAATCACTTGAGGTGAATTCTCCACCATTGTCGGATTTGAATGTTTTGATCTTCTTGTTAGTTTGGTTCTCCATCAAGGTTTTGAATTCCTTGAACTTATCAAACACCTCATCTTTGCTCTTCAAGAAGTATACCCAAGTCCTCCTGGAGAAGTCATCAATAAATGAGACATAGTAAACATACCCACTTAGAGAACTTGATGACATAGGACCACATACATATGAGTGGATGATTTCCAGGATGTCTTTTTCCTTGCTTTCACTGCTTGGGAAAGCCTTCTTAATGTTCTTACCCTTTTCACATCCTTTGCAAACACCTTCTTGTTTGGACTTGATTTCAGGAAGACCCTCTACTGCCTTGCTTGCAATTGGAAGTGCTCTATAGTGCATATGAGCAAGTCTTCTATGCCAAAGTTCACTTGGCTCCATGAATTCATGTACCATGGCATGTTCAGGTTGTCCCTTCAATTTATACAAACCTCCCTCTTGCTCTCCAATCACTACTGCATCATCTATGTTCTTTCCCTTTGGCCACATTAGGAATTGGCCATCCACAAATGCAACCCTCATACCTTTTTCATCCAATGCAGAGATGGAGAGTAAGTTCTTCTTGAGCCCAGGTACATAAAGGACTTCTTTCATCTTCAAAGATTTTCCAGAATCTAGGTTGTAGGAGGCTTCACCACTTCCTTTGACTGGGTATTGATAATCATCCCCAAGTTTCACCTTATGGGGTGATTCATGTTCAGAAAGATTCACAAAAGATTCCTTAAACCCATTCATGTGTTTGGAATCCCCACTATCAATCAACCAATCATTACAACCATGGGAGATGGTACCTGTGAGAGCAAAAATTAGAACATATTCTTCTTCACTTGATGAGTCATCATCACTACTACTTTCTTCCCTAGCCTTCTTCTTTGGGGGTTCATCATCTTCGGCAGCATGAGCATGATATCTTCTTTTGTTATTCTTCTTCTTCTTGTTGAAGTTGTTGTTGTTGTCTTTCTTCTTCTTGGGACAATCTGAAGCAAAGTGTCCCTTCTCATTGCAATTGAAGCATCTGAGATCTTTATTATCTTTATGATAATGGTGGTGAGAGGATCTTCTATTATGAGATGATTCCTTCTTGGACTTGCCTTTCCTGGTATGTACTGTGAGAGCTTGATCTTCATTTCCCATATTTTCTTCTCGGGCCACAAGCCTAGCTTCTTCTTGAGAGCATTTTTCCCACAATCTGTTGAAGGAGATCAACTTCTTTCTTGCACAAATTCCTTGGATAAAGGAATCCCATGACCTGGGTAGGCCATTTAGAGTGGTCATCACCACTTCACCATTCTCCACCATTTCATCCACTACTTCTAGTTGTTCCTTGATCTGGGAGACTCTTGAAAAGTAAGATTGAATGGTTTCTCCATTCTAAAACTTTCTCCTTTCAATTGGTTCCGCAGGGTCATTTTCCGATTTATGTTCTTTCCTTCAAATAGCTTGGTCAAAGAGTCAAACATCTCCTTGGGTGTCTTTAGATGTCTTTAGAGAAGACACATGGGGTATGAGATGGTCTTTGATAGAATCAACAATGATTCTCTTTGCCTTGACCAAGTTCTTCTTATGCAATACCTTGGCCTCTTCATCCTCTGGGATAGGGATGTCTTCTTTCACATATGAGTCCAACTCATTCTCTTCCAGGATTAACCCAATCCTATACTTCCAGGCTCAGAAGTTATCAGCCCCTTCAAGCTTATCCTCAAGCTTGGTGTGGAGAGACATCTTAAAGAGTACTTCAAATGGAAATAGAAAAGATTTAGGTCTTACCACTTGAAATGCTAAAAACTGGATTTGGTCCCGGATTAGGGTTTGTCAGAGAAACCCTAAAAATTCAAAATGTGAATTTCAAATTTCTGAAAGGATAAAAAGATGCGCTTTGATGAGCTGATCAGCCTGGTGCATTCAGAATTTGAGATCAACAAAGTCTTTCCCTTCAGAATTTCCTTTTTGTCCTCCCGGGTTCACTAGGGAGAGCCCTGAATTAGGGTTTGATTTTCCCAGAGATCTATCCAGCCAAAAATATCGATCCAAAGCTCTAACCTTCGATTTTTGCAAGGAGCGTCCAGCTGTGTCTTCATATTCCAGAAATTCCTATTTTTGTGGAAACCCTAATTTTTAGGGCCAAATCTGAAAATGCTCGGAATTGAATTCTAATTGGACAGATAGATGCGCCTTGATGAGTAGAGTCAATCTACTATACTGATTTTCAAAAATCTATGGAGAGAAACCCAATAAACAAGGAACTCAAGCTTCCGTCACTGCAAAATGTCTTCTTCTCAGGTTAGCTCTGATATCATGTTAATTTTTGAGCATTAATTCATTATACTCTAGGATCTTTGCCGAGAGAATAACATATACAGTATATCAATGCATGACAATCACAATATGACAAGCATCACAAGAATCAAAAGCATAAGAGACAAGAGACACACAGTTTCCATGGGGAAAACCCTAAGGTGAAAAACCCCACAACTTCCTCGGAGATAGAGAGAGAGCAATGGCTCAACCAAAGTATAACCAAATAACCCTGAGATAGTCTCCTAGTAGCAGATGCTCCTCCTCCTCACAAGTGCGCCACTTTCAGAGAGAGAGTGAGTTACTTTTCTGAGTGAGTAAAATAGAGATCTCCTATCTCTATTTATACTCACCTTTTTGCCCAGTGACCTTATGGGGCCGACTTGTCTAGCTAGGTACATCCACATTATATTATATATAATTCCAGGCCGACCCCACATGGTGGTCTAATAACCCATCGGCAAGTACACACACTTGCGACACTTTTCAATCCACATGACGACACTTCCTTATAGAGGAATAACACATCTCTTATAAGGGTACAATAAATATATATAAAATACACAGATGAAATACATTCCAAAGTTACATATACATCAACAATCTTGACTAAGTTTGGTGTTGGTAAGTTTGCAATAACTGCAATAAGGCACACAGAAAATACACCTTTTCAAATTCAAGGATATTTGATGTTGTCAACACTTCTCGAGCATCATGCGGAGATTCGCGCAATGATTTTTCAATAGACCAAATACAGTCCAATCATCAAAATACGCTTCTAAAAACTTGTGCATAAAATCTTTAAATGTTGCGACGACGACTCTAGAGAATATGGCAGGTGCGTTCTTCAGCCCAAAAGGCATGATAGTGTACTGGAATGACCCCCATTCTGTAGCAAATGTCGTCTTATGCCTATCCACAGGATCAATCCTGATCTGATGATAACCAGAGAAACCATCAGTGAAAGAATATGCCTCATTTCCTCCAACGTTATCAAGTACTTCGTCTGTGAATGGAGTAGGAAATGGGTCATGCATGGAAGCATCATTCAACTTTCTGAGATCCACATAAATCTTGATCTCGCCTTTTTCTTTCTTGTCTTGAACAACCATGGGGCTAATCCATTCATATTCTTCGACTGGTTCAATGATTCCTGCTTCTAGCATCTTATCTAGCTCTGCGCGGACTTTTTCCCTATAGTGCAGATTCAATCTGTATGGTCTCTGATTGACAGGCTTAGCACCTGGTTTTAAAGGTATTTTCATGACCCCTAGGTCTCCCAAAATTCCTTTCATCTCTGTAAATTTTGTTGGAAATAGTTCCTGATACTCATGTAAGGTATCTGCGATCTCTGCAATAGTCTGATCATCCCAATAATCTCCTATTGATGCAAACTTCGGCTCTTTGTCTGTGCCAATGTTCAATTTATGCGTTTTTACTAGTCCAGTCATATCTAGGATTTCCAACGGAGGTCCTTCTACCTCACGCATGCCTTCTGATTCTGGTATATCTATGTTGCGCGGGTCGTCCTCATCATCTTCATTTGTATCATTGGTATCTTTAGCTAAGTTGTAACACTCGATCAAGTGCTCTTCATGTTCCTTCCATTCTAACTGTAGGTGCGTGGCAATGCACTCTGTCCCAAAAAACTCCTGCAGTGTTATGTTTTGATGATGACAGTCATCCTGGAATATGCATTTCTTGATCAGTTGTAATGCTTCATGGATTAATGGATTCTTGTCTTCAAAACTGAAGTCCTTCCGGAATTTCACAGCGAGTAGCTCCCAATCAGTGAGTTCACTGCACAACTCCAGGTCAAGGTACCATTTCTATGGGATACCCGCATCCAATGTATGTAGAAATAAATGTATCCATTCTGTAAGTGGTCTTTCCACCCATGTCTTTGAATAGATTTCAATGTGCTGACTAGGGTCTGTCTGTCCATTATATTTTTCAAAGGGTAAAGTAATCTTTTTGGCGAATCGGATCGGCATCTTAGTTCTGCATTGATCCCAAGTGGTCAATGTTTTCTTATGTGCATTCCACCATCTGGTAGGTGTATCATGCAATGCTATATCTAAAGCTCACAGTCTATGCTCATCTGGTATAGCTGCAGTATATTCCCTTATGAAACTGTAAACATTAACAGAACCATCATATGTGGGAATAGGAATCACCTCTTTTCCGATCTAGTGCAATGATTTTGTAACCCGCGCATATCTTCTTGCTGATACTTCATGCATGCGGCTTTGCCAATTCTCCAGTCCTATATCTGAGTCAGAGATACAAGAAGTGTCACATCGCTAGCTGAGCATACCGTCTCCAATAGGATTAATGTAGTCTTCCTTGTTTGCAGTCAGCTAGTATAGTAGTTCTAAGTCTTGAGCTTGGGATTCCTCCTGAATCAGCTCATAATATCTATCACCATCTTTAGGATCCAATGGTGTGATGACCCTAAGATGCTTCCCTTCAAAGATCATCTTCTTTGTCTTCAAGTTTATGATAGCCAAGTTATCCATAGCCCAATCAATTCCCGATATTGCTGGAAAAGGTTGACTATCATCCACAATTTCAATAACCTCAAAGTCTGCATGACTCTGTACTCCCTCAATGTCAACTACTACATTAGCTAAGTGGCCAAATGGTATGACCTTCTCCTGATTAGCCATTCGTAATTTGATAGGTGACTAGAGCAACTTTGGTCGACCCATCTGCTGCCATGTCTGCTTAGTCAAGACATTTACTTCTGATCCTAGATCAAGGATGACTTCATCCATTTCAAAATCTCCTATCTGCACAGTAAGCCTCATCTCTCTGCTCGTTCTTTTGTGCTTCCTTATATGATGTACAGCACTATCTGGAGTCTCTGTTGCGATCTAAGGTTCATACTGGCTGATAAGCTTCTGGAGCTCTAGTATGGCTTTTTCGCTTTTTAGTAACTTCATGCAGCTTCGCAAGAACTGCGCAACAGAAGTACGGACATCTGTTGCAGTACTTGTTTTGTCATATGGAGCTGACATGTCTTTAACATGCAGTGTTTCACTGCACAGTAGGATCCTTGATGACTTATCCGCTGGTTCTCTAAAGGTATCCCACGTGTCAATGAAGACCTCCTTGTTCTTCTGTAGGTTAAGAGGGGGTGCTTTTCCTGGAGCTTTCCTTATCCATATTGTTTCAAGGGGATCTTTCTTCGTATGTGCCTCCCCTAATATTGAAGCTTCTGCTCCTCCATCGCAGCCTGTCTCAGCGCCACTGCGCGTGACCACATTAATTCTTGGATCCACTGGTCTATTCTCTACTGCAATCCACTGGACATTTGGATTCAGAGCCTCTATTCGTCTTTTCTTCTGCATTTCCACCTCTAATACTGGGCAATCTTCAATGAAATGCTCAAATGATTTACAATAATTGCACGTAGTGCATGGGTTAACACAATCTCTAGATACATGCCCAGGTTGGCCATAGTTATAAAAAATGACTTGGCCATGGCCTCTTCCTTGAGCCAGACCAACATTTCTTCCTCTGCTGTGGTATCCACCACCATGACCTTTGTGTCCTCCTTGGTCATATTGTGCATTTTCTTGTTTTGGCTGGGTCTCTTCTTGTACGCAGTACAAGCGAGCACCTCGCATTGAGTCCATATCCCTTTTTTCCTTCATTAATTAATTCATATGCGCGGCAGTGGGATTCATCATGTCCAACTTATTTACAGAAATTGCAGTATAAATTCTTAGGAGTTTTCACATATTTCTGGATGAGGTAACAGTCTTCAGGTCTGTGTCTTGTGGTTCTACAAATTTCACACCATGGGGCCTGATTCTGATTTAATGGGTTAGGCGCACCACTATTAATATAGTCGTGGAACAAAGGGAAATGTTCGCGATCGTGACCTTCTCCTTTACAACTTGTACATCAGACCTCCTGTTTAGGTTCATATCTTTGTTCTTTACCATTTTTCATACTTTGCAGTTCAAGTGTCAGGGTGGTTAGTTGGTTCTGGATCTGAGACATCCCAAAACTAGTATCACCAATCGGCGAAGCTTCTAGCTTCATTGTAATTTCCAAGGCCTCTGCCTGGGATAGAACCTTCTACTGCATCAATGGTAATCTGATATGAGGTAACAACGCAGCAATGAACCATTCTTTATGCTGTTCTGGTGGTATAACAAAACTTACTTGGTCTAGTAAGGTCTTAAATTTCTGATCAAATTCCCAGACCGTTTCAGTTGGTATCTGCTTTATTTCCTTCAGCTCAGTTATACACTGAGACTCAGACTTAGGTTTCTTGAACTCTGATACCAGCGTGACTTTAATTTCTTCCAGGGTTCTCGGCCGTACGGTAGAGTATTTCATAAAACAATGTATCATTCTATCCCTGAAAGTGGTGATGAGTTGTGCTTGTTTCAAAGCATCGTCCTAGATTTGTCTTACACTCCATACGGCTTCACAAAGGAACCAATGTTGATCAGGGTCTTCTAGGCCAGTTCCTCTGAATATTGGCAATTTCATATCAGTGTTTTCCATTGTGCTACTAGGTGGTGGGGCGCTGGGATTAGTGCGCGGCTGCTGTAAAGGGATCTACGCAGTAAACACAAATGGGACTATCGGGAGAGATGGACTAGGATGATTATTCTGTGGGGTGGGCTGCGTAGCGGGTGGGTTCTGCGATAAGGGTGGTGCGGTTTCTGCAGCCCGGAAGATTCTCAGGGGTAAATGGTTGTGTAACTTCACTATCAAGATCGCAGGGGATCTCCGTATCTATATGAAGTTTAGGGCCTTTTAGATCTTTATTAATTTTATATCTCTTACCACTTCTAAGAGTATGTGTCTCTTCATCATAATCAATATATGTACTGTTTATCATGACAAACTTCAAGCATATTACTGCATTCTTAGAACACCTGTCTCAGGTAACAACATCTTAATGTATAGACTCATATTGTTCAGAAACTTACCGTGGAATCCTTTGAAAAAATTTGCTTCTACTTGGCTGTAGGATTTGAGTGTGTCTACAGCAAATTCTGTTACAAATCCTTCTAGCATATGATCGACCCAATAATCAACTGCGCGTGACAACGGGCTATCTAACGCTTTAAGCTGCGCTGTGAGCTCGGGAGTCCACTCCGTAGGAACTCCTCCTTGGAAACAGTTTTTCTTCTCTGCGAGCCACGAGATCCATGCATGTAGCTCATTTGGAAATGATGCCCAAAAGATCTCGTGAATGTCGTTTAATAGATATATATCCAACCACTGTGTGTCGCTTAGACGCGGATGTCTATTTTCTTGTCTATTAAAATCGCTTATGATCTTATCCCACCAAGCTTGTATTTCTCTCTTTTCAGGGTGCCAATAGTCAGATCCTTCAGGGAACTGATATTCTTCTTCACACATCGTAATTGCAACTTAAGGGAACCATTTCAACTCATCATGGATTCTAGTGTGGCAATGGAACCATTTGTTGGCTTAAATTGACCCAGAGGTTTTCAACTAGACCCAACTTCTTTGCGTTTCTCCCTTTGACCAACAAAACCCCTTCGCACCGGCCCTTTCGGCAACAACTTGTGAGCAGGTTGAGGTCTCACCCGAGGTGTGTCTTTATGGGGTACTGCAGAATCAGGTTTCCACAGCAAATGATGAGTTGTTTATCTGAACAGGCTGCGCAACGCAGGACAGAAGGACGGCGTTGTGGGCAGAGTGATGCAGTACGCAGCAGGATCTCTACTACGAACAGTACCGCACGGTGCAAGAAACACTGCAGGCCGCACCGAGGGTTTTTTACTGATGCAGATATTCTACTGGAACTGTGAACTACCCACAATTATCCTCTACTTGGAAAATCTCAGAAACGTTAAGGCACTGAAATGAATATCATTCATCCATTCATTCAGGAACTTACGGGCTATCTTTCTAGCATTCGTCAAGAACTTGGATTATTACAACATGAACTGAAATAATAAACATGATTAACTGTGCTGCATTCCTTCACTATGTTTTAAGAATGTAATTACACTTAAGTGATTGATTCATGACCTTAACATAGACTTAAAGTGTTCACCATTCATCTGCTTCCGCGGAACCTAGCATATCATTCCCAAACTTCTCCTATTGGTAAATGCATATCAAAGTTCTCATATTACAGCATGCAAGGAAACATTCAAGCATTCACTCTACAGAAAATACATGCAGTCATTCATTCATAAACATTATCACATAACACAAGATTTAACGTAGTTCACTTCCCCGAATGGAAAGCTATGTCCACAAGAATGGTTGGTAATATATTTCTTTCAAAAGGGATGGGGAAACCATTCTTAGTCTTCGCACTCTGTTGCAGACTCTCCTTCTCTCGGCTAGGTCTCTGCACACACAGCTGCAGAGCCTTTACAATATTCTCAGCTCAGAGAGATCTTACAATACAAAAAGGTTATCTCCTTACGTTCTTAGCAACGACAAAAAGACTTAACAATAATCCAAAGAGAACAACCCCCAAAGCTAGAACCAACCCCCATCCCATACAAAAATGTCTTCTTAAATAGATCATGCCTGAAGGTCATGTATGTACAATGTCGAAGACCTAAAAACCCAAAACCCTAAGGGTTTCCAAAACTACGCCAGTTTTCCAAACCGGCTTGCTGGCTCCTGGTAGCGTCTGCTTGATCATGGCGGATCTCCACGTCCTCATTTTGTCGCTATCGACCTTCCTACCGCACGCGTGCCTGCAGGCTGCTTCTGCCAAACTGTTTCTCTCTAACGGTTTTACCTTCTGCGTGTGCCAAACGTCGCTTTCCTTAACAACCCACGTGTGGCCACCTTCCTGTTTTGCCTATGTCCATCGTTCGACAATCCTGAAGTATCTTTCCAAAAATGGCTGCTACTGGTCGAGCCGGTAACTACACTTGATATTTTTCAACCACACCGCTTTGCTGGCTCCACGTGGCCTCCTAACTCCATAGCACTTCTTCTGCGCAGTACTGATCTTCGCATCACGGCCAACACTTCGACACTTCGTGCAACCCCGCAGTTTGGTCAAAAGTTGGATGCTGTGCACAACTTCGCAGTATCCTCATTACTTAGCCAAAATTGTGTTTCTGAGCTACTCTCAGCTTAGCTTTCCCTGCTTGCCTCAAAAAGGTGCTTCCCAAAACTTTAACTCAACCTGGACCCAACAATACATCTCCCCACTTGACTTCAGGAGGAACGCCTGTGATAGACTTGGTATCCTCGAACAAATTTTCAACTCTTGGTTCTTCATATTCTGGCTCGTTCATCTTAGCCTTCCTTTTGCTACCTTCGACATTGTGGCTTAATCCTGTCCAACAACCACGCATAAGCAGACATAGAATATAGCAAAACGTAGGAGCAAAAGTATTGGATTAGCATAACAACATAGCTGAAATACATAACAATGTCAAATAACAATGTATTGTGGAAATAAAAGCAGGAATTAGGAATTTTGCTAAAACAGAACCATACTCCTCCTAGGGTGATAAGCGGTTTCGGGAATATGCTAAATGAGCTTCAAAGGAGACCGGGTTCAGTATATTCTTTACGAAAGTGCGAGTGAGGTGGTAGGTCATTGCTACCTAGGAAGGCTGAGTTTGTGCAGGTTTAAGGGACTAGGATAAAGTCGTAAGGGCCCACGGCTACGAATTTTATGTTTGGAAATGGCCAAACAACAACAAAAACAGAACGCCCATAGGCCATGCAACTGGTGCGATGATAGCGATACCAATATTGGCTTGATAGTAATAAACAAAGTAAAACAACAACAACGTTAGAACCACCTACCTGGCGAGAGATGGTTGGTCTGATGGTGGTTAACTAGGCTGCAAACGAGCTGAGCTTGGGTAGGCTTATCACAGACTTCGAATGGAGTTCGCACAACATACAATTCTACGAATGAAAACACCAAGACCGCCCAAACCCTTTATATAAAGGTTGACACGTGTGGGCATTCAATAGGTTGGTGAAGCTTTAAAACTGTGTTAAAGGTATGTACGGTAGGGGTCACCTCAACAAACTTGGCATTTAACGTAACCGTCGAAAACGGAAGGAAAGGGTGAGTTTTCCCGACACTGCGACGAGAATTCTTAAGTCCTAAGCGCTGTTTTGGGGAAAGACGTTGAGTCTTCCCGCTTTTGCGGCAAGACTTCCCAAGTCCGCCTGTCCGTTGTGGAAAAAGCATGGAATGACTTTTCATTTTAATAAAGTTCCAGCCCATCGCGACAAACTTATAAGAGTCGTTCCTTCATTGCAGCGGAACTCGGCCAGTTCATCTAAAAAAGTGGATTCGTGCCTTGGCATATAGATAAAGATCCTCCCATTGCGGCAAGATTTTATGAGTCGTCCGCCGTTGTAGCGAGACTCACCAAGTTCGTCTGCCGTTTCGGATGAACTTGGTGAGCTTGCCCAAAACGCGCGAGCTCGAAAACTTAACGAAAAATGGGGTGCCCGTTGCGGCGAAACTTCATGAGTTCTTCTGCCGTTGCAACGGAACTTGTTGAGTTCATCTTCCATTGTGGGTGAAAAGGTTGAGTTTGGCCATTGTTTCGGATGAAAAAGTTGAGTTTTGACTTATACGAAAAAGACCAACAAACTCAAACAAAAAACGTCTCTAGAAAACTAAGTGTAAAAGACTTTCTAGGGAATGCTTTAGTTCCTAAGTAAACATTGTTTCGGATGAAAAAGTTGAGTTTTGACTTATACGAAAAAGACCAACAAACTCAAACAAAAAACTTCTCTAGAAAACTAAGTGTAAAAGACTTTCTAGGGAATGCTTTAGTTCCTAAGTAAACATTCTAAGGAAATAATAAGGAGGGACCCCAATATTTACAAAATTTTGGGGGGGATGTTGCAGCAACAACAATTGGCGATTCTCTGGAGAACACAGATCTCTGAAAAATAACTCTCCTTAGGGGTAGAAAACTTACAAACTGTTGATTTATATGGGTGACAACATGTCTTCATAGTTTAGCTTCCGTGAACATAGTGATCACTCTCATCATCATGGTCATTTTGGGAGAGGGCAACTTAGATTCATACTTCTTCTCAACTCTCTCAGGGCCTAAGCATGGAGTTCATTTTGGAATTCTGCTTCTCAGAGATCAACTTAAAAAGAATCCATAGGATTCTAACAATATCTCATAGACATATTCGTTTGTTCCTCATTCCCATGCTATTTACATCCTTTTGGATATTGACTTTTGTCATTTGAGTCTTCCAGAAATGAATTTATTCAACTTGCGTATTTGATTTTGGTTCTTCAATCCATAATGTCCTTTTGTGCGAATGAAAAGTTTGTTTGATTATCATGCTTCATGGATGGAGATAAACCTTGTTGGGCTGATTTATTTTGAAAAACTTTCTTGATTGAATGTGCTTTGTATTTCTCTGTCGTGCTTTGATTGAGGTGAGAATTTTTGGAAATCAAACTCTTTAGTACAAGCCCTTTTGGCTTTCATTTGTATCATGGGATCATTTTAAATGCCATATATCTGTGAGACATGCTTCCTTTCCATGGGTCTAATTATAGTGAACTCCTCGAGAAAGATATTTATGTTAAAGTGAATGGATCCCCAAGATAGTAGGAAAGAAATGTCGAATCTTAGTTATTAAAATAGGGTTATTTTGACCAATCAGAGAAAGGATCTCTAAGTTCCTGAAAATTCAACATTGAAAACAAAGTCACCAAAACATTTCTTTGTAAGTAGGCTTCAACCTTACAGGATTTTGAGTTTTGATCGAAGATTTATCTTATACCTTTACCAAAAGCTGAGCTGGGTTTTTCCAAAGAATAAAGAAAAACTAAACATAAAGAAAGGTAGGAAACAAAACAAGCTGACTGAGGAAAAGATAAAAGACAAAACCAAACAAGCAAGCAACCAGAAACAAAGATTTATTTATGTACAAAAGGGGTCCTCAAAGGACTAAGAGAAGTACTATTTCAAAGCGAGGCCATTGAGAGGTAGGGTTACTTCCTCTCCTTGTAAATCCGTTAGCTTGTAGGTAGTCAGGCCGAGCTTTTCAGAAATTTGGTAAGGACCTACCCATAAGTGTTGGAATTTAGTATGCATTCCCTTACCTTCGTGTGGATGGTCCCATTTCAGAACTAAGTCACCTACTTCAAAACTTATTTTGCCAGATTTTCTTTTATCGAACCACCTTTTGACTATGTCTTGGTGTTGGTGGAATCGGTCTTTGGCTTTTTGCTGGGCTTCTTCAAGTTTTAGCAGGGTGTCAATTCTAGATTGTAAAACCTGACTGCTGGAACCTCGAGAGGCTTGGGCCAATTGCAAAGATGGGAGTAAGATGTTGGGAGGGAGGGTGGCTTCTTTACCATTGACAAGGGTGTACAGGGAAACCCCTAAATCATTCTTTGGAGTAACCCTATATTGCCATAAGGAATTGGGGAGAGCTATGTGCCATCTTCTCTGATTTTCAATTATAGTTTTCTTGAGAATATGGATGAGATTTTTGTTTGAAGATTCAGCTAATCCGTTTCCTTGGGTATAATAATTGGCTGAATAATGTAACTTAATTCCTCTCTCATAAACAAATTCATTTAGTTTAAAGGACGAAAAATAAGTTGCATTATCAAAGACTAGGGAAATTGGAACCCCAAACCTGGTTATGATGTTTTCTTTTAAGAAACTGATAGCTGCATCCTCGTTCATTTTGCGCAATGGGACAACCTCTGTCCATTTTGTAAAGTAGTCTGTGTGTCATGTCCCCATATTTTGCTATGGTCCATGGGGTAAGTTTGGGCTAAGTCACCTAGGCAATCATTATTTAATTAATGAGCAAGTATGGAAACTACCTCATGAAAGGTGCCTAAGGTTGTATTTAGGAACTAAATGGACAAGGTGGGCCCCCCATGTAGTTATTAACCCCATCACTAAGTCTAAGTGATTAATTAAATGAGAATTTAATTAATGGTGAAGTTTTGAGGCAATTACTATAGTGGTTAATTAATTCTGAATTAATTAATTAAATTCTGAAGTCTGAATTAATTCTAAGAATTATGATATTTTAATAATAAATGTTGCTAATAAATATTAGCAAGTGGTGATGATATTCCTAGGAAATTCGAATTGGTAAGTGAGCCAAACTTGCCTAAGTGGTAAAGTCTCAGAAAATCTAAGGAATCTAGTGGAGACAAGTTGGCAAGATGAACCTAGAAAGGAAACTGACAAAAGCTGGAAAAATCAAACAAAAGCAGGAAAGAGGAAAGTAAAGAAATTGGAAAGATTAAAAAAAGCTTTCTGAAAGAAAATAGCAACAACCAGAAAAGCTACCTAAAGTGCACTTGCTCAAATTCAGTGAAGGAGATGAAGGAAAGAAAGTTTTGAAAGCTCAGAAGTTGCTATTCTCCTCAAGAAAGGCGCCCTCATGGCTTTAGAGTAGAATGGGCAAGTGGGTAACCTACTCTCACAGGTCACCAAGCCAAGAACTTGCTCAGTAGGTCATCATGAAGTTTATAAAAGAATCCAACCAACTTCATTTGAAAACTTTTGATCATTATTGGAATTTGTGAGTGAGAGCTCTGAGCCCTCCAAGTTGAGTGTTATGCCTCAACAAGTTATGCTTGGGTGATGTGCCCCAAGGCCCCTTGAGTTTCCTGAGAGTGTTATGCAGGTCCAACAAGCAGTATTATAGCCATTAATGTCCAGTATAGTTCATCCATGAAGATCTAATGTCAGATTGAAGAGGAGGCCACCATTGAAGGAGATTTGCAGCTAGATTTGAAGAAAGAGCACTAGAGGATGGAGATAATTATGGAGAGGTGTGGCTAGGACCTCCAGTGAGTTCTATAAGCTGATGATGCAGAGATTAAAGGATGCTAAATTCTAGAGATCGAATATCAGAACCATTCTCCTCTCTTATTATACCTCTACTACTCCCATATCCAGTTTTGGAGGCGATTTCCCCACAGGAGAGAACCACTTGAAGATTGCAACCATTGAAGACTAGCATGTTTAGAATGTAGCAAGTTCAGCCATCTAGACATTATATGGAATGATAATAATCTCCATTACAGATCCAAAGTAACTTCTCTCTTCTCTTATCTATTTATCCACTATTGTAACAGAAAACTAGCCTGTGAGGCATCATGATTTGAGAAGCTAGAATTAATAAAAGAAGGAATGTTCTGAATGGGTAGCCTGTGAGGCATCATGATTTGAGAAGCTAGCATTAATAAAAGAAGGAATGTTCTAAATGTCAAATTTTGAGTTTTATGGATGAAATATGTTATATCAGATATAAAATTAATATCAGAGCAGAGTTTCTAATTCTTAAGACTAGTTTGTGAAGTTAAAATGCAAGACTAGCTAGATTGATGACAATTCTAGACTAGTTTCACCACTTTTCCTGCCAAATCTATTTTATTCACAATTTTTAGATTCTGTCAATTGGAGCTAGTCCTTAACTTAGTATAGTATCCATATCAGTCTAAAAAATCAGAATTCGGAAGCCTCTTGACCCTTCCTGGAAAGATAAGAAAAATACTAGCTCAGTAATCCCTAGAGAGCCCAGAAACCCCAGTTCTTCCCAAAATTTCACAAGTATGCAAAAATATATTTCTGAACATAACCAGCCATCATTTAACTGATATAAAATCTGTCATCAACTTCCAGTATCCCCCCCCTTGTCCAGCATGCATATGCTAGGTACCCAAGGAGCCTCGAAGTAGACATAGACTTGTTCTATGTTGAAAAGTGAATGGTACTGGTACCTTGTGCATAAGACAAATTTGATCTGACCTCCTTGACTTACTGCTGCACCTAACCTCATACATTTTCCAGAATTAAATATTCATCCCACCATCCTCAATCCTTACCTCAGTACCCCTCACTTACCTCCTGCTCGGTTTGAAGGATTTGACAGAACATTTTACTAGTAAAAGTTATAAAAGTTTTTGAAGTGGAGTTAATATCTGGGTCAAATCTTGCCTAGGATATTACATTGGTATTAGAGCAATTTCCTTGGCTCATCCTATGGAAAGTTAATCTCAGTGGAAAAGTAGCTCAACACTATTTTGAAATTGTAGTTGTGAAATTAGTTCCATGTCATGGAAGATTCATACTTTGAGTTGTATGAGGAGGAAGATTATTTTTATGAAGAGTATGATAACTATGATGAGCAGTATGAAGAATATTGCAGACATTATGAGGAAGAGAATCCCCAAGAAGTACCTTCCATAAGAATCTCCTGTGAGATCATGATGGGAAGAAGAGACTATGATTATTTTGATAGCCCTATTCAGGAAAAATTTGCATGTTCCACAGTCAAAGGTCAACTTCCTATGGAAGAGTTAATGAAAGATATGAAAACTTTATTGGATGCATGTGACTTCACAAGAATTTTTGGATCCTCTTCAAGAAGATCCTCCAAGAATCTTCATCCTAAGACAACCAAGGAGAAACAGGACCCAAAACCCAATCATGAGATTGTTGACAAAAGGGAAGAAGAATCTACTGCAAGATTCTATGATGAGGATCTCAAGATCATCTCGGATGAGATTGGTACTGTTAGGGGTGTTGAACCATATTTCGGATCAGATCTAAAAGTAGAACATAAATCAGATCCAACACCACATAGGCTTCACAAGGTAGTAGAAATTGACCACACATCAGTTAGATGTGAACTAGTAGAATCAGTGGTAGAACAAGGCACCATAACCCCACCCATTGATGAGAGAAGCATGACGCAAAGGAATGGACCACTTTCAGATTTTTGTACTAAATTGTGTCATGATGATGTTGCAGCCACATCAGAAGATAATTACTGCATAAGGGATTCCCTGGATGTTGAGTTTCATATCCTTGGTGATAAGGGTGAATGTAGTGACCAAGCTGAATCACTCGAAGGGTGTTTGTAGGATGCCTACATGGACGAAAGAGAATCTAATAAGGAATGTTTTAAGTGTGAGGAAGCATCTAAAGATGTGTACTCTCACATATATGTGGGGAACATGGAGATTTCCATTGATGAAGGTGTTGTGGGTGCAATATCCATGGGGAAAGAAGAAGTTCTAGCAACAACATAAACTGAAAATGAGAAATTGATGGAAGGAAAAACCACCAACACTCCACCTAATAAGGAGGATAACATGACACCTGGTGAGTTATTAAATTCTGATTTTTATGTGTCATTATTTCAATCTGATATGGCAGCCACTTCTAGTGAAAAGTTTAGAGTGGTTGAGCTCCCTAGTGATGAGGTTCGAAATTCTAATGTCAAAAAGAAATGCAATGAGACGGCTGGAACTTTGAGAGAAGATCTTTCGGGTATACCCAGGAGGAAGGAGCAAGTAATTTGTAGCCCAAATTATGTTGTTGAGGACCTAAGATATGAATATATTGCAGCAGCAATATATGGATCAGATTTCCAAACTTCGAGTGCTCTGCATAAAATCAATTTGGTGATGGAAAATGAAGGGGAGGAACATCTGCAAGAACCTCATCTTCTTGCAGGGTCATTGAAGATGGATGAATAGAAGATCCAAGAGGCCCTGAAAATTCTCCATGACACTCATTCTTCAGTGTCGAGGTTGTGTTGGGAAGCTTCTTTAAGGGAAGATCAATATTTCTTTGCAGCAATGGAAAATATCCATAAAGCAATGTCCACAATCAAAGGTAATTTCTCACGGTTGCTTTCAGATAAAAATTACATGTTTGAGCCTGTTGAATTGTTGCGGGAGGCATCATGGCATGATGAAGAAAGTATTTGCAGATATGGAAAAGAGAACTATAAGCTCAATGATGAATTGATGGCCACCCAAGATTCTTTGAGAAGCACTCAAAGTGCCCTCCAAGAATCCAAGACGGAGATGTTGCTGCTTCATGAAAAGTTGCAAAGATCCCTCCTACCCTCCTACACACCATTCAGTCAATTTCATTGGGGTGAAAGCATTCATGATCATATAGAGGAACCTCATGAGATGGTGTATCATGAGGATCATTTACCTATACATGTGCTTGAGGAGTGTGCAGAAGAGTTTGATGAAAACCAAGCACTTGATCATTTCCTAAGGGAACTTGAGTTGTTCCTTAGAAACAATCACTCTCACATGGAAAAGTGGGATGAGAACACCCAATTTGGGCCAGCCAATAATGATGAAGTTGCAGCCATAAGACTGATTACTGAAGGTTGCAGACATACAAAGAAGGTTCACAGTCCTTCCCCTCATGTCATGGATTCAACAATAACAATGGGGAATGAACAGTGGGTGAAGAAGTTTTTCTTGTTGATGCCACATGTACCACAGGTGGATCATGATCTGTTCCTATGGGAGATATATCTTATTGCAGCAGAGATGGCTGATTTCAGCTCATGTGAATTAGCAAGCAATATGTCTGATTCATTCATTGGATGGATGGATAGAGGCAACACTGAAACAAGAAATCTCGTAGGTAAAAAAGTTTCTTGTTTCTGCAATAATTTTTTTATTATAACTAACATTGTCTCGAATTGTGAGCATCAGCAAAGGTATACTTTGCATCCATTTGATGTCACTCATCCACATACAGATTGGTTGAAATATTACCTGAAAAACATGAAGTCTCCTTGCAAAAATGTCTCTGCTTATGGTCAAGGGAAGGCAGTTGAGCAAGCAAGTTGCCAAGATCGATTAATGGAGCATTTTACTGGCAGAAAATGGCCTATGTGGAGGGAATGCACATGCTGGGAGATCGGGAAAATGCAGTTTATACTTTGGGATCCTGGCATTCATGGGAGTGACAGATTGCCAAAGATGACAGGAAAATTTTGGTCCTTGCAGGAGAAACAGTGGGATCCGGGAATTCTACTCAAGTTATCATGGCTGGGTTGAAAATTTTGTTCTTTGCTGGTTAAATTGCAGATATAAATTACAGTGTAGTTTTTCTTCACTTTTTTGAAGGCCCAAGTTTAATTTTCAGAGTGCACAGTGAATGGGGACAATTATAATAAGAGTGGTGTAGCAGAAGTTGGGTGGAATCCTGACATTGCTTGAGGACAAGCAATATTAGGAAGGGGGGACTGTCATGTCCCCATATTTTGCTATGGTCCATGGGGTAATGTTGGCCTAAGTCACCTAGGCAATCATTATTTAATTAATGAGCAAGTATGGAAACTACCTCATGAAAGGTGCCTAAGGTTGTATTTGGGAATTAAATGGACAAGGTGGGCCCCCCATGTAGTTATTAACCCCATGAATAAGTCTAAGTGATTAATTAAATGAGAATTTAATTAATGGGGAAGTTTTGTGGCAATTACTATAGTGGTTAATTAATTAATTAAATTCTGAAGTCTGAATTAATTCTGAGAATTATGATATTTTAATAATAAATGTTGCTAATAAATATTAGCAAGTGGTGATGATATTCCTAGGAAATTTGAATTGGTAGGTGAGACAAACTTTCCTAAGTGGTAAAGTCTCAGAAAAGCTAAGGAATCTAGTGGAGACAAGTTGGCAAGATGAACCCAGAAAGAAAATTGACAAAAGCTGGCAAAATCAGACAAAAGCAGGAAAGAGGAAAGTAAAGAAAGTGGAAAGATTCAGAAAAGCTTTATGAAAGAAAATAGCAACAACCAGAAAAGCTACCTAAGGTGCACTTGCCCAAATTCAGTGAAGGAGATGAAGGAAAGAAAGTTTTGAAAGCTCAGACGTTGCTATTCTCCTCAACAACGGCACCCTCATGGCTTTGGAGTAGAATGGGCAAGTGGGTAATCTACTCTCACATGTCACCAAGCCAAGAACTTGCTCAGTAGGTCATCATGAAGTTTATAAAAGAATCCAACCAACTTCATTTGACAACTTTTGATCATTATTGGAATTTGTGAGTGAGAGCTCTGAGCCCTCCAAGTTGAGTGTTGTGCCTCAACAAGTTATGCTTGGGTGATGTGCCCCAAGGCCCCTTGAGTTTCCTGAGAGTGTTATGCAGATCCAGCAAGCAGTATTACAGCCATTAATGTCCAGTACAGGTCAGCCATGAAGATCTAATGTCAGATTGAAGAGGAGGCCACCATTGAAGGAGATTTGCAGCTAGATTTGAAGAAAGAGCACTAGAGGATGGAGATAATTATGGAGAGGTGTGCCCAGGACCTCCAAAGAGTTCTATAAGCTGATGATGTAGAGATTAAAGGCTGCTAAATTCCATAGATTGAATATCAGAACCATTCTCCTCTCTTCTTATACCTTTACTACTCCCATAGCCAGTTTTGGAGGTGATTTCCCCACAGGAGAGAACCAGTTGAAGATTGGAACCATTGAAGACCAGCATGTTCAGAATGCAGCAAGTTCATCCATATAGAAATTATATGGATTGATAATAATCTCCATTACAGATCCAAAGTAACTTCTCTCTTCTCTTATCTATTTCTCCACTATTGTAACAGAAAACTAGCCTGTGAGGCATCATGATTTGAGAAGCTAGCATTAATAAAAGAAGGAATGTTCTGAATGTCAAATTTTGAGTTTTATGGATGAAATATGTTATATCAGAGATGAAATTAATATCAAAGCAGAGTTTCTAATTCTTAAGAGCAGTTTGTGAAGTTAAAAGGCAAGACTAGCTAGATTGATGACAATTCTAGACTAGTTTCACCACTTTTCCTGCCAAATCTATTTTATTCACTATTTTTACATTCTGTCAGTTGGATCTAGTCCTTAACTCAATCTAGTATCCATATCAGTCTAAAAAATAAGAATTCAGAACCTATTGACCCTTACTGGAAAGATAAGAAAAATACTAGCACAGCAATCCCGAGAGAGCCCAAAAACCCTAGTTCTTCCCAAAATTTCACAAGTATGCAAAAATATATTTCTGAACATAACCAGCCATCATTTGACTGATATAAAATCTATCATCAACTTCCAGTATCCCCCCCCTTCTCCAGTATGCATATGCCAGCTACCTAGGGAGCCTCGAAGTAGACATAGACTTGTTCTATGTTGAAAAGTGAATGGTACTGGTACCTTGTGCATAAGACAAATCTGATCTGACCTCCTTGACATGCTACTGCACCTAACATCATACATTTTCCAGAATTAAATATTCATCCCACCATCCTTAATCCTTACTTCAGTAACCCTCACTTACCTCCTGCTCGGTTCGAAGGATTTGACAGAACATTTTACTAGTAAAAGTTATAAAAGTTTTTGAAGTGGAGTTAATATCTGGGTCATATCTTGCCCAGGATATTACACTGTGGCTGTCAAGATATATCGGTGCTATAGTGAATAATTTGGTTTTATTTCTCCAATGACATCTATGCCCCATTGTTCGAAAGGTTCTGAGATAGTTACTGGCTGCAACGGTCCTGCTACTTTGGGTAATTTCCCAGCACTCGTTTGGCATACATCATAGTTCCTTGCATAGGTATGAGCATCTCTGAACAAGGTGGGCCAATAATATCCAGCCCTCAATATTTTGTGAGCCATTGTATCTCCGAAATAATGTCCCCCAGCAGGGCCATCGTGTAATTCTTTGACTACTTTACTTGCATCATCCTTCTCTAAACATCTGAGAAAAATACCATCATAATTTTTTCTAAAAAGCACTCCTTCAATGATTTGATAAGCTGTTGATTTCAAATGAAGTTCCCTTCTCTGCTTAGAACTCTAGTGCTTTGGTAAGTATCCTTGTTGCAAATAGTGCACCAGGTCTCTATACCAGGATTCGGGAGCCATGAAAATAGGACATACCTCAACCATGTTTAGTTCAACTTCATTTTCCCAGTTTTTCTCTTCATCAGCTGGATGTTTGGTGAGCAATTTACATAGGCCCTGACCTTTAATGATAGTAGCGGGTTTAAATTCTAAATCATATTCTTGAAGAGCTGTTACCCAATTTCACCTTCTTTCTACCAATTCCTTTTGAACGAAAAGAGATCTGACAACTTGGTGAGGAACTACAACTTTAGTTATGTTCTTAAGAATATACGGCCTGAACTACTTTACCGCTTTGAATACGGCGTATGTTTGTTTGTCAACAACAGGATATTTAAGTTCAACACCTTGCAAACCAGTGCTCATGAAGTAAATTGGGTATTCATCTCCTGATTCTACCTTTTGTGTAAGCATAGCTACAAGAGAGTCGTTTGAAGCAGAGGTATACAAGATGAAATCTTTGTCAAAATCTGGACTTCTCAGAGAAGGAGCGTTGTTTATGGCCGCTTTCATATCCTTAAATGCATCCTTTTCCAAGTCTTTCCATTTGAACTATACGCATTGCTTGGCCATTTGTTGCAAAGGTTTAACGGTTTGTGCAAAATCACGGACAAACCTTCTAACAAAATTAATAGTACAGATAAACGATTGCATAGATTTTTTGTTGTGGGGCATAGGAATTTTGTTAATAAGTTGCACTCTTTCTTGATCTATCGAAACTCCCCTTTTTGAAATAATGTGACCCAAGAGTTTACCCTCAAGAATGGAAAAAACATTTTTCTTAGGGTTTAAAGAGATACCATACTTCCTGCAGTGATCAAAAATTTGTTTCAAATGGAAAACATGGTCTTCTCTCTTCTTTGAGAAAACTATCACATCATCTAGATAGACTACAACACAATGACCGCCCAATCCTCGGAAGGCAATGTCCATTGCTCGCTGGAAAGTAGATCCTACATTTATCAAGCTGAACGACATTCTTTAGTATGCAAATGTTCCCCATTTAGTGCGGAATGTAGTCTTAAGACGGTCCTCTTTAGCTACTAATACTTGATTGTAACCAGAGAAACCATCTAGAAGAGAAAACAACTCTGATCCTGACACCATCTGGAGAATTTGTTCCATTGACGAAATGGGATAGTTATCTTTATCGGAGGCTCTATTCAGGTTTCTAAAATCAACACATAGTGTTATTTCTCCAGACTTCTTTCTTACGAAAACTAGATTAGCAACCCATTCCGAGTGCCAGACTTTAAAGATAATCTCAGCATCTAATAATTTAATCAACTCCTTTTGAATTAATGGTTCGAGAGTAGAATGCATTCTTCTCAACTGCTGTTGAAATGGATTAACGCCTGCCTTCATAGGTATGACATGCTGAATAATGTGGGTGTCATATGTTTTCAAATCTTCATAATTCCATGC
Organism: Larix kaempferi; assembly: GCA_027924585.1. NCBI lineage: Eukaryota > Viridiplantae > Streptophyta > Pinopsida > Pinales > Pinaceae > Larix > Larix kaempferi. The sequence goes on from BSBM01000012.1 coordinate 28,323,530, forward strand.
AAAAACGTCCTTATATTGCCGAAAAAGCTTAATGAACTTATCTCTTTCACTTGGTGAACAACATTTACTAAGATTAACATACTTGGGTTCAGCTTCTGTGCCCAGATTTATCAATTCATGCTGCATAGAAGAGCTATGAGTTTTAACATTTGCTGGTTTCTTGAACTTGCTCTGCAAGTCGAACAAGCTTTCAAGTGATCTCACTCCTTTGGGCATGAAATTCCCTTTGACTGCGTTTTTATTTTGTAGATCAACATCATGTTTTTCTTCTCGATAACAACTTCTTGAAACATGTTTTCATTTGTAAGAAAACTAATGATCTGATCATCATCATCGAACACCCTAAGATTTGTGATATTGTCTAGAATAGAAGGCCTGAAAACCAATTCAATAGAACATTTATTAGTGGTAGGCACTAACCTAGAGGCAGAGGTAGCTAATAAATCAGCTGCAACATTTTTTAATCTAGGAACAGATTTTATATTAAAAGCTTCAAAGTGCGTAATTAAATCCCATACCTAAACCTGATAACCTTTCAAATGTGGTTAAAGACAATGAATCGTATCTCTCACCTGCCTGACGACTATTTCCGAGTCGCCAAAGACTTTCAGGTATTTAACATTCAAACCGATGGCTTTCTTTAATCCGTGAACCAAAGATTCATATTTAGCAGTATTGTTAGTACAATCGAACTCTAATCTACAAGACAAGAAATATTTGTTGTTTTCAGAATCAAGTAGAACACAACTAGCTCCGGATCCTTCTTGAGTTTTCGAACCATCAAAGTATAGAACCCAAAAAACATTTTCTGAACTAACTAAATTCATATCTTTATCATCTAAGTTAGTAACTAAGCTAACTATGTTATAATCAATATCATCAATCCGAGAAAATTGAAGGAGATCAGACTGTTTATTTGATTCATGGCTAACAATTTCTGATTGGTAATTACCCGGCTCGCGTTTTAAGAAATAATTCCCCAAAACTGAAGATGAAAAAGATATAGCTTCATTCTTTTCCTCTAACTGAGTTACATTCTACTTCATATGCAACTCTCTCAGCACTTTAATTTGATTTTGCCTATTCTGATATGGTAACCACAGGTGGGACCAGTTGGTTACAAAATAACCATTTAATTTGGTAGACCAGTCTCTGCTCAAGACCAAACCATAAGCTTCAATAATATCAACTACCATTATATCAATAAACTGACACACTCTAGGATCTGCTGACAACCTAATGAGTACATCTTTCATTTCCCCAATGACTTTAACAACACTTTTGTCTAGCTGGATAATCTAAGCTGGGGATGGAATTGGCTTCCCATTAATCCTTTTGCAGATTGACAGTGGCATGACATTCAAGGAAGCTCTAGAATCTACCAAACAGTTATGCACATTGTGATTGAAAATTTCAAAGGTTAGAAGGAAAGGCAATGTTTGGGATTTAGATTTCCCACCAATACTAGCTTCATTAATTTCAGGATCTTCCTGAGTATCTGCTAACGGAGCGCTAGATTGGGGTTCAAAAGCTTGCAACAACTTCTTTCGTTGCTGAGTAAAACTACACATATCGAATATGGAAACATTTGCTTTCACTTTCTTAATATCTTCAATTATATCATATCCCATGTCACATTCTTTTACAAATTTTTGTTGATTATCTGTCTTGTTTAAAGTTACTTTTGGTTGCTGCGTTGTCTCTACATTTGGTTTTTTGGTAGGTATCTGGTTAGCTTTGGGATGTGGTGCAATAACCGTGATGTTCCTTTTAGGTGTTTCTTTGGAGATTTTAGGCTTGAGCATATTCGAGCTTGGAGTTGGATCAACGATTGGACCTTTACTACGAGTATTGATGTTCACAGCTGAGATTTGGCTTTCCTCAGGATCATCTTCAACTAATTCAGTTAAAGGTACCCAGTCCCATAACACCATAGTGGTGTTCGTGGTGGGTTCTTCTAGTTCAAGAGTCTGTTCTTTTGGAGGATTGTCTTGATCTGGTATTTGTGAGTCTAGCATTTGGTTCATTACCAAGCTCATTGAATTTATCCATTGCGGACAACTTTTTTCAGAGTGTGGTTCTTGATGAAAGGTGCAGAAATGTTCCATTCCTACTTCATTTAAATTCAAAACAGGAGAGTTGTTCATAGGTGGATGAGGCTGATCGTTTTCTTCTCTTTTCTTGTAGAAAGGTTTGAAAGGCTTCCTAGATGTGCTAGCTGCTTTATCCTTTTCAAGATCTACAATTTTATTGGACAACTTTTGCTTCATTTTGACTACATTCTCCATATCTGCTGATGGTTCATCCTTATTCCTAGTAAGCAGCAAGGTTTTCTTAGTAGTTGTTGGTTTTGCTTCCATGTCTATAGAATGTTTAGCAATGTTGTATGCTTCTTCGAAATTCTCTATTAAGGTAGTTTTCTTGGTTCTTTTGACAAACATTTCTATTGGAGGATCAAGTGCTGTAGTATAGTGTTAGCTCTCCAGGAAACTACCTAGGGTTATAAGCTAGGTATGCCTGGTAACTTAAGAATTCAATGTTTTTTGTAATGGGTGGATCAATGGGATGACTCAATCCGATTATAGCATTCAGACATTCATCATGGTAAACAAATAAAACAGTGCTCTCAAGAATTGATTAATCAGCAAATACTTTGAAAAATGGATGAAGAAAAGGAATGTGACCAAACCAGTACAGAGTAGGGCTCGAGAGACATTCAAGAAACTAACATCAAGCTATGAGCTAAACAATGGAAAGAGACCATTCAAAGCTAGATAACATAGATAATAGTGAAAGGAAGATGGAAAGCTGATACCAAAGCTGAAAGAAACCTGTGATCTGTATTAGCATAAGAAAACTGAGTACAATAGCAGACTACTGCATCCAAAATCGAACCCTTTAACAGTCTTGGTTCTGTGGCTTTATAGCCTTTACAAAGTAATTCTCAGATCCTAAAAACGTGGATCTGGCTGAGCTAACTGAAACATCAAACTAAAAAAGTAAATGCAAAGAGAAAGGATTGATTCCTTGAATCAAGGGACTTGATGATGTGTCAATCTGCTTCAAAGCTCGGTGGTTGATGAAGTGTAGCAGCCTCCCAAGGCTCGGTGAACTTAGCTGGGTGCACAGCAACTTGAGATGGATGATGTGGCAGTCAATTTCTAGAATGGTCTCTCCAAACAAGGTGAAACTTAACGAAGGTGCCCTACTGACTTAAATCTCGCTCAAAAACCTCAAGATATTGATAAGATAATTCATAATCCATCTCTTTTGACTGGCCTTTCGCCATTTCAGCTAATAAATCCACGATCTGGGCGAAATTTGAGAAAATCTGTGAAAACAGGCTTTCGGCAGCTAAGCCTGCTGCCTGTTTCACGTGTTAGCTGCCGAAAGCTGGCCTTTTTGGCAGCTAATGAGCGCTGTGGTGGCCCGCCTAAGCTGCCGAAAGCCTGTAGATTTCCAAAAAACTGCCTTTGGAAAAAATCGATTTTCTCAGCCGTCCGATGTCCGTTTTGCATGTTTAAATAGTCGATTTTGATCTACAGAACATAAGCTATCCATTGGTGCTTTTATATTTGAATTTAGAGCTCTAGAAGGCCGTCGAAATTGCCCCGAAACATCACGCGAATTCAGCAGAAAAATTCCTCTGTAACAGAAGCTTTGAGAAACCTCATACTGAAATCTCGTGATTTAGGATTGAATGCTGACTCTTCCCGATTGAAACGGATAACTGCTCTGATGAAAACACCTCTGAAACGGTTCATTGCTAGCTTTCCACCACCTGGCCGAAGAAGAGATCCTAACTGAGCTGATACACAAGAAAATGCTGGAATATCGACCATATATGCTTCCCACTTTCAGAAATCGCCCTGACTTTATCAATCTTCAGTTCTGCCTTCCTAATTTGTGTGCTCCTCACAGTCAAATTCCATAACAGTCCGAGAATATCAAAATGTTTCAGCAGCAATTTCTCAATCCACTATAATAATGAGCAAGCAATGCACCATCAATCTTTCCTTTCGGCAGTTACAACAGGCTCGTTTGATGATTTGATGAGTACGAAGCAATCTTTGATTTTTGCACATGGATATGTTTTCGGCAGCTAAATTCATTCTGACAAACCATATTAGCTGCTGAAACTGGCCTGTTTCGGCAGTTAAGTAAACTTCCACAGACTTAGCTGATTGCCGAAAGCTGAAAATTTGAATTTTGAAGCCTAAGAGTCACAGAAGTAAAAATTTTACCCATTCTATCACCCAAAAAGACGGTGGTCAATTTGGGAGATAACATCTGGCTCCTACTCGGGGATGGAATCCTCCCAGTGAGGTTCCGAAGAATCCCAGAACCAAGTAGTTCCAGTAGCCTTTAGCATTGGGCATGGAGTCATTAAGTCTTTAACACTGCTCCCTCTGCAAAACTGTCTCCCTCCTGTAGCTTATATGCAGCCTGCTCTACTTATTTAGAAACAACTGAAAATGATCTACGTGCTCATAACATGAGCTTATTTCCTGACTACTCCTACCTCTAACCAGTAGATGCAGATTAATCAAGTAACAACATACTTCCAATGCAGCCATGTCAGATTGTGATCTACAGGTATCATGCTGAATCTTGATCCCAACAATAACAAATACCATATCATGCAGAAGAAAGGTTTGAGCAGATGAATAAAATAGCCTTCTTCTGACATAAATATCTTAACATTCATGCTGCTGAAAGAATCCAACAAATCAGCAATAGGGTCATGAAAAACATGATGAAATACCTCTTGAAGCTGCTGCTCCGACTGACTGTGTTGCAGCTGCTCTTCGTTTCCTTCACCGAACTCATTGATGAATGCAGATTGCTGGATCTTTGTTGGAGGAACATATACGATAGGTTTCTGATCTGGACTATTCAGTTCCTCATGGTTGGGACAACTTCCCTTGGTTTGTAAATCCGGAAGTTGAGAGCTACCTTTACTGCTTTCCATATTACATGTAGGCAGTTCAACCTTTGCTATAGATCCAAAACTTTCGATTTCTGATCTATCACGCTGCTTATCATCTTTAAAGCTTTCAAAGGAAACAATTTGATCTGCATAACAGTCTAAAGTAGTAGATGCATGTGGTATATTGTTTAAAACATCTATGCAATGGTCATCACCCTGAAGACTACCTATCTCTTGATCATGGTGAGGGATATCTTCTGCTGCAACAAATTCATCATGAGTATTTGGATCTTTATTCAATAAATAAAACTCATCACAGCATTGAGGATAGAGAAGATCAACTGGAAATATTCCTTCACAAAACACATGGAAGGCATCATGAAAATCAGCCAACGAACTGACACTTGCATCCGGGAGAGACCGATACCAATCACGGGCAATCCCCTCTAATGAACAACAGAAGAGTCGGATCTGAACATCCTCATGCACTACCTGCAACCGGTGCATGTAGTCATGAAAGTCCAGCAAATGTTCAGCTGGCACTTCCCCCTCTTCTCCTCGAAATCTAGGAAGACTGTTCTCCCATTCATCTCTAGCAGGCACTTGATTAGGAAAACCAGCAATGCTTGAAAAATCACAGAACGCATACCTCTTGGCTAAGATTCTGTTCATGTCATCCCAGTGGAATCACCAACAGATTCTGAACAATGGAGTCGCCACTGAGTTCGTCCTTCATGGAGTCGCCAGATAGAAGATTTATAACCAGTGAAGTGTCTGATCCTTGTCTATCATCAAGGACCAGATCTATGTCGTTCTCCCAGGAAGATCAGCTTCTCACCTCGCTCCCCGGCAACGGCGCCAATTTGTTATCACTCCAGGAAACTACCTAGGGTTATAAACTAGGTATGCCTGGTAACTTCAGAAAATATGTTTTTGTGTCTTTTAAAAAAGGTGGATCAATGGGATGACTAAATCAAAGTACAGTATTTAGACATTCAACATGTAAACAGATGAAACAGTGCCCTCAAGAAACGATTGATCAGCATATATAATATCAAAGGTGGATGAAGAAAACATGTAACCCAACCAGTACAAAGTAGGGCTAGAGATACATTGAAAGAACTGGAATCAAGCTATGAGCTAAACAATGGAAAGAGACCATTCAAAGCTAGATAACATAGATAATAGTGAAAGGAAGATGGAAAGCTGATACCAAAGCTGAAAGAAACCTGTGATCTATATTAGCATAAGAAAACTGAGTACAATAGCAGACTACTGCATCCAAAATCGAACCCTTTAACAGTCTTGGTTCTGTGGCTTTATAGCCTTTACAAAGTAATTCTCAGATCCTAAAAACGTGGATCTGGCTGAGCTAACTGAAACATCAAACTAAAAAAGTAAATGCAAAGAGAAAGGATTGATTCCTTGAATCAAGGGACTTGATGATGTGTCAATCTGCTTCAAAGCTCGGTGGTTGATGAAGTGTAGCAGCCTCCCAAGGCTCGGTGAACTTAGCTGGGCGCACAACAACTTGAGATGGATGATGTGGCAGTCAATTTCTAGAATGGTCTCTCCAAACAAGGTGAAACTTAACCAAGGTGCCCTACTGACTTAAATCTCGCTCAAAAACCTCAAGATATTGATAAGATAATTCATAATCCATCTCTTTTGACTGTCCTTTCGCCATTTCAGCTAATAAATCCGCGATCTGGGCGAAATTTGAGAAAATATGTGAAAACAGGCTTTCGGCAGCTAAGCCTGCTGCCTATTTCACGTGTTAGGTGCCGAAAGCTGGCCTTTTCGGCAGCTAATGAGCGCTGTGGTGGCCCGCCTAAGCTGCCGAAAGCCTGTAGATTTCCAAAAAACTGCCTTTGGAAAAAATCGATTTTCTCAGCCGTCCGATGTCCGTTTTGCATGTTTAAATAGTCGATTTTGATCTACAGAACATAAGCTATCCATTGGTGCTTTTATATTTGAATTTAGATCTCTAGAAGGCCGTCGAAATTGCCCCGCAACATCACGCGAATTCAGCAGAAAAATTCCTCTGTAACAGAAGCTTTGAGAAACCTCATACTGAAATCTCGTGATTTAGGATTGAATGCTGACTCTTCCCGATTGAAACGGATAACTGCTCTGATGAAAACACCTCTGAAACGGTTCATTGCTAGCTTTCCACCACCTGGCCGAAGAAGAGATCCTAACTGAGCTGATACACAAGAAAATGCGGGAATATCGACCATATATGCTTCCCACTTTCAGAAATCGCCCTGACTTTATCAAACTTCAGTTCTGCCTTCCTAATTTGTGTGCTCCTCACAGTCAAATTCCATAACAGTCCGAGAATATCAAAATGTTTCAGCAGCAATTTCTCAATCCACTATAATAATGAGCAAGCAATGCACCATCAATCTTTCCTTTCGGCAGTTACAACAGGCTCGTTTGATGATTTGATGAGTACGAAGCAATCTTTGATTTTTGCACATGGATATGTTTTCGGCAGCTAAATTCATTCTGACAAACCATATTAGCTGCTGAAACTGGCCTGTTTCGGCAGTTAAGTAAACTTCCACAGACTTAGCTGATTGCCGAAAGCTGAAAATTTGAATTTTGAAGCCTAAGAGTCACAGAAGTAAAAATTTTACCCATTCTATCACCCAAAAAGACGGTGGTCAATTTGGGAGATAACATATAGTATTCAACTAAGGATTCTTCAGCTGGTCTAGCTGCTGCACTAAAGTTATTTAATAATATGGTGAATCTTTGGTTGAGTTCGTGAACCTTTTCTTTCTTTTCCATTCTCATGGACAATAACTCTTTCATAAGTGTAGCTACAATTTTCTGATTTCCATATTTCTTTAAGAAGCATTTTTCAAATTATTCCCATTTCGATATTGAGCTAGCTTGTAAACTAAAATACCAGGAAGAAACTTTAGGTTTGAAAGTGTATGGAAAAAGCCTACAGACTACATCCTCATGCTGGACATTTAAAAGGATCAGAGCTAAATAAAAGCTACTAAGGTGATCTTCAGTAAAGACACCTTTCCCAGGATCATACTTAGGTAGAACTTTCTCAGGATTCTTAGGCAGATTGTGAAAAGGTCCAGCCAAATTTAATGCTCCTCTTGCTCTCCATGTAGGTATAGCCATGGCTCCTTGTGGAGAATTAGGCAGAGAATCATGTGGAGTATGAGGTGGAGAATTTTTTGGAGTATACAGTTCTTCAAGATCTAGAGGATCTTCAAGTTCGACTTCAGCAAGAGGCTCTGTGATTTCTTCCAAAGATAAATCTACTAATTCTTCAAAATTCTAGACAAGAATTGAATCACGTGTGTAATGTCTTTCTCTTCTAGGAGCTCCTCTTCTAGGGAGTAAGGGAATTGCATTCAAACCGCCAAGTTGTTGAACATAAGCACGGGTATGTCTTCTTAAGTTTGCTACTTCAGCAAAAGGTATAGCATACAACGTTTCTTACTATTCAAATTCAGAATTAGGATTTTCTCGATTTGTTATTTCCATATGTAAATTGCCTAGGATTGTTGTTTCGAGCAGGTTTCCAGTTGGATCTCCTCTTAAAGAATAGTCTTGTTTATCAGCCATGCACTGGTGGCCCTCCTTCTAGCGCCCAAAACTGTTGATGCATCGAAAATCATAACATCAATCAGCAAGGGATTCTCCATGGTAAGCAAGCCCAATTAGATCACTCACCGTTTGGTGTGGGGAATCTGTCCGGTTAGCGGTTCTGGCTACCATAAGATTTAAAGATTCTTGTTCTTTACATCGGTTGCGGCTCGATGCACCATTTATGTATTTTATTTTAAAGATGATATGCAAGTGCTCTAACTAAATGCAGCTAATTGAGAAGAATTAATCTAAACTAATAAAAGAAAATATAATCTATCCTTGTAAGGAGCAAACTTTAAAGATGAGTAATAAACTGAAAGAAACATCTAGAGATCAGACAAATAGCTATTTAATCAAAAAGATGCATATACAACAGAATATAAAAGATTTTAAAGATAGCTTTAATTCAGTTAATACATTCCATTACTCATTTGAGATAGACATATTTGCATAGAAAATAGGAGAATCATTCATCACACAGAAATAATTCATAACAGTAAGGAAAGATCTCACAGTAGTGTATAGATGATACAAGAGTAATCCAGCAAGCATTTAACACATCCTTCAGGCAAAAATACAGTCTCCCAGGCTTTCTTTAGGTAAATTCGAATTTCATATACATGCAATAAAATAGTTCACGTACAAGACAGAAAATGTCTTTCACCTGCCAAAAGTACCTGTTACTATTCACTAATCATCTATATATAGGTTTACAAAATGCCTCCAGGGCTGCCACGTGTCCTTGATTCCTAAATATTTTAATTTTCTTTAAAATTTTCACAAAAATGGAATAATTCGTGGCATCCTTTACATAAAAGAAAAAACAGAGACAGCTGTCCCTTTGACTTCATGACTTGACAATAGAAAGGAAAAATATCAGCGCGCTGTGGCTACTAAGTTAGCTTCCAGATAGCGCTTCTATTTCAGTTGGAGCTTCTATCCCAGATTGTGCTTCTGCCTCATCTTGTGCCTCTTTCCCAGATGGCGCCCCTTCTTTGACTGATATCCTTGATGTTTCCCTCCTATCTTCTTCTGATATGTAACTAAACCAAATGCCTGTATCCCTTATTACAACGTTGGCAAGGGCATGGAGAAGAATTTTCTTGGAAACCACATGCTTGTCTAGTTCTTCTGCAATGTCCTGCATTTCTGCCACTGCGGTCTGCAGAACTTCATGGAACATATGAGCGTGCACAGAAGGCAACACGATGCATTGATGGATATCATCTGTGCTTAACACATCAATTTTCTTTACATACTCCATCTGAATGCTTAGTTCACTTTTCAAGTCTGACAGCCGCTGCTCTTTACTTTGAAAATCTTCAAGACTCTGGGGAAAAGCTATTTTGCATTTCTCATGAACTCCTTGTACTTTCTGGTAGAGACTATTGCACTTTCCAACAGTTACCTGGATCACAGATATCAATTTTTCACTATAGCTCTTACAAAAATCTAAAAGGCTAATGTCTTCTTTAAATTCGGCCACAGGTTTGAAAGGGAGGTGTAAGGGAAAATCCGCCTTTCCTTATCTCCATTCTATCTGTCTGACTATATCCTCTTTCACCCGTGCATACTTTTTCTTGAGCCAAGTAGCTTCGGAATTAGTCTCCTTCATTTTATTCACCATAGCTTTTAGCCTGCACATTTCTTCAGTGATCATCTATTGTGACTCATGCATCTGATTGAGTATGTCGCAGGATTGCTCATGAAAGGGGGTCATGTCCATTGCCTTACTTTTTCCTTACTCCAGCTGTTCGGTCATCAACTCCTCTTCTTCTAATTGAATGACCTTGGCATACAGAAAAACCAATACAACAGATCTATGTATTCATTATATATTCAACAAGAGATCATGTGCATAACGGATGACAATCTGGAACATAAAATCAGAAATCCTTAAAGAAATTTAAGTGATAATCAGAAGATGGATCCAAAGATGACATTACTATATTAAGATGCCTTGTACCAAAATTACAATGACTCTGACCACAGAGTATCTTCAGTCTTATCTCCTGCTAAATTAAAATTCCAAATATTCCAACCCTTTACTAAGGGAAACATTCCTCCTTCTATACTAAATTTACATAAGAGTTCCAAAAGGAGAAATTCTACAAAATAGGGATTACAAAATCGGATCTAACCATCGATCCAAGAAATCTTGCTATTTTTATGCTTAAAAGATTTTCTGCCACCTTTCACAAAAGAAAGACTTGCTCTTTAATCAGATAAGGTCTCGTGGCACCATAAAAATTCAATCACAGATTGTTCACTATCATCGACAGGTGGTGTGGCTTGCAGAGCATCCACTGTAGGAAATTCGGGGTCGGGGAACCCACTGACAAAAATAGAGAAATCCATTAGAGGATTTACTTCAGGAATGGTAGTCGACACTGTTGGAGCCTAGGCCGCAGCTATAGTAAAGCTGCAAATTTTGAGGAAAAAGCACAAGTGTTGAAGGAAAAGTGCTAATTTTGAGTAAAAGCACCAATTTTGGGCAGAAGCGAACAGTGCGCAGTACGGTGCCAGATGGACGAGCTCAGTGTAGATTACGGGCCGGAAATCGCAGAGCTCGCGCACACACGTCAAAGGAGAATGAATGTGGCCGAGTAGAAAGCTCATCTACCACAATAAATGAAGCGACGGAATAGAGGGCTTAGCTACCCTCATTAAGGCTAAGTACAGAAGTTATGGTTGCTTTGACCAAGGAAGAGCAATGGACCAAAGCATTGAAGGCGAAGGACAAAGAGCAGTGAATGATGAAGCGGTGCCCATACCCGCAATCTGCGCCGGAAATCACGGAACCTGTAAGAATCGGCGACGTGACTGCAAGCGGCACCTGCAGTACACCTAGCCATGTCCACGGTTAAGGTTTTGGGGAATACTGCTGGGAAAGGCCCATAGTTTTGTAAAGGTGTGATCGTCAAGGCCACCTATATATATGTGTAGTTGTAAAGGTTAGACGTTAGCCATTAGATGTTTTAGACTATAGAGAGATATTAGATGTTAGATAAGTTGGAGAGGTGATAGCTGTAGAGCTAGTCACTGAGTTGTAGACAGTCTCAGTCGAAGTCTGAGTCATTGTAATCTCTATAGAAGAAGAGAGTAGATATAGGAGAAGGGCTCCCAGCTGTGTGCATGGAGTTTCCTGGAAAAGATCTAAGGCTGCAGCTATGTGCGCAGTAGGACTGTGTAATGCCCATTTTGAGATAATATAAGATAACAGTTCCAATGAATGTGATTTCCCCGTGTAGGAGAACTACATAATTCTCGTTGTTATGATGCTGTGTTGTGTGAATGCATGTTTTGGTTTACTATCTGTGTTTACATGAACGTTTCGTTGTCTTTATGAATGAGTATATAAAGCAAGTCCTTGAAGCTCCCTTGGAAGGTATTTTCGCGCACTATCAAAGGAGTCAATAAGAGCACTATCGCCGCAGCACCAAGGAATGCGTTACTACGCTGGGCACGCAAGCAGAGATGATACACTGTGTATCGAATGGAGTGGGTAATTGCCTCGTGCGCAGTAGTGGAGATACCGCGTAGCTAGGCTGGTAAGCGAGATTTTCAGTGCTGTTGCATTGAGAGGTTTGCGGAAGAGTAAGAAGTCCTTCTTTGAGGAATCCTCTTGGAGGAGAGAGAGGGAGAAGATTGCAGTCTCCGCGCCGCCTAGGTTAAGGAAGCCTGATTCCTTAGCCCCCCCATAGCCACTTCGGGTGAGACTTCGGGCTGCTGCGCAGCTCGTTGCCGAGAGGGCCAGTGCGCCAAGGGGTGTTTGTTGCTGCGCCTCATTAAAACCCGGATCTGTCCAAAAATCAGCCAACAGGCACGTCAGGTTCTTCATTGATTTTAAAGTCCTATATAACATCAGTATCGAGATCAGTTGATTCCTTCAGAATTTCCTTCCTTTTCTCTTCGCGGTTTTGCATGTAGGCAGACAAAGTTTCGAAGTCTTCTTCACTGCTACCGCTACTAAGGTTAGGAACACCTACATCAAACAGTGGTGACAACATTTCTTGATACAACAAGGGGTAGAGTTCTTCATTTTCAACCTGAACATTAGAAAATTCACCATCGGCATGAATATTACTCATTCTGAATGAGTCTTGGATAGTAGGACGCAAAAAATACCACAGAGAGTCTTACATCTTCCAGAAGGCAAGGGGTGAACAAGAGATTTCATGTTAACTTCTATTTAAAGACCAACAAGCAGTACGATGATAATTGGGTGGGGCAATCTACAATGATTAAACTTATCCAGTCAATTCATTGTAATTACTTCAATTGTAATGAAAAGAGTTGAGCTATGTGCCAGTCAGATCAAATCTTGTGTGAAGTACGAGTTTAATTACTACTCGCATGATTTTGAATTGCCTTTACGATCACATCATTAGAAGCAATCTTCCATCAATAATTATGACTGGTAATTAATAACGGAGATGAAAGTTAGGGTGATAAAGTTTATCTGCAAAAATTCTTGACTAGGAGTTCCAGTTCCGGGGCTATCAATTCTTCGCACGTAATAAATCCGATCGATTTGACCCAACTTCCACGATAATGATAAAAGCTTTCAGGTTCAGAATAAGCGAAAAGAAACGATCATTAAGAGGTGGAACAAAAATGACAAGATGTCAAAGCTCGTGTCCAGACATGGTGAACTTAAGGTGGAGAGATGGCGTCCATCCAACATGAAGTAAATGATAAACTTGTATTAGTGTCTGCTGTCATGGATTACATAGAAAAATGATAATTTGGCAGAACCAGCTTTCCAAAAGACAAAATTGAAAATCCTGACTTAATTGACTACCCAAAATCAACATGACCATGAGACCATAACAGATGGACGACTGAGATTAACTGGAGCAGGATGCGGAATCGGGCTCAAGTATTTTCATGAAGTTCTTATTCAAAGATCCTGCAGGCCGAAACCCGAAAGTATGGATTTGTGGGTTGCGGGTTCACAAAAAATGGAAGTAGGATAAAAGATTTCCGAAAGCCGAAAACCGACTATGCGAGTGGCAGGTTTTGGGAACGTGAAACTGTGAGGAGAGATAACTATCCAGAAAGCCGCATCCCAAAATTACGGGTTGCGGGTTTCGGGAACACACACCGAATAAATGAAAAAAGAACACAATCCCAAAAGCCGAATGTCGCCATTGCGGGGTTCAGGTTTCGGGGTAATTATTTGTCAGTCTTATTACAGAATGATTCTGCAACCCACGACTGTCAGGTTGCGGGTTTCGGAATTACCAAAACCAAAACTTAAAAAACAACAGTCCCGCAACCTGCACCTGTCGGGTTGCGGGTTGCGGGTTTCGGGTTCTCCAAATTTCAAGTTTCAGGATGATGATAATAGTCAACAAAATACTCAAAATTTTGGCTCTTGTTCGACTGAAACACTTTGGAAGAAACAATCAAACCCTTACAAACAAGCAGACCAAAAGCATGGGTGAAGAATTTTAGAGTTAAAATCAAAATCTAAAATTTTCAAGATGACTCACCTAAACACCTTAGCGTTTATTAAAATTGGGGGCTCCCATGCTTAGCTAAGCATGGGATCTATTGTGGCCACAAAAAATGGTGACTGGTTGGGAAGAACCAGTTATCTCTACAATCAAATCCAACTAAAGACAACATGTTAATCAACTGATTTCTTGAAACTCAATTCAAAGAAGATACTCAAAAGATAACAGCCAACAAACAATGAACATGAAAATGGATAGATCTCAACAATGACCATTTTAAATATAACACTCATCCGATAAGGAGATTTAGACAGTAATACCAAATCTTTACCATGACTTAATCATTGAAAACCAGCTTGTGTTGAACCTGGGCACAGTCTTAGAAATGCTCATGGATATCCTAATTATAGATCCCCTTGGTTTATTAATTATATGTATATTCAGTGATCCTCTATGGATTATATATATACTCCTTTATCTTTTCTTTTATCTTTTCTTTCTCTTTTTTTTTGGATTAAATTATACATAGCACCTTGTTGATACAAGACCACTGTACTGACTTGGTGATTAGATAAAACAGTGCCATTCACAGGCCTGATTTGGAAACTGGTCAAGCTAGCTCGATGACGAGACTCCTTGTCTTCCGGTTATAAGACCAAAAGAAATTATCATGGCTTGGTAACCATATAGTGATAACTCTAGTCCAAGGCCAAACCCATGATCATAGCAAGGCTGGCTTGTGATAAGACCCCCCTGTTCTTGTATACAACAAAAATCCCATAATGAAAGACAAAGCAATTTATTTTGGCATAGGCTACAACGCATTACCATGGCTTGGTGACCATATAGTGATAATGTTACTCACCAGTGCTTTGCGGATCATGAATGGACCGACCTATAATAGGATCTTCCACCTTCCAGCAGAACTGAAAGTCATCTTCCAAGTGTGGTGGCTTGATGTGAATATGTCATTCCACTTTAAACACCTATGAACCTAATGGGATGGCTTGATAACAAGACCACCCACCTTGTAACTTATAATTTTAAACAAAATTCATATTCAAAGTGATTGTAAAAGGATCCATGAGCAATCGGAACTAGTCAAGTTATTATGATATGTCATTCAGCCATGAAACACCAGATAGAGAAATGATGACCATCCTCCATACCTCAATTACACAAATAAAGCATCGTGAAAGATAATGATCAAAGTGAAAAGTATCCAAAGGCACTGCACTTATTTGACTGTTTATTCTTCAGAGCAAATTCTAATCAAAAGCCAGAAAGTAAGATTGATAACAATGCTGAAACTTCAGAAGCAATTGTTGCTAAGAAAAGTGATCATAATCCATTACCACAAGTGTGAAGCCTTATTAATGAAAACCAAAACAAAACAAGAAAACCAATCAAAATGTTAATGCAATAAAACAAATGATTGAAAAACAAACCACACCTATGTACAAGTGCACCAGATTGTTCAAACAAAATACTTTTTGAGAAGAGACACATTCACTGGGAAGGTGTCTACAACTCCCTCTAGCATCTGTAATCGAACAGTGCTGGGACCAATATTTTCTGTAATAATGAAAGGTCCTAGCCAAAGGTGATGAAACTTGGTGTACTGATTCTTATCTTTACGTTGCTTATCCCACCTTAGAACCAGGTCACCAACAGAAAATTCCCTGTCAGATGAAGATTTTTCATCAAACCATCTCTTCACCATCTGTTGATGATGATACAACTTGTTCTTGGCTATTTCCCTGTCCTCCTCTAGCTTCAAGAGAATGTTTATTCTTTGCTGGAGGGGAGAAGAATCATCTTCTTGGACAGACTGGGCCAATTGTAGCGAAGGAATGGTAAGATTAGTGGGAAGGATGGCTTCTTTTCCATAAACCAAACAGTAGGGAGAATTCACAATTGCTACTTTTGGGGTAATTCGATCTGCTTATAATGCATTATACAACTGTGTGTGCCAATCTCTGTGATGAGAAGCTACAGTCTTCTTGAGAATGTTTATCGGGTTTTTGTTCGATGACTCTACCAAACCATTACCTTGAGTTTAATAATTGGCAGAAAACTCAAGCTTAATCCCCATCTCAAAGGCATATTCAGTTATATCAATTGAAGAGAAGTAGGATGCATTATCGAAAACTAAGTACTCTGGAGCGCCAAAGCGTGTGACGATCTAGCTATCAAGGAAAGAGATTACTTGGGCAGCATTACATTGTTTAAGAGGAGCTGCCTCCACCCATCTAGTGACATAGTCTGTGGCTGTGAGGATATACTTATGTTGGATGGATGAAGGAGGGTTTATAGGCCCAACAAAATCCAATCCCCATTGTTGAAATGGAAACTGAATTGTAACTGGTTGTAGAGGAAATGCAGGTTTCCTAAACTTTCCTGTGCATTTCTAGCATGGTTCGCACTTCCTCACATAAGCATAAGCATCTTTAAACAACGTGGGCCAATAATATCCATCCCTAAGAATCTTTTGTGCTGTAGTCTCTCCTGAAAAATGGCCTCTAGTAGGACCTGCATGAAATTGAAAGAAAATGTCATCAGTTTCATGTTTTTCCAAGCATCTAAGAAATACTCCATCATAATTTCTAAAAAGAACTTGATCAATGAATTGATAAGGAGCAGATTTCATTCTCAAAGCCCTTCTTTTCTTAAAATCAAGAGTTTCAGGAGCAAACCCATGGTTCAGAAAAAATCTGATATCGTTGTACCATTCCGATGTCGGGGCATCGATAGCATTAACAACACTTAAGGGAATTTCTTCCTCATGATCCCATTCGGACTGCTGCTGTGTGGGGTCATTGGATTGCGCAGTAAGACAAAGACCTTGTCCTTTGACAATTTTAGTCGGCCTGATCTCAAGATCATATTATTGTAGGGCGGTCTTCCAATGGGCCCTCTTTTCCCCCAATTCTTTCTGGATGAGGACATTTCTGATAGCAGAATATGGAACAATGACTTTGGTTTGAGACTTCAGCAAGTAGGGTCTGTAATGTTTGATGGATTTATAGACCGCATAGGCTTGCTTATCGATCTGCGAGTATTTAAGCTCTGCACCTTTGAATGTTGAGCTCATAAAAGAGATCGGGATTTCAGTATCATTGTCATGCTTTTGAGTTAAGACAGCTGCATAAGAAAAGTCAGTGGCAAAAGTATAATGAATGAAATCCTTATCAAAATCTAGGGACCTGAGAGTAGGAGCTTCTGCAATGGCCTTTCGAATTCGGATAAACGCATCTCTCAATTCCTGCACCCAAGTAAACTGCACATCTTTCTTGACCAAAAGTTGTAGTGGTTTAACAATCTGGGAAAATTTTGGTACAAATCTAAGTACAAAATTAATATTACCTAAGAAGGATTGCATTGCTTTGCGCAAGCCTGGTAAACCAATCTTTGAAATAGCCTATGTACATTCAGGATCGATAATCATACCTTCTTTTGAAACAACGAAGCCCAGAAGCTTTCCTTCAGTTACTACAAAAATAGATTTCTTCGGGTTGAGAGAAATACTGAATTTCCTGCAGCGATCAAAAACTTGTTTCAAAGCAAACACATGTTCATGTCGTTTTTTAGAGTAAATAGTGATATCATCAAGGTAAACTACAACAGAATTATGCATTAACCCTCGGAAATCTATATCCATAGCTCTCTGAAAAGTAGCTCCTACATTGACCAACCCAAAAGGCATCCATCTGTAGGCAAAAGTACCCCATGGGGTCCTGAAAGCTGTTTTCAATTGATCGTCTGGGGAAACCATAACCTGGTTATACCCCAAAAAACCATCTAGAAGGGAAAACATCTCTGACCTGGCTACCTTTTGAAGAATCTGCTCCATTGGTGGAATAGGATAGTTGTCTTTCTCAGAAGCCTGATTTAGGTTCCTGAAATCGACACACAGTCGAATTTCCCCGCTTTTCTTGCGGGCAGGTACTAAGTTAGTGATCCATTGAGTGTGCTTGACCGGAAAGATAATTCGAGCAGTGAGCAGCTTCTCCAGCTCCTTTTTTACAGAAGGCTCCAAACTAGGGTGCATCTTCCGTAGCTTTTGTTGAAATGGCTTGACCTCTGGTTTCATGGGTATATTAGGAAACATGATGTTAGTGTCAAACGTTTTCAACTCTTCATACGTCCAGGTGAAAACATCCTTATAATGTTTACACAATGCAATAATGGCTCTGCGTTCTTCAGGGGTACAATCAACTCCCAAATTGATGAAACGAGGTTCCTGTTCGGTGCCTAGGTTGACCTGCTCATAGTTTAAGGATGAGATTTGAGTTTTACAATTAGTTTGAGATCTGAACTTGTCCTCTAAATCGTAAAAATTTTCTAGATTGATCACAGACTTCGGGATGACGTTTGAGGAATCAGTGAGAGACTTTTCATGTTCTGCTTCATCGATAGCCATGTCTTGAAACGTATCCTGAGCAGTGAGGAAGTCGAGTATCTGTTGGTCATTATCAAACACTTTCCAATTAGTCACATTATCGGGAATGGATGTTCTGTACATCAATTCGATAGAAAAAGTTTGAGGAGACAGAACTTTTGGCGGGATCAATCTAGACGTTGTATTTGCTAACAGGTGTGCATCAAAATTTTGTGACCTGGGAACTGATTTAATATTGAATGCTAAAAATGAGTTGGTTAGATCCATTACCAACTTTTGATAATTAGCCAAACGCAGAGATAAGCAATGTATTTTATTCTTGACTTGCTTGACTATAATTTCAGAGTTTCCATAGCATTCTATTGCTTGTACACCTAAATCAATGGCCTTCTTGAGCCCCTGCACAAGAGCTTCATATTTGGCTACATTATTAGTGCAATCAAATTCTAACCTGCAAGCAATCATGATTTTCATTCCTTTAGGATTGATAAGAACACAACCTGCTCCAGCTCCCTCCTTGGACTTGGAGCCATCGAAAAATAAGGTCCATGAGACAAGGTCTAATCTAAAATTCGTATTCACATTATATACATTATGCACAATTTCACCAGAAAAAGGTACAGAAGTGACCTGAGTGATATGTGATTTGTTTCGGATGCTTTCTTCTGGTGAGGCATCAGTTGGGAATTCACTGAAAAAGGTATCGAATGTAAATTGCTCTACACGAGAGGTGAGATAACCAGTAGGTTCACTTGAATCATTAAGATGAGTAACTATTTGTTTCATAAAAGGTTCTCTACTGATCTTAATCTTATTCAGTTGACCATTGTAAGGCAACCATAAATGGGACCAGTCGGTTGCAAAGTAACCTTTAAGTTTCTCTGACCAGTCCCTGCTTAACCACATCCCATAGGCTTCTGGGATGCCAGCTATCACAATGTCAACTGTCTGATGGATCCTGGGATCAGTTGACAGCGTGAGCATAACGTTTCTAAATTTTCCAACCACTCTAACTTTGGATCTGTCAAGTTGCACAATCTGGGTTGGACAGGGTTCCCATGTTGCATTCAATTTTCTGCAAACAGAGAGGGGCATCACATTCGATGATGCTCCTGAATCTATCATGTAGTTGTGTACATTCCGGTTGAAAATATCAAAAGTAAGCAAGAAAGGAGGAGTTCTCTTACTTGCTGGTTTTTGATCATCAGTTTTAGTGACAGAGTCTAGATTATTATTCGGTGACTCTCTAGGCTGTTTGACTATCATGTTTTTAGGTAAAGAATCCCTCATAGTAGGAATCTTGAGTAGCTCAAACAGAGAGATGTTTGCTTTGACTCTTTTTAAGTCTTCAACTAGGTTGTACTCCATTTGAGGGAGGACTGTATCCTTATGTGGGACAGTCTTGCTTCTTGTGGGAACCGGGGGAGAAGATGAAGGTTCTTGAGGTGGCTGTGGTCTTGACCTTGTATTATAAGGATGTTGTGTGTTAAACATCACCCCAGGTTCTTCTTCTTCTTCACACATAGGAAGTTCCGAAAAGCAACCCACAACATCGACCTATGGATCATCTTATGCTTCTTCTTCAGGTAGTGGAGGATCTGGGGTAGTCTGATCGTTGGAAGTGTCAGGAGTGACTTGAGATTCTACTGCCAATGTTCTAAAAATAGAAAAGAGTTCATCGTTTGTGAGTGCATCTACCGGATTTGGTGGTGGTGGATTTTGTGGAGGCTGGTAAGGTCTCCTAAATTGTGGCCTTACAAAACCTCTATTCTGATTCTGATTATCATTAGTGTTCTTCTTCAAATCCACCATCTCATTTAACATCTTCTGAAGGAATTTCTTCATGTCAGTCATATCAAATGGATCCTTGTTCTGAACTGTGGGTTTAGGGACATTCTCAATTTTCTTCCTAGAAGTGGAAAGTTGTCCTTCTAAAGCTTCAGGGTTGTCTTCCAGACAAAAGATGTCCTTCTCAACTTGGATCGCTTCATCAAATGCTTCCAGTAAAGTACCCTTCTGTGCCCTTTTGACCCATATTGCAATAGGGGGAGGCAGACCCTTTTCATAATAAGCCACCAACAATTCTTCAGCAATAAGAAGATTGGTAGGAATTCTGTTTTTGAGATATGAAAACCTTTGGTTAAAGTCTTTTACCCTTTGTTTTTCTTTGATTTTCATGGAGGATAATTCTAACACAAGATCTTGCGGTGTTTTGTCATCCCCAAATTTCTAGGTAAAATGTTTCTCGAATTCATCCCAAGAAGTTATAGATTGGGTTAGTAAAGCAAAATACCAGGTGGCCGCTCTACCCTCAAAGGTGTATGGAAAGAGTTTGCATACTACATCCTCATGTACCACACTTCTAAGCCTGATTGCCTGCATGAAAGTTTTAATGTGATCCAATGCAGGTATCTTATCATCAGGGTTGTATTTAGGCAGCCATTTCTTAGGATTCTTTGGTAATCTATGTTGATCACCTAATATGAAAACTGCACCTTGGTCAGGCGAAGGTCTGTTTTGACCTTCTCCAGCCATTGGAGGTTCTTGTTCTTCTTCTTCAGATGAAAAACTAGAAGAATTCTCTTCATCTGAGGAAGATGATGAAGATGAAGGAGGGGACGGTGGTGGACCACTGGCTCCAAGATTTGGTTGACCTTGTGTTCCTACGAGAGTGGCTTCACGGTTATATTTAGGAGAATCTGGTCGATTAACTAGGTCTTGGTTTTCAAATTGTTGATCAATTGTACATTGATCCTCTGTGTTAAAACTATTTGTATGTTGAACCTATGGATCAGTGGTCTGTGAGGTGGGAACTTGTTGATCTTCCCGACCGCTAGTCTACAAAATACCTTCTAAGTTTAGAGCTGCTGGGCCGCGTCTTCTTTGATCGGCAAGTCGTTGTTCTGCTCTTAAAACCCTATCGGCAGATGTTTTCAATATCTGCTCTAACAAGATGGGTCCCCTTATGGGTGATGTGAAAATGATTTCTCCTCTATTCTCTTGTTGTATCATAGGTGTGACAGGTATAACCACAGGTTGTGTGGATGCGACAGGGAGAATCATAGGTTGTGTACTAGTTGGTTGTTCAGATGTTGAAGCCCTAGTCTGGCTTCAGGTTTGAACCATTGAAATACTTGCTGGAGGAGGTTTATTAGTAGTCTTCTTAGGCATGTTTTACTAGTGTCCCTCCTTGTAGCGCCATTTGTTGATGCCTCGGGGGTGCAGGGTAAGTGCAAAGTGCTGGAATGGGTTCCAAGGCACACAACAGGGGATTAAAACCCAGCCAAAGGCTTCGAAAGACCCTGCGCAAGGGTAATTCTGTCCTCGAGCTGTTTGGTGTGGTAATCACCCATGGATATTTGGCCTCCGCTGGCACTCTATGAGTAAAATATTTGATCTTGAAAGATCAGTTTTCCTATCAAGGAAAACTAAGTGTGAAAGCTTGTTACCAATACCTAACTTAACCTACCTAAGGGAAGAATCTATTCTAAGTCAGATCTAGCCTAAAATGAAAAGCTTGGTGTTTATGCAGATCATCCTTGAGGTGTAAGAGAACAAACAATCTATCACCTTTAACAGAAACACCTTTAGATGAGCTATTTGCTGACTTAGATTATGATTTATTTAATGAAAATTAAACAAAGTAATCTAAGCTTAAAGACCATCAAGATATAACCTGTTATCCTTTTGTTGATTGAAAAATCAACAATGATAGAATGTATATAAATGTGATCAATTGCAGAAATCGATAAAGAAAGTATTTAATCAAATATTTTCATACACACATTAGTTATACAGAAAAACCAATACAACATATCTATGTATTCATTATATATTCAACAAGATATCATGTGCATAACGGATGACAATCTAGAACATAAAATCAGAAATCCTTAAAGAAATTTAAGTGATAATTAGAAGATGGATCCGAAGATGACATTACTGTATTAAGATGCCTTGTACCAAAATTACAATGACTCTGACCACAGAGTATCTTCAATCTTATCTCCTGCTGAATTATAATTCCAAATATTCCAACCCTTTACTAAGGGAAACATTCCTCCGTATATACTAAATTTACATAAGAGTTCCAAAAGGAGAAATTCTACAAAATAGGGATTACAAAATTGGATCTAACCATCAATCCAAGAAATCTTGCTATTTTTAAGCTTAAAAGATTTTCCGCCACCTTTCACGAAAGAGAGACTTGTTCTTTAATCAGATAAGGTCTCGTGGCACCATAAAAGTTCAATCACAAATTGTTCACTATCATCGACAAGTGGTGTGGATAGCAGAGCATCTGCTGTAGGCAATTCGGGGTCGGGGAACCCACTAACAAAAACAGAGAAATCCATTAGAGGATTTACTTCAGGAACGGTAGCCGGTACATCAGGTTCTTCATTGATTATAAAGTCCTGTATAACATCAGTATCAGGATCAGTTGATTCCTCTAGAATTTCCTTCCTTTGCTCTTCGGGGTTTTGCATGTAGGCAGACAAAGTTTCGAAGTCTTCTTCACTGCTACCGCTGCTAAGGTTAGGAACACCTGCATCAAACGGTGGTGACAACATTTCTTGATACAACAAGGGGTAGAGTTCTTCATTTTCAACCTAAACATTAGAAAATTCACCATCTGCATGAATATTAATCATTCTGAATGAGTCTTGGATAGTAGGACGCAAAAAATACCACACGGAGTCTTACATCTTCCATAAGGCAAGGGGTGAACAGGATATTTCATGTTAATTGCTATTTAAAGGCCAACAAGCAAGTCAATGATAATCGGGCGGGGAAATCTGCAATCATTAAACTTATCCAGTCAATTCATTGTAATTACTTCAATTGTAATGAAAAGAGCTAGGGTATGTGCCAGTTGGATCAAAGCTTGTGCGAAGTACCAGTTTAATTACTACTTGCATGATTTTGAATTGCCTTTACGATCACATCATTAGAAGCAATCTTCCATCAATAATTATGACTGGTAATTAATAATGGAGATGAAAGTTAGGGTGATAAAGTTTATCTGCAAAAAGTCTCGACTAGGAGTTCTAGTACATGGGCTATCAATTCTTCGCACGTAACAAATCCAATCGATCTGACCCAACTTCCACAAGAATGATAAAAGCTTTCAGGTCGGGAATAAGCGAAAAGAAATGATCATCAAGAGGTGGAACAAAAATGACAAGA
Organism: Larix kaempferi; assembly: GCA_027924585.1. NCBI lineage: Eukaryota > Viridiplantae > Streptophyta > Pinopsida > Pinales > Pinaceae > Larix > Larix kaempferi. The sequence continues at coordinate 28,347,132 of BSBM01000012.1, forward strand.
TGTCAAAGCTCAAGTCCAGACATGGCGAACTTAAGGTGGAGAGATGGCGTCCATCCAACATGAAGTAATTGATAGACTTGTATTAGTGTCTACAGTCATGGATTACACAGAAAAATGATAATTTGGCAGAACCAGCTTTCCAAAAGATAAAATTGAAAAGCCTGACTTAACTTACTACCCAAAATCAACATGACCATGAGACCATAACAGACGGACGACTAAGATTAACCGGAGCAGGATGCGAAATCGGGTTCAAGTATTTTCATGAAGTTCTTATTCAAAGATCCTGCAGGCCAAAACCCGAAAGTACGGATTTGCGGGTTGCGGGTTCACAAAAAATGGAAGTGGGAGAAAAGATTTCCAAAAGCTGAAAACCGACTATGTGGGTGGCAGGTTTCAGGAACGTGAAACTAGGAGGAGAGATAACCATCTCGAAAGCCGCATCCCGAAATTACAGGTTGCGGGTTTCGGGAACACACACCCAATAAATGAAAACAGAACACAATCCCGAAAGCCGAATGCCGCCATTGCAGGGTTCGGGTTTCGGGATAATTATTTGTCAGTCTTATTACAGAATGATTCTGCAACCCACGGCCATCAGGTTGCAGGTTTCGGAATTACCAAAACCAAAACTTAAAAAAAAACAGTCCCGCAACCCGCACCTGTCAGGTTGCGGGTTTCAATTTCTCCAAATGTTGGGTTTCGGGATGATGATAACAGTCAACAAAATACTCAAAATTTTGGCTCTTTTTAGACCGAAACTTTGGAAGAAACAATCAAACCCTTACAAACAAGCAGACCAAAAGCATGGGTGAAGAATTTTAGAGGTAAAATCAAAATCTAAAATTTTCAAGACGACTCACCCAAACACCTTAGCGTTTATTAAAATTGGGGGCTCCCATGCTTAGCTAAGCATGGGATCTGTTGTGGCCACAACAAACACGTGATCTTAAGGCCACTTTCATTCTCAACTTTAGCCATGAACTTGATTGAGAAATGAAAACCATGGTTAATATGCTCTAAAAGATATAGATTGAATAACATGCTATATAGAGAGATTTAATGATATACCAACTTTAGGCAAAAAAATGGTCGAAGCGAATAGTATATGTGATATCATATTTTTCTTCACTTTATATATAATCACCGGGATGTCTATTTTTCCTTTCCTCTATGTCTTGTTCTATTGTGATATGAAAATTTATGGTGTGCATGTGTGTGTATGTGTGAGTGTGTGCACGGTTGTGGATACACTTTATATGTGTTGTTACTATCTCTTGATGAGGTGATGTTTATATTCATGGTTGGAAAACTCGTGAGAATGCATAAATTATCACACTAATATTTACAATATAACAAAAAATATGCATATTATGTAATGAAATTAATCCTAATGTTTTAAATTGATTATTTCATGTTGTTTGCAGAAAAATGTTGATGCAAATGGATCAGATGAAAGTGATGATGAATATGATGTTGGGATAGATGAGTACGAAGATGAGGATGATGATGATAATGGTGGTGATGATGATGATGATGGTATCCATTTATGCTACTATTGAGATTGTGGATTTTTATTGCTTTCTCGATGCTACTAGACACGTATTCTTATTTTTGTGATGATCCAAGCTGTTCATATTAAATTCTATGTCATTTTGATTTGTATGGTGGATTTATGTTGACATATAAACTTTGATTATCCTTGATCATTTTGACATTTCTAGATATGGATATTAAAAAAGATATTTCTTGTGATATTGGTATTTTCACTATATATATTGTTCACTTGTTCTTTTAACCTTAATATGATGATCTGTATGATAGGTTATTGATGTGATGATGTTTTATAATTTCACTTCTTTTGATGAAAGATAATGGTGATGTTATCGTGATTATATTGTAAATTTATCTATATTGGAAATTGTCGATGATCTTTTCATGAAAAATTAATATATATGTTGATGTTACTGGTTTGGATAAATGTTGTCTTTTTGTGTTAAATTTTCTTCACAAATGCTATGCAATTAATTTCAATAATGGTATCTACAATTAATTTGAATATTTCATCATGTTATTTCAAAACTATGAAGTAAATGATATATGAGAACTATTGAAATTAATGAAATAATTATAGTAATTTGACATAATAAATATATTAGCACACAAATGGATATAGTTGTAGGTGTTAAATAGCAAGCCTAATGTGGTGCTAATAAGGAAGCAAAATAGGAAGCGAAACTAGGAGCTAAAATGGAAGCCCACTATGTCATAGATCTAGAAGCAAAATTGGATGCAATACCTAGCGCTAAGTTGGAAGTCAATTCTGGTGCTATTTTGGATGCTAAAGTAGAAGCCAAACCTTAAGCTAAACTAATGGCCAACAAAGAAGAAAAATTAGATGCTTAATGGGAAGCTAAATGTGGTATTCATGAGGAATCAAAACAAGCAGAAATTGAAGGAGCTAAATGGGAAGCAAAATGTGGCGCTAGTGTGGGAGTAAAAATGGATGCTAAATTGGTAGAAAAACATGGTGCTAATGTTGACATAAATAGAGATGCAAAAATAGGAGTTAAAAATGATGCAACACTTGATGCAAATAATGAAGCCAAACATGGCATTGATATGGTATAAAAATAAGATGTTAATTTGGATGCAAAACATGGCGCTACATAGGAATAAAAATATGGTGCAACAATAGAAGAAAAAATTGGCACCATTTTGGTAGTAAAACACGATGCAAAAAAGGAAGCAAAAATTGGTACAAAATTAGAAGCGAAAATTTGTGCATATTGGAAGTAAAACGTGGTGCAAAATGGGATGCTAAAGTTGTAGCACATATGGATGAAATATTGGATGCTAATTTGGATGCAAATATGGCGCGAATGTAGATGCAAACATAAATTCTAACGCGGATCTTTTAAGGATGCAAATAAGGCACTAATGGGGACATCATTTAGGAAGTAAAAGAGGACTATCTCTAGGAAGTAAAAGAGGATAGTCTCTAGGAAGCAAAATAGGATGTTATTTAGGAAGCAAACCTCGACGTCGTTTAGGAAGCAAAATTGGACGCTATTCTGGAAGCAAAAAAATGGGCGCTATTTTAGACATCAGAAAGGATGCTATTTAGGAAGGAAAAAAAGACGCTATTTTAGACTCTTTAAGTTTTGTCCATGACGCATCCCATTTAGCGTCTACTTCGACCAGTCATTGATAAAAAAAATTTACACTAAAAAGGGACGCTAAATGGGACGCTAATTCTGTGATTTGTTGTAGTGATTAGTTGTTTAGTTATTTGGATCATATAGGTATTTAATGTGCTAAATGTTAAATTTAAAAGCTAAGATGGATTCCCTTTCAAAAAACGATATAATTCCTAGACTTGAGAGTTTGGAAATTGGGCCATTGATTTCTACACCTTTTGTTACTTCTGATAGATGTGCTACAACATCATAACCATAGAGAGAATACCAACTAACAAGGAAATACAAAATTATAGTATATCCCTTGTTATGTATTGTGAGGGTTCAATACCTCCAAGGAATAAGATTTTTTTTAATCACACTAAGAAATATGAGTCATTGGCCTTGATACAAAGTGAAATAGTGAGTTTTCTTTTATATCACTTGAAATCTAATTTATTCTTATTTGTTTACATTTTCTTGATTGGTAATAAATAAAATAAATGAGAACATACAAATATCTATGTAATAATCGTGTTTATTAATATGCATATACAAGATTTAGAACATTTTCTTGAAAAGAGTAAACAAAATTTAATCATTTTTATTAATATGCATATGCCAGAATTAAAACATGTACTTGAAAATAATTTAGTTCATTCCTCCATTAAAACAATAGTACAAGTTATAGTACTTATATGGTCCACAGCTTATCTCCGGCCTCAAAAAGAACTCTATAGGAGAACTATACAATGCCTCATCAAACAAGAGCCCCACTATACCAGATCTTGACTAAGTGGTTGTTGTAGGCACAACAGATCCCATGCTTTAGCTAAAGCACAGGAGCCCCAAATTTTTAATAAATACTAAGGTATTTGGGTAAGTGTTTCTTTAAACACTAGATTCTTCAGTACTATCCCTATCATCCTTTACCTTACCTTTGTTTGGACTGATTGCCACCTTTTTCTAATAAATTTTCTAAGTGTTTTGGTATGGAGGAAGCCTTTAATTTTGAGTATTTTGTCTTCTGTTTTCACCATTTCGAAACCCGACGGTTTGCACACCCGAAACCCGAAAGGTGCGGGTTGCGGGATTTCATTTTTATGCTTTTTGTTTGTTGTCAACCTGAAACCCGAAACCCGACAGCTACGGGTTGCGGGTTTTCCTTTCAATAATTTTGGGATATGGCACCTGAAAACCGAAACCCGAAACCCAACATTGCGGCTTTCGGCTTTCAGGAATTCATTTTGATTTTTAGTCGTATTGTTGTTCCCGAAACCCGACTTTTGGGTTCCGGCTTTCGAGAATGTATTTCGCATTTTCACGGATTACCATCCTGAAACCCAAACCTGACATTTCGAGTTGCGGTTTTCGGGGATCATTATTTTCGTCAATTTTTGTGGTTTGCGTTCCCGAAACCTAAAACCTGACTTTTCGGGTTGCGGCTTTCGGGAACCCAAATAAACCTTGTAAATAAAGCACCCATCACCGAATCCCGAATCCTAAATCGAGCAATCTGAGTCGTTCGTTCATTCTAAATCGCACGGTCAGGATTTGATCTGGTGAATTCAATAAATAAGGGTTTTCTATTTTTCTTTTACCATTTTTACTGTTGAAAATTATTGCATTGTGCCGATTTTTACTATGAATTTGGTTGCTAAGGTTCGTTATTACCGATTTTTCAGTTATTTTAGGTTGGGTCGTTGCCATTCCTGCATTCTGCGTTCAGTAGTTTGGTTATTTTGGATTCAGTAATGACCTTCTTCTATTATTTGATTGGACTCTGCAAGGCTCTGTAAATCATACCTTTTCAGTCTCTCAGGAGTCGCTTTGGTCATTTTGTTAAATCAACGATTTGGATCCGGTTTGACAGGTGAAATTAGGCTGCGAGTTTGTGTCCTGAAACTTTTGTCTTAGTCATTTCGCAGTCAGCTCTCTCGCCATAACTCCCATTTTCATCTCAAATCCGAAGTCATGATTGTTGATGTGAACAGACTTGTAATGATGAGCTTTCAGATGCAATTTAAGTCATGCGAGTCTCGATTGGATTTGTACTTTCGCATGGATCCAGATCTCGTTAACACATGTTATAGCTCATTTTGTTACAGTCCGGATGATTGCAGTGTCCTAATCGTAATAATTTGATCATTACAACTGGTTCTGCTCAATCATTACCATCCTATCAGTTGGCCTTAAACTAGTAACAAACATGAAACCTTTAGTTTGTCCTCTGTATTCTTTAAGAGGAAAATTTGCATGTTGATGTTGTAAGTTTCTTCTTGACGCATTTGGTATGAGCAATATGCAGGCAGGAAATGAATCCCTTGATGCATGTTTTGAAGATGAGGAACTTCAGCCATTTCTATATCAAGAACCTATGTCACCACCTTTTGATGCAGGTATCCCTGATATGAGCAGTGATGGTGAAGAAGAAGATTCTGAAACCCTGTTTGTTTGCATGCAACTCCTTGACAAGAAGGAAAAGAAAACTACTGAAGAGCCAACCGACCAAGATGATACTATTGTATGAGATTTTGTAATCAATGAAGAACCTGATATTCCGCCAACTCCTTCTAAGCTGGATCCCTTGACGAATTTCCTTTTTTTTTAGGATGTCGCTCATAATCCAGAAGTTCTCGGGGAAGATCCTCTAGAAGCCAAACTGTTTGTTGCTGATAGTCAACAATTAAGTATTAATTTTTTGCTATGTCGTGAAGATCTCTTTTAATTAGAGGACAGATCCCAAGAAATCATTTTCCTTGAAGGCTGATGAAAATCATGTAAGCCAAGAAATGGCAAGATTTTCTGGATTCATAGTCTAATTTGAATTTTTTAATCCCTACCTATGGGGAATTTCCACCTGCACTCTTTGTAATTTCCTATTTAAGGAGAAATGCTTCTTGTAGTAGAGGGTTGGGAATTTTGGAGTTACACATCAGCAGGAGAAAGGCTTGGGATACTCTGTTCGTCAGATCTTTTTTAATTTATGTACAAGACTCTTTTAATATAGTAAGGTCATCTTTTGATATATCTCTTGTTATTCTTCAAGTTTAATTGAAAATTATTGGTTGTATACTTTTAGATTGTCATCTACAGTGAATGATGTCATTTTGCATATATATGTAATGTATGGATCTATTATATTGGTTTCCCTGTATGACTGATTGATGCTGAGAAGTATTTCATTGAGTTTATTCAATATTAATACTTTCTTTATCGATTTCTGCAAATGATTCGTTGCACATAATAATCATGGTTAATTTTTCAATTGACAAAATGATTACAGATTGAATCTTGAAAAGGCTTAAGTACTTGAATTATTGTCTTTTAATTTTCATTAATGGATTCTAATTTAAGTTAATAAGTAATTCATCAAAGATATTTCTGTTGAAGGTGGTAATTTACTTATTTATCATGCCTCAAGGTTGATCTGCACAATATTAAGCTTTATTTTTAGAATAGGACTAACTCAGATTAGTTTTCCTTTTCTGAAATAGGCTAGGTTAGCTTAGCTTTACCATATTCACACCCTTGTTTTCCTTGATTGGAAAACTGACCTAATTGGTTGAATCACCAACTCTCAAAGTGACAGCGAAGGCTGAATATCCATGGGGGATCACCATACCAAAGAGGCTGGGGATAGAACTGCCCTTGCGCAAGGTCTTTCGAAGCCTTTCAGCTTGGGTTTTCTTCCTCTGTTGGGAGCCTTGAAAACATTCCAGCACCTTTGCATCCAACCTGCATAACTGAGGCATCAAAAAATGGCACTAGAAGGAGGGCCACTAGGACAACATGCCTAAAAAATATACTAAGAAACCTCCTCCAGCAAGTACTTCAACGGTTCAAACTTGAAGCCAGTCAAGGGATTAAACCTCTGAACAACCGACTGAATTACAACCTACAGTCCTTCCTGTTACCTCTTCCCAACCTACAGTTATACCTGTCACACACACAGTACAAAAGGAAAACAGAAGATAGGTTATTATTGTATCACCTACAAGAGGAACCCTCACACTAGAACATGTACTGAAAGCATCTGTCGATAGTGTTATTAGTGCAAAACAACGGATCACTGACCAAAGAAGACGTGGTCTGGCAACTTTGAATTTAGACAATATTTCGCAGACCAACCAGCAAGAAGATCAGCAAAATTCCATTCCGCAGACCAGTGACCCACAGATCCAATAGACAACTGATCCGAATACTGAGAATCAACAGACAATTGATCAACACCCTGAAAATCAAGAGTTGATCGATCAACCAGGTTCTCCTGAATATAAACTTTAGACTCCTTTTCAAGGAGCACGAGATCAACCAAAACTTGGAGCTATGTTGGGTCCAGGAAATGCCCCTTTTTGGCTACCTTTATTACATCATTTTGCCCTGATTCCATCCTACTTTCATGATCTATATCCATGTCTTTTCCAGATCAATCAATGATATTGACAGGTATAATTTGTTATTGCTTTATTTATTTTTATGCCTAAGATTGTGAAGATTCGAGTCCTAACCTTTGGTTTATGCTAATACTTGTGAGTTTATTTAGTTCAAGCCTAAATATCAACCAGGTAGCGCCAGCTATTAATCTTCCAAGCCTAATTCTTCATACTCCAAGGAACAACGCATCCTCCACGTGAGCTGTAACAGATCCTCGTTGCAACAGAATCTATTGAAACAGAACTTAGCTACGACAGACAGGTCGCGTCCTAGTTGTTGAGTCTGTTGATCTATTGAGTACTCGAGCAATAGCATTATTCATGGTTAACAACCTTTTGTAACACGCTGTATTAGTTAGCTGTAACTCCGCAGCATGAAGATCATAGATATTCATTACTGCGTGATTTTATTGGATCTGAAACTGCATTTCCTTTGTATAAATTCCAAAGGGCTCTCGTAGCCTGGGGTTGGACAAGCATTAATTGTGTAAGCTATAACAGAACATTGAGACTCACGATCTTCCATTAATAATATGAGAGCATAGTTCTTCACTTTTGTGTTTTAATTACCTGTGACTCTCAGCGTCTCTGTTAGAAGGCCAGGGCCCGCCTTCTCACAGAGATAGCCGATTTAAGTAGATAGAGTAGTTTAGTTTTACTTCTGTTGCGTGTTGTGGAATGATTGCAGACATTATTGGTATCTTTAACAGAGTTTAGCTTTCCTTTTTGGTAGTTTATAATTGCATCTTGAAATAGCTATAACAGAGTGGTGTGACATTCGACTGTGTAGGATAATTTACTTAATTGCATGTGTGTTTTAACCAGCTGTGACAGCCAAGCTCAATTCCAATTATCTTCTAGTTGTTTATGCTTTCTAGGATTTCCAATAATTATCAATTAGAGTTCAAGCTTGTGTTGTAATTCTGGTTGTTGTTGTATCTTCAATTTCATTCATAGATTAGACAATTAATGGTAGAATTACAGTAGCCACTGGATAGATCATTTTGGTAAAGATTGAATGCTGTAGTTTGATAATTATAGGATTTAACTTCTTGCAAAAGTAATCTAGTTTCATTTCATCATTAGATCATTAATTTGCTGGATTGATTTCTGTAGGGAAGTTGTTTCATTTGGATTCTTAGATGTGTGAATTAGATCAGTGTTCTTAAGGAATGAATTGGCTAGACACATAGGTAGGATCATCATTTGCACTCATTAAATCAACTGCTTGATCTGTTTATGCATAGACTGTGCTTATTGCCTTTGAAATAAAAGACCTTCCTAGGTTTGACAATTTATATTGTCCATTCTGTGTGTTAGCCTTCATCAACTGACATATAGAGTGACCAACATTTTAGCGCCGCTGCCGGGGATGGTAATAGATAGACAGAGTTATTAGTTGGTTTCATTTGATTTAATTTAGTTAAATTTTTACAACATGCATGAATACAAGAAAAACAAATCGGGAACCCCCTTTGAATACTAACATTGCGGGTGGAAGAGGTCGAGGTCGTAATGCAGGTCAGGGAAGACACACATATATTGGTGAGATAATTGCTAGAGTTGATTCCTCCACTAGACCACAACAGAACTCTACAGGCAGGGGAAATTCTATTCCTCCTAATCTTGAACATTCAACATCCACAGTGGAGAATGCAACGGGACCTTCAACTCCTGTTGTAGAAAGTAAACATCCTAAAGTTAAGGGAAGTGTTGTAGGTGCACTAGATAGAGATGAGATTTATCACATTGACGGAACTGGAGTTACTAAAGAGATGTGGTTGGAGACTTGTAGAATAGTAGAGGAAGAAAGAAGGCAAAGAGAAGAGAGGAGGAAAGAAGAAGAAACTAAAGCAGAGGAAGAACGCATAAAAGAGACTGTTGAATTTTGGACTAGAACTATGGCTGGTAGAGAACAGGGGGGTGAGAAGGAACATGAGGATCGCCGGGAGGAAGAAGGAGAAAATAATCAGCCTGGTAATACTGTGGCTACATTAGAATTCCCTATCCTTCAGACACCTGGAGCAGCTCCTATGAAGAATATCTCACCATGAGTGCTCCCTAATTTTCATGGTAAGTCCTCTGAGGATCCTGATGAGTTTCTTTTTGAGTTTGATAACCTCTGTTGCAACTATGATTACACCTCTAGTGCTCAAAAGCTGAAGCTATTCCCAACCACCTTGAAAGGAAATGCTCTGCACTAGTTCATGAGTTTGGGTCGTGAGACCATTACTACTTGGGACCAAATGAAGAGCACCTTCCTCTCTAAATATCAAGAATATTACAGAACTAGAGATAGGAAGGAAGAATTGTTTAAGATAGTTTAGAAGGATGAAGAGAGTTTGGAAGACTTTGTAGAGAGATTGTTGTATAATTTGCAAAGATTTGGTCATGCTAAGATTGGCAAGGATGTGCTCAAGATCATCTTACTTAGAGGAATTAGGGAAGATTGCCTTGATATGTTGAATCTGCTGGGAAAAGGGAATATCTCGAAGGAACCTTTTGAAAAGATTGTTGAATTATGTCAAAGGTACTCCGGGGGATCCTCCAGAACCAGCAAACGAGACAAGGATCATGACCAGGATGTCTTCACTAGGACTCAAAAGTCAGCTAGCGGAGGTGCCACTCAAGCAGAAATACGAAACCTACTGGAGAACTTTAAAACAAACATGATGATTTCCATGTCCTCAGAGCTGGATGCCATGAAGGAAAAATAGAAACAAGTAGTATAAAATCTTACACTTGGAGTATTCTATCCTAAATGTAGAAAGAAGCATCCACTGAAGGAGTGCCCATTGGACAAAGAAGAGGTATGTAGGATATGTGAACTCAAGCATGAAACTAAGGAGTGTCCTTCATTACCTAAGGTTAAAGCAGTCTTGCAGGCATCTATTCCGGATGTAGAGCCAGCATACTTTATGGCACAGAAGAAACCATGGCAGCCTAGAAACCAAGGTATGAATCCAGATCCAACATTTTTCCTGCATAATATGAATGGAATGAACAACATGCATAATATGAATACACAATTCCCTTCGCATTATTCCAATAGCCAGTGGAATCCATCTCAGAACCCAATGCAAAATCCTAATTCATGGACACCATGGCCACAACAGTCAAACCAAGCTCCTTGGAATTCCAACTGGAGAAACTCTTACCAAGGAAATAACTTTCCCCATCATCAAACTCAGTATCAACAGTACCCTCCTCAACAGTATCAGCATCAGCAGTATCAGCAACCACAACTCCCTTTCCAGAACAATGCCGCACCTATGAATGCACCACTTCGACCACAACTACCTGCACAACCTAACCCAAACCCAAACAATAAAGCAATCCATCAATTTGAGACTGCCAACATGCCTGCTTATTCCATTACTCAAATTCCCTGCAATGATATACAATTACGATCAGGGAGGGTAGTGGAGCCTATTATCACTGAGGATGTTGATACTCCTACTGAAGCAGCAACTGAAAATCAGGAAGGAACACACGATATGCCATAGCCTACACAGTTGAACAGAGAACCACCATATCCTGAACGATTGCAGCTGCAGAAGACAGTGGAACAGCCCCGATTTGATCTCGTGGGAGAGTTGAAAATTTTATATTTTAAAATTACACTGTTACAGGCCCTTCATGATGTGCCTATTTATGCTAAGACAGTTAAAGATTTGTGTGTTAAGAAACTAGGAAGAAGGTCCGGGGATCCTCCCACTGTCCACATGCTGGGAAAACTTTCAGAATTAATAATGGGAAAGGCCCCTGTGGCGAAGTATGATGACCCTGGGAACCCAACTGTTACAGTGCATATAGGGAACACACAGATTCCAAATGTCTTGGTGGATTTGGGCGCAACTATTAATGTTATGACCATAGAGACTGTGAAGAAATTAGGACTCACTAATCTGTGTCTAGCCCCTACTGTTTTGGAACTTGCTGATAGATCAACGATCAAGCCTGAAGGAATTCTAGATGACCTTGTAATCTCAGTGGAATCGTGGGAATACCCTGCAGACTTTTTGGTGTTACATCCAAAATCTCAGTTGGGGGGACACCCACTGATCCTGGGAAGACCATGGTTGGCCACAGCTGATGCCTGTATCAGCTGTCAGTCAGGTTCTATGACCATTTTAGACGAGACGGAGATCAAGAATCAGACCCTGTACCCTCTAGCTTGACCAAGCACAGAAGCTGTTACTCCATTATGGGCAGCTTTGGAGGAGGAAGAGGGTGTTCAGCCACTATTAGCCAAGGGAGATCCTTGACATTTAAAGATGAAATAGAGGATGATGCCATCAATAGTTTCATCAGTGAGCCCACATCAGTCAATAAGAATGTTTATCAAATATTGAACAGTACTTTAGCTGCAACATAACAAGAAAATATTACAGAAGAAACTTTGATCGGTGATGATAATGTAATTCTAGTACTTAATAATTCAAAGAGTGTTCAAGTGGAAATTGATCCAGGAAAAACATTGAATATCAATCCTAATCTGGCACCTAATGAGCTGGAACAGCTAGTCACTCTGTTGAAACAACGTTGGGGAGATTTTGCTTGGGAGTACACAGACATGAAGGGAATTCCTTCTCATCTATGCACTCATCACATCTATATTAAGAGCGACTCCAGGCCTGTATGCCAACCCCAACGAAGGATGAACCCGAACCTGAGAGACATAGTGAAAGAGGAAATCCAGAAACTGTTGGAAGTTGGATTCATATATCCAATTTCAAACAGTGAGTGGATTTCTCCACTTGTGATCATGCCAAAGAAGAATGGGAAATGGAGAGTCTGCATGGATTATAGAGAATTGAATAAGGAAATGCAGAAGGACCATTTCCCCTTACCTTTCATCGATCAGGTCCTTGATACCTTGTCTGGGAAGAAGTATTTCTCTTTTCTGGATGGCTTTAGTGGCTATAACCAGATTCAAATTGCTCCAGAAGATCAGGACAAAACCACTTTCACTTGTCCCTGGGGGACTTTTTCATACTGAGTACTTCCTTTTGGGTTGTGCAACACGCTAGCTACATTTTAGAGAGCAGTGATTGGAATCTTTTCAGAAATGGTGAATGATTGCATGGAAATTTTTATGGATGACTTTACTCCATATGGTGACAGTTATGAAGAAGCACTGAAGAATTTAGAAAAGGTCTTGAAACGCTGTGAACAAAGCTAGCTCTCTTTGAGCACTGAAAAGTGCCACATGACGATGAGTGAAGGCATAGTGCTAGGACACTTCATCTCTTCTAATGGTATCCAGGTAGACCCATCTAAGATCAAGGTAATTGAAAATATACCAACTCCTGGAACACAGAAGGATGTACGTAGCTTCTTGGGGCATGCTAGCTATTACCGAAGGTTCATAGAAAATGTTTCCAAGCTAGCTTCTCCTTTGTTCACTCTGCCGATGAAGGATGCACAGTTTGTCTGGAATGATGCATGCCAAACAACATTTACTGAGCTAAAGAAAAGGCTGTCTACAACACCCATCTTGAGAGGACCCAATTGGGCTCTGCCTTTCCATATTTCTTCAGATGCTTCAGACACCGCCATTGGAGCAGTTTTGCGACAAAAGGAAGGTAATGCTCCTTATGCTATTTACTATATTAGTAAAAATCTGTCTCCTGCTGAACTGAATTATACTGTCACAGAAAAAGAATTTCTTGCCATTGTTTATGCCATCAACAAATTTAGACATTATATTACTGGATATTCTACTTTTGTGCACACTGGTCATTCTGCTATTAAGTATTTAATGAATAAACCAATCACAAATGCTAGAGTTACTAGATGGTTGTTACTGTTACAGGAATTTGATATTACAATTATTGATAGACCAGGAAAGGAAAATGTTGTTGCAGATTTTTTATCTCGACTTACTAACAGTGATGATAGTTTACCAGTCGAAGATGCCTTCCTTGACAAACATTTGTTTGCAGTATCAGCTCACTCCCCATGGTATGTAGATATTGCTAACGTTTTGGCTGCAGGTAAGCTTCCAGCACATCTTTCAAAGAGAGAAAGAAGGAAGATCATACAATAGAGTGCTAGGTATTGTTGAATTGATCATCATCTTTTCTACACATGGCTTGATTTAGAAATTAGAAGATGTGTTAGAGAAGATGAAATCTTCAGCATTCTTAAAGCTTGCCATGATGAGCCCTGTGGGGGACATTTTGCTGATAAGAGGACAGGTCATAAAGTTTTGAGAATGGGCTATTTCTGGCCTACATTGTTCAGGGATGCAAAGAACTATGTTCAGGCATGTGATAGCTGCCAAAGGATGGGCCAACCCAACAGATTAGATGAGATGCCATTACAGCCACAACTTGTGGTTGAACCATTTGATAGGTGGGCTCTATATTTTGTGGGGCCTATCAACCCTCCCTCAAAGCAGAAAGTCCATATCTTGGTTTGCACAGACTACATGACCAAATGCGTAGAAGTTGTAGCCTTGGTCAAGGACAATGATCAGGCTATGATTGATTTCCTATATGAAGATATTTTTAATCGGTTTGGAGTACCTAAGGAGATCGTTACAGACGGTGGACCACAATTTGTATCTCACAAGCTGGAAGTACTGTTGCAGAAATTTCATATTCAGCACAAAATAACCTCACCATATCATCCATAGGCCAATGGGCATGTGGAGAGCACAAACAAGGTTATTGAGGCTATTTTGACAAAGACAGTGAAGAGCCATCGTAAAGACTGGGCTGAAAGGCTTCCAAATGAACTGTGGGCCTATCATACCACTTGGCGTAATACCAGTGGTTTTTCCCCATACGAGCCAGTGTATGGAAAGAACGTTGTTTTTCCAATCGAATTTGAAATTAGAACTTTAAAAATAGTTGTTGAAGCAAACCTAGATCTATCAGAGGCACAAAGGAATCGACTGAATCAGATCAATGAATTGGATGAGAAGTGCACAGATGTAGTGCATCATACAGCCTTAATCCAACAACAATGCTCTAGATGGCATGACAGATTCATAAAAAAAAGAGTCTTCCAGAAAGGAGACTGGGCCCTGTTGTATGATTCACGATTCAAGAGGGACTTTAAAGGAAAATTGTGCACCCTTTGGTTGGGACCCTATCAAATAGATCGAGTATTTGATAATGGAACAGTCCGGTTGATCACCATTGACGAGAGCAAAGTACCATTATTCACAAATGGTCATTGTCTACGACTGTATCACAGGCCCATCTCAAGGGAGGCTTTTATCTCACAAGTTGCAGCTGATCCAAAGTATCAGTTAATGCCAGGACAGGGATTTTTAAACCCTGTGAATTCCTAAGAAGTTGCAGTTTCCACACATATTTTTGTACATAAATAATCGGTTTTTCTTTCATTCTGTATTTTATCTGTTTTTAATTTTTCTTGCACTTGATCAACCTGTTTTGAAGAACTGTTTGTAGGGACTTATTGGAAGAGAAGCAATCGTGACTGGACCAGACGACTGCAGATACCCCATATTTGTTCCTGATTTAATAAAGCTCTTTGACGAAGGTGGATAATTCATGGTCTTCCACAGATAAAATTTGCTTATACTACAGTCTGACCCAGCTGTGACTCTGCCACATTTGCCCATTCTACCAAATTTCGTAGCGGCGACCCTGCTATCTCTGTTTACCTTTCAAATTTCGTAGCTGTGACTCCACCACATTTTCCCATTCTTCCAAATTTCTCAACTGTGACTCTGCTAGCTCTGTTTACCTTTCAAATTTCGTATCTGCGACTCCGCCACATTTTCCCATTCTGCCAAATTTCGCAGCTGCGACTCCTCTATCTCTGTTTACCTTTCAAATTTCGTAGCTGCGACTCCGCCACATTTTCCCATTCTGCCAAATTTTGCAGTTGCGACTCCGCTATCTCTGTTTACCTTTCAAATTTCATAGCTGCGAATCCGCCACATTTGCCCATTCTCCCAAATTCCGTAGTTGCGACTCTGCTATTTTTGCTTATCTTTCTAAGTTGGCAGCTGCTACTCCGCCATTTCCGCTTCATTTGTTTTACTCCTTCTTGGTAGCTGAGACTCCGCTGCATTTGTTTATTCCACTAAATCAAACGGCTGAGACTCCGCTACCTTTGTCCATTTCCACTAAACATGGCATCTGCGACTCCGCTATCCTTGATTGATTCTGCTAAATTTAGCAGCCGCGACTCCGTTCTTTTCCACTTCATCCTTGCTCCTTCCATACAGCTGCGACTCCGCCATTTTCGCTTATTCTGTTAAAATTCGCAGCTAATACTCCTCCAGTTTGTCTGCTCTCCGATCGGTGCTGCCAATAATAGTTTGATCGGGCGTCAGTCTCACTCACCTGTGTCATTAGTCCAATCATAGTCCTTCATGAAGAAAATCATTTGGACATCATGGTACCTGTCAGTTCGCATGGCGTGGCCACATCTTTTCAGCACATGTGCATTTACGCTTGTTTTAAAAATGGATATTATAATGAAGGAGGGCTATAATAGCTAGCGCACCATAATAATTACCTCGTGGTTGAATACATAAATGAGAGGTACGGTTCGGAACTTTTACATGATTTGGAAAGGAATTAAATACGGTAATAATAATTATATGTTGTCTTAAACCCTTGATTGAATGAACCTATAATTTCTAATTACTGGATGGTATGTCAGAACCACATCTGTATTTATTCCCTGACACCACACCCGAACAATACCAAAATACTCCAAATATGCCAATTTTCCATAACCGTCTTATCTTACCGAAATTTTATGCCTACGCCGACTTTCCTAAAATACCCTATTTTCAAACTCCAACTATCACTTGCATGTTCGTATGCTGCACCTCCTACGTCGAGACTGGTGACTATTGTGTTGGTTCCAAATTTTGAGAAGAAATTAAGATGGGTAACCTGGTCCGACATGAACTAGTAGACACAGAAGTTGTGCATGCTAATGCAGATGTCCTTAACATTTTTACAGCAGCAGGTTGGATGGAATATTTTGAACGATTGAACGGTTTTCATACAGAAACCGCATTGCAGTTTGCACTTAACCTAACTTATACTTATTTCATGGTTAGAGGGCTACGTGTGGATGTTACAGAGGAAATTATATCAGAGGCTACTGGTTTACCCCAGATTGGGAAGAAATTATTTGGACGGAAGGTGCATAATGCAAATGCTGTTAGAGAATTCTTAGCAGTTGGGGAGCAGGTTCGTCTGAAGCATCATGGGCTGGAACTGGCATCCTTACCACCACCCTAGAATCAAGTGGCAATCTTTGTGAAAAGATACATCTCTTGTGGAGGTAGGTACCAAACTGTTTCCTTCTCTGAACTTCCCTTACTTTCTCATTTACGCCATGGTAATTTGGTGAATATACAATTATATCTGCTCAAAGCCCTACAAACCATGGCTGGTTATGCAAAAACCACCCAACACCTGTTTCCTCTCTTACTAATCATGGCCTAATTAAATTACTGGTTTTAAGAGCCATTGTAAATCGTAATTTAACTTGGGAACAATTTTTGGCTAGAGATGCGCCAATTGTACAACCTGTTTTGGAAATGGAGGGTGTTGGTGAAGGTAGTGAGGACCGGCATCCCTCAAACCCAGTTGCGGGGGAGGCTGGAACAACATGAAACCAAGCTAATGAAGAAGAGGAAGTAAGCAAGGGAGAAGCAGTAGTAACAAAAAACCCTGTAGCTGAAGAAACTGTGATGGAAACTGTAACTATAGAAGAAGTTACTCAAATAAAGGAAGCTGAAACTGGAGCAACTATTGGAGCTGTGACAGTGGAAGCTGCAGTTGCAGAAGCAGGAATTTAGAGAGAAGGATATCAGATAGGGATAGTAGGAGAAGGCACTGTAGAAGTTTTGGAATCTGAATCCTCTTTAGAAATAAGGGGTACCCCAATTGAAGAATAAAAGACTAAAGCAGGGACCCCTGTGTCAAAGAAATGAGGAATAGGATCAAGGAACAAAAGCGAGACACCTACTGCAACAAAGAAAAGGAAAATTAGAACTGTTAAAGAACCAATATCAGTAGGAATGGAAGAAAACTCAGTGGGAATGGTGAGAATAAGGACTCAGTCAGCAGCAGCAAAAGAAGCAGCTGTGACAGCAAAAATAACAGAAGAAGTGGAGACAATGGATGCAACTGGGGGTAATATTGAATCACCCCTAGTAGAGACAGCAGAAGTAACAGAAGTAGCAGAGACAGCGGGAGTAGTCAGAGAGAATAGGGAATCATCCCGGGTGGAGGAAATACCTATGATAGGAATAGATTTAGAGATCCCCATTTTAAACCCTAAGTCATCTACTGTTATGAAGGAACCTCTCAGAGAAGAACCCCAAATTCAAAATCTCTTGTTGGAAAATGAACTATTGAAAGAGGAAGTGCATATATTGTGAAATGAGCTGGAAAGATGGAAGGGATTAGTTGGAAAATAAGCAAAGAAGAATCTGGATACATTAACAAATGTTGCAAATTTATTTGAAAAATCATCTTTTGCATTTGAAAATGAGAAGTATGGAGAGACTGTTTGTCCTGAGTGTGGAGATATATTTGCTGCAGCAGGACACAGGGTTGTTGTGTTAGGGGATGCATCATAGAAGCATGTACAGATAGAGGAGATTGAAGATGGAGTTCCGGAAATTGAATGGATGGGGGGAAATGAGCCAAGAATTGAAGAGATCCCTGCTGTGAGTTTAGGAGATGAAACAGTGCAGTCCCAACCATCAGGGAGTACTGAATGTCTTCAGTCCCAACCATCAGGGGATACTGAACTTCTTCAGTCCCAACTATTAGGGGAGACTGGACTTCTTCAGGATCAATCTCATCAGTCAGAAAAATTAGATATAACCCAGAAGCAACCTCAGTAGTTCAAAATTGAAGAACAGGGGACTGTTACACAAGAACCAACACCCTTGAAAATATTCAGTGAGGCTGCAACTCAGATAGCAACACTTGATATCAAGGAGCAAGAAGAAAACACTGTTACACAAGAACCAGTGTTTCTAAAATCATTTGCTACAGTTGCAACACAAACTGAGATTGCTGAGGATGATATGGAATTAAAATATGTTGTTACACAAGAACCAGCATCTCCAAAATCCATGGCTGAGACTGCACCACAGGCACAAACCACTGCCACCCCAACAGATGAAGCTGTCATAGTGCCAAGGCAAGATAAGGAAGTCATTCACGTGGATTCTGATGATGAAGAGGAGGTAGCAGAGGGGAGAATCAATGACTGGAAAAGAAGGTTGTCTGGTTAAATCTCAAATTGGATAAATGGCTCAAGTGGATTGAACAGTTCAGAACAGGTATGATCTCTCTCTAGGAGCATAGGAATGTCATTAAGGGACTAAGAGAGAAGTGGGATGAAGAGTTATTCTTCCATAAACTTTGGTAGGAGAAACTTCAAGAGAAATTGGAAGGATTAAAGAAACTGAAGACCCTGCAACGAGAAAAGGACAAAATGTACACTCTCTCCATAGAATTGTTGAGTTGCAGGGCTCCATCCCCTTCTTACCCTATTTTTCTCCATGAGAAGACAACTTTATTCCAATTAAGAGCTCTCAAGGAAGGCAGATCATTTGATTTGGCAACAGCTAATCAATTTTTGGAAACTTTTCTGAAGAGTGACTTTGAGGATCAACATTTGTTATGTGAATTATATTTACATGACAGAGCTTGCTACATTGACTTTCCATCTAATCCTTTACCTATTTTGGGGGATATTCAGTTGAGGGAATTTGCCTCCTTTGTCATTAACCATGTAAGATGGCAAGATGCTTTCCAAACCATCCTTAGAAATGAGGATAATTCCACTCTTTGAATTAGGGGGGAACCTCAAAATCCATCAGCATTTATGGAAAATCATGCTAAAACTCTCATGGTTCCCACAATTGCCCGATATTTTGAGAGATTGCGAGATAGATTTCTTACCACATGTGTCTCAATGATTCTCAATATGCAGCAGGATCGCCTGGAAGGTAGTGAATACATATGGTTGTACTCTTCCTCATCTCTTAAGGAAATGGATCCATATGGCTTTGAAAATTTTAGGCAGGCTTTGACAAGGATTCCTAGATAAGTGCAGTGCATGGAAAGGTGTGGGTCTTGGTGGCTTGCTTTGAGATTTAAATTTCCTCTTATTTGGTTGCCTATAATCAATTCTTACAGAACCAGTTATGCTCTAACATTAGAATAAGTAGAGCTATGGTGGGAGCATTGGGCATCCTTCTATGGGTTTTTTCCTTGAGTGGAGGCACCGGAACTTGCTTACAATCTCACAAATCTCCACAGATTCCACTCATACTCAGATTCAGATTGAGGGAGGTTGTTGCATGAGGACATGCAATTGGATAGTTGGGGGAGATGTTGGGTCCAGGAAACGCCCCTTTTTCGCTACCTTTATTACATCATTTTGCCCTAATTCCATCCTAGTTTCATGAGCTATATCCATGTCTTTTCCAGATCAATCAATGATATTGACAGCTATAATTTGTTATTGCTTTATTTATTTTTATCCCTAAGATTGTGAAGATTCGAGTCCTGACCTTTGGTTTATGCTAATACTTGTGAGTTTATTTAGTTCAAGCCTAAAAGCGCAAGTGTATCAGCCAAGTAGCGCCAACTGTTACTCTTCCAAGCCTAATTCTTCATACTCCAAGGAACAACGCATCCTCCACGTGAGCTGTAACAGATCCTCGTTGCAATAGAATCTACTGAAATAGAACTTAGCTGTGACAGACAGGTCGCATCCTAGTTGTTGAGTTTGTTGATCTATTGATTGCTCGAGCAACAACATTATTCATGGTTAACAGCCTTTTGTAACACGCTGTATCAGTTAGCTGTAACTTCGCAGCATGAAGATCATAGATCTTCATTAGATCTTCATTGCTGCACGATTTTATTGGATCTGAAACTGCATTTCCTTTGTATAAATTCCAAAAGGCTCTCATAGCCTGGGGTTGGACAATCATTACTTGTGTAAGTTGTAACAGAGCATTGAGACTCACGATCTTCCATTAATAATATGAGACCAGAGTTCTTCACTTTTGTGTTTTAATTAACTGTGTCTCTCGGCGTCTCTATTAGAAGGACAGGGCCTGCCTTCTCACAGAGATAGCCGATTTAAGTAGATAGAGTAGTTTAGTTTTACTTCTGTTGCATGGTGTGGAATGATTGCAGACATTATTGGTAGCTGTAACAGAGTTTAGTTTTCCTTTTTGGTAGTTTATAATTGCATCTTGAAATAGCTGTAACAGAGTGGTGTGACAATCGACTGTGTAGGATAATTTACTTAATTGCATGTGTGTTTTAACCAACTGTGACAGCCAAGCTCAATTCCAATTATCTTCTAGTTGTTTATGCTTTCTAGGATTTTCAATAATTATCAATTAGAGTTCAAGCTTGTGTTTTAATTCTTGTTGCTGTTGTATCTTCAATTTCATTCATAGATTAGACAATTAATGGTAGAATTATAGTAGCCACTGGATAGATAATTTTGGTAAAGATTGAATGCTGTAGTTTGATAATTATAGGATTTAACTTCTTGCAAAAGTAATCTAGTTCATTTCATCATTAGATCATTAACTTGTTGGATTGATTTCTGTAGGGAAGTTGTTTCATTTGGATTCTTAGATGTGTGAATTCGATCAGTGTTCTTAAGGAATGAATTAGCTGGACACATAGGTAGGATCATCATTTACACTCATTAAATCAACTGCTTGATCTGTTTATGCATATACTATGCTTATTGCCTTTGAAATAAAAGACCTTCCTGGGTTTGACAATTTATATTGACCATTCTGTGTGTTAGCCTTAATCAACTGACATACAGAGTGACCAATAAGCTAGTGGACCACCACCATCCACTCCTTCATCTTCATCATCCTCCTTAGACAGGGAACATTCTTCTGGTTCTTTGTCAGAAGAAGAAGGAGAAGAAATACCTATGGCTGGAGAAGGCCAAAACATACCATGGCTCAACCAAGATGCAATATGGGTACTTGGAGACCAGCACAGATTACCTAAAAACCCTAAGAAATGGTTACCCAAGTTTAACCCAGATCATAAGTCACTTGCACTAGATCACATTAAAACCTTCATGTAGGCTATCAGACTTAGGAGTGTCATTCATGAGGATGTGGTCTATAGACTCTTCTCTTATACCTTTGAAGGGAAGGCAGCTGCATGGTATTTCACCTTACCAGAAAGGTCTATTGTTTCTTGGGATGAGTTTGAAAAACTATTCATCCAAAAGTTTGGAGATGAAAAAATGCCGTAGGATCTTGTTTTGGAGTTATCCTCCATGAAGATCAAAGGAAAGGAAAGAGTTAAATATTTTAATCAAAGGTTCTCATACCTAAAGAATAGAATTCCCACCAACCTTCTTCCTACTGAAGAATTGTTGGTGGCCTACTATGAAAAAGGCCTACCTGCACCCATTCCAATATGGCTGAAATGAGCACATAAAGGCACCTTATTTGAAGCATTTGCTGAAGCAATTCAGGTAGAGAAGGACATGTTATGCCTGAAAGATAGTCTTGAAACTACAGAGGAACAACCTTCCACTTCTAGAAGGAGAACTGATACTGCTCTTAAAACAATTGTTCAAAACAAGGATCCATTTACCATGACTGATATGAAGAAGTTCATCCAGAAAATGTCAAACGAGATGGTTGATTTGAAGAAGACAAACAATGAAAATCAGAACCAAAATAGAGTTTTTATAAGGCCACCTTTCAGGAGACCTTATCAACCTCCACCAAATCCACCTCCTAATCCAATGGAAGGCCTCACAAATGAAGAAATATATTCTATTTTCATAACCTTAGCAGTAGAATCCCAAAACTCCCCTAAAGTTTCCAATGATCAAACTGATCCAAATCCACAATTACCTAAAGGAGAAGAAGAAGAACAGGATCCAAAAATTAACACTGTAAGTTTCTTTTCAGAACTCTCCATGTGTGAAGAAGAATAAGAAATTGAGACTTTGTTTAATGTACAACATCCTTACAACACAAGGTCTAGGCCTCAACCCCCTTAGGAACCTTCCTCCTCTACACCAGTTCCTAACAAAGGTAAGAATCTTCCCCAAAAGGACACAGTCATCCCCGAAATGGAGTACAATCTAGTTGAAGATCTTAAAAGAGTTAAAACAAACATCTCTCTATTCGAACTGTTGAAAATCCCTTCTATGAGGGATACCTTACCCAAAAGTATGGTAGTCAAACAACCAAGGGAATTGCAAAACAATAACCTTGACTCTTTTACTAAATTTGATGATCAAAAAACTGGCAGCAGGAGGACACCTCCTTTCCTGCTTACTTTCGAGATTTTCAATAGAAATGTACATAACTGCATGATAGACTTGAGTGCCTCATCAAATGTGATGCCTTTGTCTATTTGTAGAAAGTTGAATGTTACATAGGAACCTTGCCCCACTCAGATAGTACAACTTGACAGATCTAAAGTCCAAGTGGTAGGGAGACTTAGAAATGTTATGCTTACATTGTCACCAGATCCTTGGATCCACCAAACAATCGATATTGTCATAGCTGACATCCTAGAACCGTATGGTATGTGGCTCAGCAGAGACTGGTCTGAAAAACTGAAAGGCTATTTTTCCATTGACTGGTCTCATTTTTGGTTACCCTATAATGGACAACCTAATAAAATCAAGATCAGTAGGGGTCCCTTCATGAAGCAGACAGTCATAGACTTAAATGACTCAAGTGAACCTGCAGGTTACTTCAACTCACAAATTGAGCATTTTACCTTTGATACTTTCTTTGGGGACCTGCCAGTTGACATTTCACCACAAGAGAATGCACAGAATGAATCTCAGGTAACTCATTTCACCTCTGTGCCTTTCTCAGGAGACATTGTGCATAATGTTTTTAATGAAAATACAAATTTTATATTAGATCCTAATTCTTGGACATTATTTTTTGACAGTTCTAAATCCAAAGATGGAGCCAGTGCAGGTTGTGTTCTTATAGACCCAAAAGGAATAAAAACTATGATTGCATGTAGGTTAGAATTTGATTGTACTAACAATATAGTAGAATATGAGGCCCTGGTACAGGGATTTAAGAAGGCAATCGATATGAAAGTACAAATAATTCAATGCTTTGGTGACTCAGAGATCATTGTGAAACAGGTGAGGAATATGATACACTGTCTATCCCCCCGCCTGATGAACTATCATAAATTGGTAAGAGACCTTACCAGCTCCTTCAATGCATTCAATATTAATTCGGTTCCTAGATATCATAATTTCGATGCTGACTTATTGGGAAATACAACATCTAGATTGATCCCACCAGAGGGCCTGTCTCCTCAAACATTCTCGATAGAGCTTATGTACAGACATTCATACCAGACAATGTAACGAGCTGGAAGGTGTTTTATGACGATCAACAGATTCTTGATTTTCTGAAATCCCAAGATACGTTCCAGGACATGGCTATAGATGAGGCTGAACATGAAAAATTACTCTCTGATCCTTCGAATGGAATCCCGAAATCGATGATCAAATTGGAGAAGTTCTATGATTTGCAAGACAAATTCAGATGCAACACAAACTGCAAAACCCATAGCTCCTCGCTCAATTATGAGCAAGTCAATTTAGGCACCGAGCAAGAACCCTGTTTTATCAATTTTGGAGTTGATTGTACCCCCGAGGAACGCAGAGCCATCATTAAACTTTGTAAAGAATATAAATATATCTTTTCCTGGACTTATGATGAATTGAAAACATTTGATACCAGCATCATGTACCACAACATACCCATGAACCCGGAAGTGAAGCCATATCAACAGAAGTTGCGAAAAATGCACCCTAGCTTAGAACCCTCTATCAAAAGGGAACTTGAAAAGCTACTGACGGCCCGAATTATCTTCCCTATTAG
This sequence comes from Larix kaempferi, assembly GCA_027924585.1. NCBI lineage: Eukaryota > Viridiplantae > Streptophyta > Pinopsida > Pinales > Pinaceae > Larix > Larix kaempferi. The sequence goes on from BSBM01000012.1 coordinate 28,371,656, forward strand.
GCATACGCAATGGATAGCCAATTTGGTGCCTATCTGTAAAAAAAGTGGGGAAATTCAACTATGTGTCAATTTCAGAAACTTGAATCGAGCTTCTGAAAAAGACAACTATCCTGTTCCGCCAATGGAGCAGATTCTGCAAAGAGTAGTAGGTTTAGAGATGTTCTCTCTCCTAGACGGTTTTTCGGGATACAACCAGGTCATGGTTGCCCCGGATGACCAACTGAAGACAACTTTCAGAACCCCTTGGGGTACCTTCGCCTATAGGCAGATGCCTTTCGAGTTGATTAATGCAAGAGCCACTTTTCAGATAGCTATGGATATAGCTTTCCAAGGTTTAATGCATGATTCTGTCGTAGTTTATCTTGATGATATCACCATTTAATCAAAGAAACGACATGAACATCTTCTCGCTCTGAAATAGGTTTTTGAACGTTGCAGGAAGTACGGGATTTCCCTGAACCCAAATAAATCCATATTTGCAGTGACAGAAGGAAATCTTCTGGGATTCATTGTCTCGAAGGAAGGTATGATAATTGACCCTGAACGCACTAACGCAATTTCAAAAATCAGTTTTCCCAGTTCGCGCAAAGCAATGCAGTCTTTCTTGGGTAAGATCGACTTTGTACGTAGATTTGTACCAAATTTTGCACAGGTAGTTAAACCTTTGCAGCATTTAGTTAAAAATGATGTATAGTTCACCTGGTCACAAGAATAGAAAGACGCATTTGTTCAAATTCGAAAAGCTATTGCCGAAGCCCCTGCCCTAATGTCCCCAGAATTTCAAAAGGATTTCATTTTGTATACCTTTGCTACTGATTTCTCTTATGCAACTGTTTTGACACAGAAGAATGACAATGACGCTGAAATCCCAATATCTTTCATGAGATCAACGTTCAAAGGAGAAGATCTTAATTATTCTCAAATCGACAAGCAGGCCAATGCAGTTTATAATTTTGTTAAGCATTACAGGCCCTATTTGTTGAAATCCAGAACAAAGGTCATTGTACCTTACTCTACCATCAGGAATGTGCTTATCCAGAAAGAGTTGGGGGAGAAAAGGGCTCATTGGATGATAGCCCTACAGGAGTATGATCTTGAAATCAAGCCAGCCAAAATAATCAAAGGGCAAGGCCTTTGTCTTCTTACTGCTTAGTCAAATGACCCTGTATAGCAGCAGACCGAATGGGAGTAGGAGGAGGATGTCCCCACAGGTTTTGTAAATGTTATTGACACCCCGACATCCGAATGGTATGACCATATCAAGTTTTTCTTAAACCATGGCTTTTCTCCTGAAACCCTTGATTTCAAAAAATGCAGGGTTTTAAGATTGAAAGCTGTTCCATATCAGTTTATTAATGAAGTTCTGTTTAGAAAAAACTATGATGGCGTTTTCCTTAGGTGTTTGGAAAAAGATGAAACTGATGATATTCTTTTCCAATTTCATGCAGGACCTGCTAGAGGTCATTTCTCAGGCAAAACAACAGCTCATAAAATTCTCAGGGAAGGTTATTACTGGCCTACATTGTTTAAGGATGCTTATGCTTATGTAAGGAAGTGCGAAGCATGTCAGAAGTGTGTAGGAAAATTCAAGAAGCCTGCTTTTCCTTTGCAGCCTGTCACTATTTAGTTCCCATTTCAACAATGGGGATTATATTTTATTGGACCTATCAATCCTACTTCTTCCCTACAACACCGATACATCCTTACTGCCACTGATTAATTTACCAGATGGGTAGAGGCACTCCCACTCAAACAGTGTACTGCTAGCCAAGTAATTTCCTTTCTTGACAATCAGATAGTCACATGATTTGGTGCTGCAGAGTACCTTGTCTTCGATAATGCATCTTACTTTTCTTCAATTGACCTGACTGAATATGCCCTTGAAAAGGGGATCAAGTTGAAATTTTGTGCCAATTACTATCCATAGGGTAATGGGTTGGCTAAGTCTTCAAACAAAAACCTAGTAAACATTCTTAAGAAGAATGTAGCCTCTCATCACAGAGATTGGCACACTCAGCTCAATAATGCTCTTTGGGAAGATCGAATCACTCCAAAGGCAGCAATAGGAAACTCCCCTTATTGTTTAGTTTATGGCAAGGAAGCCATTCTTCCTTCTAATCTCACCATCCTTTCATTGCAATTAGCCCAGTCTGTCCAAGAGGATAACTCTTCTCCCCTTCAACACAGAATTGATACCTTGCTCAAACAGGAAGAAGATAGGGAGGCAGCTAAGAACAAGTTATATCATCATCAGCAAATGGTGAAAAGATGGTTTGATAAGAAATCTTTATCTGACAGGGAGTTTTCTGTTAGAGACTTGGTATTAAGATGGGACAAACAACATAAAGACAAGAATGCCTATACCAAGTTTCAGCGCCTTTGGCTAGCACCTTTCATTGTTACAAGAAAAGATGGGCCCTAGTACTATTTGATTACAGCCCTAGTACTGTTCGATTACAGACACAGGAAGGAGTTGTGGACACCTATCTAGTGAATGTTTCACTTCTCCAAAAGTATTTTTTTTGATCTATATGATCCACTTGTACATAGGTTTGGTGTGTTGTTTGCTTTCCTTTGTTTGATAATTTTATTTTCTTGCAACCTTTTTGAATAACTCTACACTCTTGGTAAATGTCTGATGATCAGTTTTTCTCAGTAATCATCTCAACTGCAGTTTTAGATTTTTCTGTCATGCACAACTATTCGACCTATATCTGAATTTGCTTATCAGAAGTTAGACAGTTAATAATTACAAGGCTTTGATGGGTACCCTTCCATCCTGGTCATCATCGTATGCATGTCTTATTTGTTTAATTGAGATATGGGGTATAACTGAGTTTTCTTATCTCATGTTTCATGGTTAAAACAACATATTATAATAACCTGCTCGACTTTATCTGCTCTGGATCCTTTTACAAATCACCTTGATAATAATAATTTTCCTAATCAATGTAAATTGCAAGGTGGGGGATCTTAGTTTAAGCCAGCCCATTAGGTTCATAAGTGCTTCGCGAAATGACATCTTCACATCAAGCCACCACACTTGGAAGATGACTCTTAGTTCTACTGGGAGGTGGAAGATCCTATCACAGGTCGGTCCATTCATGATCTGCAAAGCACTGGTGAGTAACACTAATGATATATGGTTACTAAGCCATGGTAGTGCATTGTGATTCACACTTCAATAAAATCTTGTTTGTTTTGTAGGACACCCGTTGTATGTAGGGACAAGGGGGTCTTATCACAAGCCATCCTTGCTATGATCATGGGTCTGATCCTGGACTGAAATTACCATTACATGGTTACCAAACCATGGTAGTTGCTTTCAGTTTCATAACTGGAAGACAAGGAGTCTCCTTACCGAGCTCGCTTGCTCAGTTTCCAGATCAGGCTTGTGAATGGTACTGCTAATATATGATCACCAAGTCAAGGAAGTGGTCCTATATCAACAAGGCCCTACGCACTGTTTTAAGTTTTTTCAAAAAAGAAAAGAAAAAAAGGGCATGAAAATAAATAAATAAATGAGAAAAGATATGTATATAGCAAAATGAAGCATTGTAAATAAATACAATTTTAATAGATCAAGGTGAAATGTAATTAGGACACCCATGAGCAGCTCTGAGTTTATCTCTAGGTCCAACACAAGCTGGTTTTACATGACTATGTGAAGGTAAAGAATCCCTATTATTCTTTGAACCTCCTTATCAGATTGGCATTATATTTAACATGATCATGTATGGTAGTGTACTGATTTTGTGATTCTTGTTTATTAAACTCTCTCTTTGTGAACATTTTCTAGAAGTTCAGGTTGAAAAGTTTTGTTGACCGACATACTTTCTTTAGTTGATTTATGTTGCAGAGATAACTGGTCCATCCCAGCTAGTTGCCATTTGTTCTAGGCACAATAGATCCCATGCTTTAGCTAAAGCACAGGAGCCCCAAATTTTTAATAAATACAAAGGTATTTGGGTAAGTGTTTCTTTAAACACCAAATTCTTCAGTATTATCCCTGTCATCCTTTACCTTACCTTTGTTTGGCCTGATTGCCAGCTTTTTGTAATAAATTTTCTAAGTGTTTTGGTATGGAGCAAGCCTTTAATTTTGAGTATTTTGTCTTTTGTTTTCACCATCCTGAAACCCGACGGTTTGCGCACCTGAAACCCGAAAGGTGCGGGTTGAGGGATTTCATTTTTATGCTTTTTGTTTGTTGTCAACCTGAAACCCGAAACCTGACAGCTACGGGTTGTGGGTTTTCCTTTCAATAATTTTGGGCTATGGCACCCGAAACCCAAAACCCGCCATTGCGGCTTTCAGCTTTTGGGAATTCATTTTGAGTTTTAGTCGTATTGTTGTTCCTGAAACCCAAAACCCGACTTTTGGGTTGCAGCTTTTGGGAATGTATTTTGCATTTTCACGGATTACCATCCCGAAACCCGAACCCGACATTTCGGGTTGTGGCTTTTGGGAATCATTATTTTCGTTAAATTTTGTGGTTTGCGTGACTGAAAACCGAAACCCGACTTTTCGGGTTACGACTTTCAGGAACCCAAATAAACCTTGTAAATAAGGCACCCATCACCGAATCCCGAATCCCGAATCAGGCAATCTGAGTCATTCGTTCATTCAAATTGCACGGTCAGGATTTGATCTGGTGAATTCAATAAATAAGGGTTTTCTATTTTTATTTCACCATTTTTACTGTTGAAAATTACTGCGCTGTGCCGATTTTTACTGTGAATTTGGTTTCTAAGGGTCGTTATTACCGGTTTTTCAATTATTTTAGGTTGGGTTTTTGCCATTCCTGCATTCTACGTTTAGTAGTTTGGTTCTTTTGGATTCAGTAATGACCTTCTTATGTTATTTGATTGGACTCCGCAAGGCTCTGTAAATCATACCTTTTTAGTCTCTTAGGAGTCGCTTTGGTCATTCTGTTAAATTAGCGATTTGGATCCGATTTGACAGGTGAAATCAGGTGCTAGTTTGTGTACTGAAATTTTTGTCTTAGTCATTTTGCAGTCAGCTCTCTCGCCATAACTCCCATTTTCATCTCAAATCCAAAGTCATGATTGTTGATGTGAACAAACTTGTAATGATGAGCTTTCAAATGCAATTTAAGTCATGTGAGTCTCGATTGGATTTGTACTTTTGCATGGATCCAGATCCGGTTAACACACGTTATAGCTCGTTTCCTTACAGTTCGGATGATTGCAATGTCCTAATCGTAATAATTTTATCATTACGACTGTTTCTGCTCAATCATTACCATCCTATCCGTTGGCCTTAAATTAGTAACAAACATGAAACCTTTAGTTCATCCTCTGTATTCTTTAAAAGGAAAATTTGCATGTTGATGTTGTAAGTTTCTTCTTGATGCATTTGGTATGAGCAATATGCAGATAGGAAATGAATCACTTGATGCATGTTTTGAATATGAGGAACTTCAACTGTTTCTATATCATGAACCTATGTCACCACCTTTTGATGCAGGTATCCTTGATATGAGTAGTGATGGTGAAGAAGAAGATTCTGAAACCCTGTCTGTCTGCATGCAACTCCTTGACAAGAAGGAAAAGAAAACTCCTGAAGAGCCAACCGACCAAGACGATACTATTGTATGAGATTTTATAATCAATGAAGAACCTGATATTCTACCAACTCCTTCTGAGGTGGATCCCTTAACGGATTTCTCTGTTTTTTAGGATGTTGCTCATAATCCATAAGTTCCCGCGGAAGATCCTCTAGAAGCCAAACCATTTATTGCTGATAGTCAGCAATTAAGTATTGAGTTTTTGCTATGTCGTGAAGATCTCTTTTAATTAGAGGACGGATCCCAAGAAATCATTTTGTTTGAAGGGTGATGAAAATCATGTAAGCCAAGAAATGGCAGGATTTTCTGGATTCATAGTCTAATTTGAATTTTTGTAATCCCTACCTATGGGGAATTTCCACCTCCACTCTTTTGTAATTTCCTATTTAAGGAGCAATGCTTTTCGTAGTAGAGGGTTGGTAATTTTTGTACAAGACTCTTTGAATACAGTAAAGTCTTCTTTTGATCTATCTCTTGTTATTCTTCAAGTTTATTTGAGAATTATTGGTTGTATACTTTCAGATTGTCATCTACAGTGAATGATGTTATTTTGAATATATATGTAATGTATGGATCTATTATATTGGTTTCCCTGTATGACTGATTGATGTTGAGAGGTATTTCATTGAGTTTATTCAATATTATCACTTTCTTTATCGATTTCTGCAAATGATTCGTTTCACATAATAATCATGGTTAATTTTTCAATTGACAAAATGATTACAGATTGAATCTTGAAAAGGCTTAAGTACTTGAATTATTGTCTTTTAATTTTCATTAATGGATTCTGATTTAAGTTAATAAGCAACTCATCAAAGACATTTCTATTGAAGGTGGTAATTTACTTGTTTATCATACCTCAAGGTTGATCTGCACAATATTAAGATTTCTTTTTAGAATAGGACTAACTTAGATTAGTTTTCCTTTTTTGAAATAGCTTAGCTTAGCTTAGCTTTACCATATTCACACCCTTGTTTTCCTTGATTGGAAAACTGACCTAATTGGTCGAATCACCAACTCTCAAAGTGTTAGCGGAGGCCGAATATCTGTGGGGGATCACCATACCAAACAGGATGCGGATAGAACTGCCCTTGCGCAAGGTCTTTCGAAGCCTTTCAGCTTGGGTTTTCTTCCTCTGTTGGGATCCTTGAAAAGATTCCAGCACCTTTGCATCTAACCTGCACAACCGAGGCATCAATAGTGGTATTCATCCAAGTATAGCCTTGGCGAGGAATTTTCCTCTTGTCAGCAGCTTCTCCTGATATTTCCTTCCTTTGTGCCCTAGACATTAGCCTCCCTTCCAAATAAATAGAAAATGGAATTTTTCATAATGGAAAGTAATGACCTTTCCCATTACCCTTCACTATTTACAAACTTACAAAAGTAATTTCACTTTTAAACTTTATTTTTACATATATCCTTTTCTTTTATTTTCTTTTCACTCTTTTATTTTTAAATCTATTTTATTTCACAGAAAAATAGGTATGTGACAACCATAGTCAACCATACTTAAACATGGTTAACCATAGTCAAATATGGTTAATAAAGGTCTTCAAAATTTAGCCACGATTAAACATGATCAAACATGGTTAAACATGGTGATCCATGGTCAAGCATGGTCAAGAATTCTCAACCATGTTAAATCACGTGTCAACTATATAAAACCATTTTTAACCATAAATGAACCATAGTCAAACATAGTCACCACGGTCATGCATGACCAAACATGGTTAAAAACAAAGTCAATTATAGTCAATCAAATTCAATATGGTCAACCATGATATACATTGCATTACGTAATAACCATTTTGTAACATCATAGTCCAACATAAACATTAAGGAACATTAAATTATGAAATAATTATTGAACAACATAAGAATTCAACATAAGTAACCCAAGATGAACATTGCAATACCACATAGCCATTAATGAATATAACAATCCAAATTGATGAATGTCATAATGGGACATAACCATTGAGGAAAGTTAAAAATCAACATAAGTAAAATAAAATGAATGTCACAATGTGTTAAACCATTGGCAAGAATAACCCTTGGGGAACATCACAAAGTGACAAAACCCTTGATGGATGTCCTAATATGACACAACCATTGAGATACAACCATAATTCCACATAGGTAAACCAAGATGAATGACATAATGCGAATGAACCATTGTCAACATGGTCAACCATAATAAAGTATGGTGAGTTGTAGTCAAACATGGCTAATCAAATTCAACAATGGTCAAGCTAGGTCAAGAAAAGTCATTAACTATCAAACATGATCAATCCTAGCTAACCAAAGTTAACAATAGTTAAATAAAATCAACCATATTAAAAAATATTCCACCATAGCCAACCATAGTCAAATATACTCAACCAAAGTCTATGATAGTCAAACATGGTCAACCAAAGTTAACTATGGTCAACCATAACTAGGGATTGTAAAAAATAGTCAACCATGGTTAACAATAGTTCACATTGGTCCACCATGGACAACCATAGTCAAACATGGTCAACCAAAGTTGACCATGGTCAACCATAACTAAGGATTATACAAAATAGTCAACCATGGTCAACAATAATTTACCTTGGTCCACCATGGACGACCATAACAAACATGGTTAATCAAATATGACCATGGTAAAACATAATTAGGGATTGTAAAATATAGTTAACCATGGCTAACAACAATTTACCTTGGTACATTGTGGACAACCATATCCATCCATAGTCAAATAGGGATAAACATGATCAAGCATTGCCGACCATGGTAATACATGGCCAAACCATAGTAACCCATGGTCAACCATAGTCAAACAATGTCAATCATAGTTAAGCATAGTCAACCATAGTTCAACATGGTTAGCCATAGTCAAATATGGTTATCTAAGGTCATCAAAAGTTAAACACGGTTAAACATGATCAACCATTATAAAAAAAGGTGAATTATAATCCCACACATGACTCAACCTGAGGTAGGAACCACCATTATTACTCCTTTACACACAAATCCCAAGTTCCAGAACCAGATTGAAAATTATCACTGAATCTTGGCTAGGTCACAATCTAGGATTTCCAGAAGACAAGAATTACAAGAACTATTTGCTCGTCATTTGTAATATTGCTGCTAATAGCACATATCTCGAAACAAATATAGTACCGAAATTTTTTATGTGGTTGGACGCTCCTAACTTACAATTACACGATATTCTCAATGGACAGACCAACCTGAGCTTTAACTCATAGCGTGATAAAATTTTGTTCCAATCCTATTATCAGATCGATAAAGATTCATCTCTTGACCACGAAACGTTGATTCCTGGAACATGCGGAGCAAGCATGCCACCCTCTCCTACTAATTCTCCTCCCGATTTTCCTTGTGGTGATAATTCCCAAGGGAGTTCCTCTGATAATCATTTTGGTGATTCATCCAACGATTCTGGCGATCAAGATAGAAACAACTGATGCATGGCTAACAATCAGAATAGACCTTGGTTGGATCAAAATGCAGTGGTCATCCTAGGCCCACAACATCCTATTCCGAAGAATCCTCAGAAGTTTCTTCCCAAATTTGATCTTGAAAACAAACAACCAGCTGAGGATCACATAAATAAATTAATGTTGGCCATCTGACTATGGATTGCTAAGAACAAAGACATAGTTTGTAGGTTATTTCCCTACACCTTCGAAGGAAAAGCTTCAACGTGGTATTTCACACAACAACCTAAGACCATTCAATCATGGACCCAATTTGAAAAACTATTTCTCAAAAACTTTGGTGACGATAAAACGCCAAAGGATCTAGCCATGGACCTATCCACCATGAAAATGGAATGTAACAAAACAATCAAAGATTTCAATCAATGGTTTTTGACCCTGAAAATTCAAATCCTTGTTGAGTCCATACCAGCTGAAAACCTGATTGTGGCTTATTATGCAAAATATCTTCCTATCCCTATAGCTATGTGGGTCAAACGATCTCACAAGACCACTCTACAGGAAGTATTTAGTGAATCTATCCTAAGTTAAAAATATATTTTGAACCTCAAAGGAAACCTAGATGTCGAGGTTGATCAACCCATGACGTGTCATAAGAAACATGAACAACCTCCTACACCTCTTGCTCCCAAAAATGACCAGGGAACATTAAACAGGGAAAATGTTCAAAAATTATTGCGACAAGTTTCCAATGAAATAATTGATCTCAGGAAGAATGTAAATGAAGGTTCCCCAAATTAGGGGTTCTTTGGGAATCCTTATAGAAGGCCTTATCACTCACCGTAGAATTAGAATATGCCTCCTTACAAGGGAATTAATATTGAGGACTTGGATTTTGTCCTCAAGGCTATATTAAATGGTCCTCAACCCCCTTCAAATGAGAGTGAAAGTAGCTTTGTCAATAATCAATAATATCATGACCAACCACTTGAAAGCAAGGATCATCAAGATACCCATGCCATCAATTATTTCTTAGAATTACCAGAGAACTTTAAAGATGATGGATTCGAAATAGTCTACGTTATTTAAAATTCCTACAACACTCTTGGGAAAGACAAGTAACTCAATACTCCCCATCCACCTCCAATCAAAACAAGAATTCACATGCAAACTCTGGAGTCACTGCACCAAAACAAACTGTCATATCCGATCTAGATTATGAGTATGACCTTGTGGAGGATCTCAAGAAAACTTGAGCTAATATTTCACTGTTCGACTTAATGAAGATCCTGATCATCTGAGAAAAGGTTAAAAATAGTTTTTCACCCAGTACTACAGTGGAACATAACACTCTCGAAACTCCAGTTAATGATATAGCTTAGCAACCTCCTGCTTCTCCTCCTATGCAAAAGAAAATAAATACACCCGCGTTTCTTCTATCATTCAAAATTTTTAACAACAACATACATAAATGGTTGATAGACTTGGGGGCTTCATGAAATATAATTCCTTTATCCATATGTAGGAATCTAAATTCACAACTAGAACCATCACCAACTCAAATTGTGCAGGTGGATAGATCTAAGGTGACGTTGGTAGAAGAATTAAAAAATGTTCTAATCATACTATCCTCAGATCCTAGAATTCATTATACAATCGATATCATAGTAGTTGATGTGCCTGAAGCCTATTGGTTGTGTCTAAGACGAGATTGGTCACAAAATATCAAAGTCTACTTCACCACTGATTGGTCACACCTTTAGCTACTGTACAATGGAAAACCCAAAAATCTTAGCGTAAAGATGGAACGTTATCTCAAACAAATAGTTACTAATCTGAATGACCCAAGTGAACCTGCCTTAGTCCCTACTCCCAGTATTCAGAATTATACTATGGACACTTTTTTGGAGATTTTCCAGCTGATTTATCACCATATGCAAGATCTAATAATTCATTTTGTTCAGGTAGAGTCATCCCAAACCATCTTACATAATGTATAGAATGTAAATACCAATTTTCTCTTAGATATGACTTGTTGGATATTATGTTTTGACAATTTTAGATCCAAGGAAAGAGTTGGGGTTGGATGTGTATTAATTCATCCAATAAGTAACAAAAATATGAATGCTTGTAGATTAGAATTTCAATGTACAAATGATATAGATGAATATGAGGCATTGATTCAAGGCCTAAAAAAGGCGATTGATATTAATGTTAAATTTAATAAAGTTTATGGAGACTCGAAAATAGTTGTACGACGAGTGAGAAATACAATTCATTGCATCTCGACCCACTTGAAGAATTACCAAGAAGAAGTGTGGGGCTTGATTAATTATTTTGAAGCCTTCAATATTAATTCAGTCCCCCAATTTCAGAACTTTGATGTTGATCTACTCGCTAACATTGCCTCTAAATTGATGTCCATTGAAGGATTCACATCTGATTCATTTTATGTGGAGCTAATGTACAAACCATCCATTCCTGATAACATCACTAACTGGAAAGTTTTTGATGATGATCGCCAGATATTAGATTTCGTCACAGCCTAGGATACTTTCAAAGATGTGGCAATTGATGAAGATAGTCCTGACCAATCTCTACCAGATCACCAAAATATTTTGCAATCTACTATGGACATACACACATATCCTGTTTGATTCCTAAATCAGTCATTAGACTGGAATTTTTTTATGATTTACAGGATAAATTGAAAAAGGTGACAAATTGCAAAACCAATAGTTCTTGTATGAATTACCAGATAGTAAATTTAGGAATTAAACAGAGTCCACAGAACATTAACCTTGGCACAGAGTGTTCCCTTTCCGAAAGAGCTTCCTTTATCAGATTATTTAAAGAGTATAAAGATTTCTTCGCATGGGCCTATGGTGAAATCAATACGTTTGATACAAAAATCATGCAACACAATATATCCATGAGGATAGATACCAATCACTATCATCATAAGCTTAGAAATATGCACCCTATTTTAGAGCCTGCAGTAAAAAAGGAACTTGAAAAACTTATATTAGCTAGGATCATTTTTCCTGTTAGAAACACTCAGCGGGTGGCTAATTTGGTTCCAGTACAGAAAAACAATGGAGATATTCCTCTCTGTGCCGATTTCTGGAACCTGAATAAAGATTCTAAAAAATACAATTACCCAGTACCCCCTATGGAACAAATCCTACAAAGGGTATCAAGATTGAAAATGTTTTCATTGCTAGATGGTTTCTCTAGGTACAATCAAGTATTAGTTTCACACCCCAACTAGCTAAAAACTGCATTAAGGACCCCTTGAGGAACTTTTGCGTATAGAAAGATGCCTTTTAGACTGATTAATGCTAGGGATACATTCCAGAGAGTGATGGATATCGCTTTTAGGGGTTTAATCCATAATTGTGTTGTAATTTATTTGGATGACGTTGTTATTTTTTCAAAAAGAAGGCACAATCATCTTTCACATTTGAGGCAAGTATTTGAACTACATAGAAGGTATGATATCTCACTTAAACCTAAGAAATCAAATTTGTTTTGACTGAAGGGAAATTACTTGGATTTGTAGTCTCAAAACATGTTATAATAATTGATCTTGAACAAACCCAAGCTATTTCCTAGGTAAATTTTCCTGGTTCGAAAAAATCTATGCAGTCTTTTCTAGGGAAAATTAACTTTGTAAGGAGATTCATCCCTATTTTTTCTCAGATAGTAAAACCATTACAAGATATGATTAAGAAGGATGCAACATTTAAATGAAATTATATTCAGAAAGAATCTTTTTGCAAGATTAGGGAAGCTATTGCAGAAGCTCCTGGGTTGATGTCCCCTGATTTCTCAAAGGATTTTCTTATCTATACTTATGCTTCTGACATTTCATATGATGCATTCCTCACACAGTAGAATTCTAAAGGGGATGAGATTCCAATATATTTCGTGAGTTCTACCTTTAAAGGAGCAGAGCTTAACTACCCAAAAGTTGACAAACAAGATTATGTTGTCTACAAGGCAGTAAAACATTTCATACCTTATCTTCTAAAGTCCTTAACTAAAGTTATTGTTCCATATTTTGGCTGTTCAAAACATGTTAACCCAAAACGAATTAGGAGATAAGAGTTCCCATTGGATAAATTCCTTACAAGAATATGACCTGGATATCAGGCCAACTAAGATTGTTTGACGACAAGGATTATGTAAATTAGCAGCACAATTGGCCAACAAATCAAATGAGGAATTAGAATGGACTAATGAAGAAGAATCTATCGATGATCAGATTTATTTTACTCCTACAATTGAGGATTCTTGGTATGGTGATATTAAGTTTTTCTTAACCCATGGGTATGCTCCTTTGAACCTTGATCCTAGGAAAAGGACATCTCTTAGACTCAAATCCACTTCTAATCATTTGATTAATGAGGTTTTATACAAGAAATTTTTTGATGGGGTTTTATTACGATGTGTTGAGAAAGATGGTGCTGAAAAAATACTAATGGAATTACATGAAGGACCTACTGGAAATCATTTTGGGGGAGAGACCACAACACAAAAAATAACAAGGGATAGTTTCTATTGGTCGACCCTGATCAAGGACACGCATTATTTTTCCCAAAAGTGTGAAGATTTTCAGAAGGCCACTGGTATAATTAAGAAAGATGCAATCCCACTTCAACCAGCTTCCATGGATGCTCCCTTTTAGTAATTGGGTTTGGATATTTTTGGTCCAATCAACCCTCCATCGTCCCTATGACACAAAGACATAATTAATGCCAAGGTGGGTGGATGCGATTCCACTTAAGGGGGTAAAAACCAATCAAGTGATCTCTTTCCTTGAAAACTATATTGTGACCAAGTTTGGTGTACCTGAATTCTTGGTTTTTGATAATGCATCGTATTTTTCTTCAGTCGATCTTACTTAGTATGCATTAGATAAAGGAATCAAGATAAAGTATTCAACCAACTATTATCCTTAAGGAAATGGTTTGGCTGAGTCCACTAATAAGAACCTGATTAAAATTATGAAAAGAACCATGGCAAGTAATCATAAAAATTGGCACACTCAGTTGTTTAACGCTCTGTGAGAAGATGAAGTAATGCCTAAAGCTACCATTGGTAACTCGCCCTATTTCCTTGTTTATGGTAAAGAAGTTATCTTACCTCCTAATCTACTTCTTCCTTCCCTTCAGTTATCTAAATCCATTTAGGGAGATGATTGATATCCCTTATAACATAGGATTAATGAATTGCTTCATTTGGAGGAGGAAAGGGAAAAATCCAAGAATAAATTATATCAACATCAGCAATCTCGTTTGACCAAAAATCCTCTTCCCAAAGAATTTTTCAACTAGGAGACCTTGTTCTAAAATGGGATAAACCCCATGAGGATAAAGGTGAGCATACCAAGTTTCAACGCCTTTGGTTGGGGCCATACACTATTTCCGAAAAATTAGGTCCTGGCACTTTCTGATTGCAAATGTTGGAGGCTTCCTCTCAGACTTATCCAGTGGATGTTCAAGTTCTAAAAAAATATTTTTCCTAGCTTTCTTTTGCTAGGATTGTACATAGTCTCGTGTTTTTTTGTTAATTTTTTTTTTTAGTTTTGGTTTGTTTTATGTTTTTGTTTGATTCTACTTTAATAAAGTGGCTACATTATTTTAATGGGAGTACATGTTTCTCCAAAAGGTCAAAAGATTGTAAACTGGGTTTTCAAAGGTTAACCTATGCTTTACTACTCCTTTCTTATAGGTCATCTACCAAAGGGCCTTTGAAATATTTTTACCAAGTATATGTTGTCAAAATGATCAGGAGAGATTATTATATTTTAACCATAGTTTAAAGTAACACAGGTAGAATTTTCTTTGAAAGGAATTCTCTTGAATTGGTAGCAACAAGGTATTCCTGCAAGTGGAAAATACTTTAATCCTTTACATCATTCATTGCTCTTAATGAGCACCTGGAATTGCTTCCCCATCCACTAGCAACTTCATTTATAATTAAATATTCCAATAACAAAGACACATATAAAATATTCAGGGTTAGCTGCAATATTCACGAGCCAACTCATCATGATCATAGGTGCTGGCGGAATGACATCTTTGTATCCGGTTTCCAAGCTAGGGAGATGGATTTCAGTTTTTAAAAACTGAAAGATGGGAGATCTTATCACAAGTCAGCACATTCATCATCTATAAGTACTAGTGAATGATGCTACCATTAGTTGGTCACCAAGCCAAGGTAGTGACTTGCAGTTATTCCTTTCCTAAATTTATAAATGTCAATCCAAAAGCTTATTTAAAGGACAAGAGGTCTTATTACTAGTCAACCTGACCATGATCATGAATTCTTGTGGAATGAAATTATTGTTATCTGGTCACCAAGTCAGGATAATTCCATTCTCCATAAGGAAGAGGGTCTCATCACGAGCCAACATGGTCATCCTATGCAAGTTTTTGTGAATGGTGCTGCCATTAATTGAGCACCAAATAAGGGCAGTGTCCTTTAGTCATGTTTTGGAAACACTAACTTATATCCTAAATTTTAAACAAATATTTGTGTTGGATGGGATGAAATCAATCCTTTGTATTAAAAGGAAACCCTTCCAAGGCTATGGATGACTGTTGGAAGCAGTGGTAATGCTTGTGATTTTTGGATTTATCTTTAATGTTGCTTAGATTATCTTTTCTCATGCCCTAGTCTTGATCATTCCTAGAAAAGTTGGTTCCATGTTATTCTTTTAGGATTAATTTGATTTGTAATAAACATGTTTGATCTCACCTCCTGATAGTTTTTATGACGAATCAAATAGTACATAACTATTCAAGTCCTTTTAAGAGACTTATCAAAAAAAGATATTTTTACAATAAAAATATCTCATATAATTTAACATTCAAAACTTATATCAAAACCCATGTTGTCCCAAAATTCAAAAATACAAGAACCAACTCAAAATTCAAATAAATTCATAGATCCATCATCACATTTGTGATGGCCTTGGAATTATTCCCAAATAATAACTCCTTCTACTCCTTCCATAGCTTGTTTTGATAATTTATCTGCCATTGAGTTATGTTGTCGATACATATGCTCAAAAGAAAGTTTTTTGATCAATTGTATTTCAACCTTGATCCTATATCACCAATGTAAAAGGGAAGTAACCTTCAGCTTGTAGTTTCCACAAGCCCATTTGATAGTAACTCAGGAGTCCCAAAAAAATTTGAGTGCACTAATACCGAAAGTGTTAGGCACTTTCATAGTACACCAAAGAGCAAGAAGTTCATCTTTCATGTTTGTACCTCTTCCACAATTAAGCCTTAGAGTGAAATAATGATCTTCATTTAATAAAATAGCTCCACTTGTAGCACACAAACCATCTTTTGCAGCTCCATCGAAAAAGGCTATAGCACCATTGATCTGAAAATTGAATGTACTCACTTTTTGAGTCCTTTGATAAACTTCCTCTATACTGTAATCTTTAACCAGTTTCAAAATCTGTATACAAGTATATTGAAGAATTAGAATTTTGTTTTCAAAAACAACTTTATTATGTGTATGCCAGATGACCCATGATATCATAGCTGGAAGAGTAGGATAATGTCTATAATTTCTAATCCAGTTAAGACAACAGACGTCAAAATTTTCCAATCCCCAATGCTGATCAAGCTTCAAAGTAGACAAATCATATTCCAAATCATTATTGTAAAATCACATTCAACTAATAAATGTTTTGTGGATTCAGAATTTGATTTGCATAACAAGAAAATGCTCGGGCCACACCACCCTTTTTTAATGAGGTTGTCCCAAGTTTTAAGACCATCCAATAGAGTATGCCACATAAAACATTTGATTTTAAACGGAATCTGCCAATTCCATAGCCTTTTATACCACCAATCCTGTGGGAAAACATATTTGCTTCTAATGATTGAGTTGTAAGAATATTTAGCCGTGATAATGCATGTAGCTATATTTCCATTCTAGAAAATATCATCTTTAATATTAGAAAGACGACAGCCTACAGAATTCAAATTGAAAATGTACCGATTCCACTCAAAAGCTGCTTGCCCAATTAATCCCAAGTCCTTTGCAGAAAACCAGTAGGTACTACGTTTAGACATGTTTCGTGTCTTATTGATAGAATTAAGAGTAATAAGACCATATTATTTCAAATGTCCAAGGATATCCCCAGAAAGTTGATAGTTTTCTTCCAAACCCAGAATTGGTTCAATACCAACTAAAATCTCTTTACCATTCCCAACCCGCTAAATAAGATCATTTTCCATCCAATTATATACCTTGATAAAACCCACCCAAACAATTGAAGTTTTTCTTATTCTTTTTTTTGGATTCCTTATCCTATATAAAGTGTTCCCTTTTATATACTTAACTGAAAGAACTTTGGACCAAAGTGTAGAGCCAACTAGCCCTCTCTAGAAGCTTTTTAGTCTTAGAGCACAACTGAAAGTGAACAAATTTTTTATACCCCAGACTCCATCATTTTCTGGCAATGCTAATGTCCCAACTAGCCATGAACATATTACTTCGATCTTCACCTCCAATCCATAGGAAATTGAAGAAGACTTTCCTTAACGAATTGATGATCGAACTTGGGACTTTTAACAGTGAAAACCAATAGACAGATATCCCTGTGAGAACAACTTTTAATAGGGTGAGTCTTCCTCCCACCGACATAAGTCTATAATTCCATTGATTAATTATGCACTCAGCATTTGACAGAATCCATGAACAATCTTTAATCTTGTAACCATTAGGCTTTAGAAAAAAAACTAAGTATTTAAAAACATCCTCAAGATGACAAAAATTGTATGGCATAATTTCCTTTAATTCAGTAATCTTTGGATCCGTGATCCTGTAATGAAAGAAGATAAACTTGGTAGAACTCACCAACATACCTGATGCATCGCAAAACATCTCTATAATTTCCTTATAACTCAACCATTCCTCAATAGAATATGTCCCAACTAATCAGACATCATCTACAAAAAGAAGGTAAGAAAGTGATAAATCAATAGAGAAGTTTATGCCCTTAATTTTACCTTCCAATTTGGATTTAATAATCAATCTACTCAACCCTTCAATAACTAAAATAAATAAGAGCAGAGACAAAGGGAAACCTTGTCTTATGCCCCTAGTGCTTTTGAAGAAGCCATAAGGAGCACCATTAATCAATACTACAATGTTTCTAGTAGAAACACAGGCCATAATCTAGTCTAAAACCAGTGAAGGGATGCCAATTTGAATGAGGATCGGTCTCAAAAAAACTCAGTCAACTCTATCATACGCTTTCTCCAAATCTATTTTGAGTAAAAAATCCTTTAGTTTCCTCTTCTTAATCGAATGGATTAATTCCTGAGATATTCCAATTGCATCTAATATTTGACGATCTTGGAGAAAGCCAAATTTTTCAAAATATTTATGCCTAGAAAGAGTTGGCTTCAATCGGACAGAAACAATCTTTGAGATGAGTCTATAGGCCAGATTGAATAAGGCGATTGGTCTAAAATCCCCAAAAGTTTTTGGTTTACTGCACTTTAGGACCAGTGTGATGAAAGTAGATTTCAGGGCCCCTGAAATGAAACCTTCATTTCTTGAGAATACCACCATATTCAAAATATACACACCCATGATATCAAAAAAATGCACAAAAATTTCAACTTCCCAGCCATCGGTCTCTAGACGTTTCTCTTTAGCAAAAAACTTCAACATTTCTTCAATCTCCAACAAAGTAACCTGTTTACCCAAATCCGCAACATCTTGATCATCAAATAAATTAGGGAATAATATGGCTAATCTCAATTGTTCCCCCAAGTCACATTGCCTAGTATCCAAAAATATTTTACCAAAAGATATTTTAGTAGATAATTGCAAATTCTCCTGTCCAATTAATTGTATTTCCCCCATCATCAATTAGTTCCCATATAGCATTAGTATTTTTCCGATGAGAAGCACAGGAATGGAAAATTTTAGTTTTTTGTCCCCTAGGCCAATCCAGAGGGATCTGCTTTTAAGTATGCCCCCCTTCACTTAGATTCACTTAAAAGAAACAAAAACATAAAAAAAACATCATTAAAAATACGGTGTTAATTGGAGAGGTTCCCTGGACATATAAAAGCGAGTTCCTTAACAAGAGAGCATTGACAATAAATTTATTAATGTGAGAGACACCTGTTATTTTGGATATTTTAAGATAACAAGTGCCATATACATGGTGAGAATGCCCCAAAATCACAACCTTGCATGATCGTTATATACAGGTTGCATGAGCATTATATGCTTTGTTAGCATGGAGCATCTTAATTTGTGCCCCACCCACTTCTAGGTTTAGAACTTAGCTTTAATTACCCTTTTGATTGCAAGAGCATCACTAGCCAATCCTTTCCAAGCTTTTGAATCTTCTAGGACATGTCAGTTAGCAAATATTGGAACTACGCCAACCAATACATCCTATCGAGCCAAGTTAGATGAATAGCTAGTTAGGATAGGTTAGATGAATAAACAACTAGGCCATCATGCAGGTACCTTAGTTGAATTAAGATCAATTGATAGGGTTGATTTACAACAACCTATCAGGATGAAACTTATTTCTCTTGAACCCCTATCACCCCAGAGCCAATGTACTATTAGGATTCTTGGCCATACTCTCTCCCATGGAATCATTAAAAAGAGGGAAACAAACTCAAATAATAGCAACGAATAATCAATTCATGATGGTTGGAGGGAACATAGATAGGATTTTCCCTAATGATTTTTGGAAATTATAAATTACTTATAGATCTTAGTTGTTATTAGTCAAGTGATTCATTAGAATAGAAAGAATGGATTCTTATGGATGCAACTTAATCAACCCATCTCGTGCAATCAAGACTTCAATGGTTGCAAAGTGAACCTAACTCCTTTAATGGTAATTGCAAGTGCGTGGATCGATATTCTCTGTTCCATCTGGATAAAAAGTGTTAATTGGTTCAATTTCTCCCTTATGATTGTGGTGTTTCTATTTCGTATACTAACCTCTGTCCCTGGAACTCCTAGCTTCTTTGTTTCTCATCTATCCATACAGGTGTGCATATTACAACTATTGTATTAGTAGATTATTATTGATCCGAGAATTGAATTATAAACAATAATGATAATGAAACCTTATTGTTAGGATTTAATTCAATATGTAATAGGCCTATTGGATAAACTAAAATATGCCATTAGAAATAAATACCCAAGAGTGTGTGCAAGAATGCGTTATTGCATGTAGTATGTAAAACATATACAAGAAATAAACGAGAGGAATGTATCAATGTTATAATCACCTACAAAAGCATATAGAGAGATATTCCCATAAGCATTAGATGAATGCAAAAAATTACATGATGGAATGGTAACTCGTTCAAAGAATCATGAACTAGCAGTCAATATTTATATATTACGTGTGAAAGAAAAACCGGGACTATCATAGGATGCTAGAATGTTAAACTCTACCATAGAACAAATATGGTCGAATGTATATATATCAATATTAATAAGTAAATTGTGCAATAAAAAAATAGGCATAAAGATTTCCCCTCTCATTCAATAGGAGGAATTAAATCGAACATATAGACAAAACCCTTTGAGGATAAAACTCTGTGTGGAAACCATGCTCAAAGATTTACTATGATTATCTATTTTATTATGCTCTCATTATCTCCAAATCATATATAGGACATACCTAGGAATAATGAAATCCAACTATAGGATTTAAATGCTAACCCTGAGGTAGGGCACCGAATCCCCTTGCATAAAAATAATATGCATTAAGTCACACAAAAATGTAATAATAAAAATTATCAGAACAGAGCAGGAAGTAGGAATAATTTCATACCAGCATAATATCTTAATATGCTAACTTAGAGCATTTGTACCAACATAGAGAATTTTGCTCAACACTTAGAGTATATACCTAGATGAAAATCTGAGCAAACACAAGAATTTACCAGTAGGGACAAGCTTAAGCTCAGAGCAAGCTGCCCTGTATTTGAAATGTTTACTCAAGTTGTACTCCTAGAAACATTTGTTGTAGGTAGGAGGAGAAAACATATGGTAAATGTAACCAGAAACTGTAAACTGTAAACTCCTCTTTAACATAGTGATATCATGCATGAAAAGGCCCTTTCACCAACTTTAGCAAGGAGCACCAGTGATTAGCTGGATAACTGAATTGAATGAATGCATCCAGGAAAGGAATGGGTGCCCTCCATTAAACTTTATTATCTCTGACATTAACTTAGAGAGTATGCTTAACACCTATTGAGTTGTGGTTATACCAAGTGCATGTGTGAAGTGCAAAGGGATACAACTATTTAGAGATAAAGAACACACATAATTCCATGTGGTTATAAAAATACTATAATAACCATTGCGTGTTTCAATAATAATACAATATGGCCTGGCCACAGTTTGAGGCCAAATCAGACCTCAAATAACTTGATTGGCCAGAAACAATTCTTGCAACAAAAAAAAACTTTGGTTATAATGCTGTGTAAAATGTGCAATATTATTAGTATTAGGAGACAAACCCCTTTTTTGAGTGGGAAAAAGTATGCAAGGGACTAAATAATTTTTTGCAGGTGAGGCTTAGCAAAGGGGAATTTTTTTATATTTGGGATGTTCTCTCTTTCATCTTATTAATGGTATCTATAACGTGAGAAAACTGGGGGAGAAAGAGGGGAAGGGGATATATTCCTTTTATATTCTTCTTTGGAATTTTCAAAATGAGAGACTTAAGGGGGGATATTTTATTGTTTTATTTTGCAGATAGTAATGAAAAATGGGCAAGGTAAGGCTTAGGGGAAGGGGAAATTTTTTTCTTATGGAAATTTCGATGGTAACAACACGAACTGAAAGAGCTGAAGAATTTAAATTGAAGGACACATGACCACAAAACATTGGAAATTTTTTATCAATAAGATGCACATGAATATGACATGACAAAACTTGGGAAGAGTGATGTGGAGTTCAAATGAGGGCACCTTTGACGAAAATGAATATGGGCATGGAGCTCATTTTGAGCATAAATATATGATACATAAATGGTAGCATGATGACACTAATAAGAAGAACTGGTGAATTTTAAAACATTACTTAATTTTACCAGCAAGATGTACATGATGAAACTTCCCATACGAGGCGTGAAAAACAAATGATGACATAAATGAAAAAACTAAATATAGACAAGAGGATGAATTCACTCTTAACTCCATGGCAAGGATAAAATGGGTTGACGAAATCATTAAGGGTGTTCGCCTCTAATATTATGTTACAATGCTACATAATCATGTCAATGTTGGACATCAACAAAATGATCTAAATTGGGACCTGTTGATGCCTCGGGTGTGGAGGGTAAGTGCAAAGTGCTGGAATGGGTTCCAAGGCACACAACAAGGGATGAAAACCCAGCCAAAGGCTTCAATTAACCCTACACAATAGTTACCCTATCCTCGAGTTGTTTAGTGTGGTAATCACCCATGGATATTTGGCCTCCACTGGCACTCTAAGAGTGAAAGGTTTGATCTTTCAAAGATCAGTTTTCCTATTAAGGAAAACGGAATGTGATAGCTGATTAACAAACTTAACCTAACCTACCTAGGGAAAGAATCTATCCTAAGTCATATCTAACCTAAAGAGGAAAAGTTGATAATGTGCATATCAGAACTGAAGTATGATAAACAAGTGATCAAGTACCTTAAATAGAAATGTATTATGGTTCTTCACTTGTTAGTTAAAGTTTTATCAATTAAGAAATCAAGTGACAATCCTTCAAAGTGTTTAAGCTCATTCAAATAACTGATATGTAATCATGGTGTTAATTGAAAAATTAACAATTGATTGTGCATGTTTAATTGCATCAAATCATTTGCAGAAATGAAAAAGTAATAACTATTCAATCAAAGAAATTTAACAGAACAATCAATAGCTTGGATCTGACATACAGAAAAATCAATATGAAGGCTTTGTGCAGAAATAAATAACCTGCAAAAGATTAAATACATTTAAACCGATGACAATTTGAAACATTTAACTCAATGATTCTCAAAGAAATTTGAATAACACAAGAAGGTGGAGAAAAGATAACTTTGCTGGATATAAAAGTCTTGTACCAAAATTACAATGGCTCGAATAGACAAGGCATCTTCAGTCTATACTCCTGCTGAATCAAAATTCCAAAATTCCCAACCCCTTGCTAAGGGAAAAATTCCTCCTTAAATGCTACAATTTACATCAAAGTCTGAGAGGGAGAAATTCTACTGAAATAGAAATTACAAAATCGGCTCCAACCGTCGATCCAATAAAACTTGCTACTTTCAAGCTTGAAGGATTTTCCGCCACCTTATCACCCAAATGATCTTACAAAGACTCGTTCTTTAATCAAATAGGGTCTCGTGGCACCATAAAAATTCAATAACAGATTGTTCATTATCTTTGACAGGTGGCATGATTTGTGAAACATCTACTGTAGGCAATTCGGGATCAGGTAATTCATGGTCAAAAATAGAGAAATCCATTAAAGGATTTACTTCAGAAACAGTGGCCAGTACGTCAGGTTCCCCATTGATTATAAAGTCTTGTATGAGATCGTCATCAGGGTCAGCAAGTTCTCCCGGAACTTCCTTGCTCTACTCCATAGAATTTTGCACATAGGAAGATAACGCTTCAAAGTCCTCTTCACTACTGCCGCTGCTAAGATCAGGAACACCTGCATCAAATGGTGGTGACAACGTTTCTTGATACAACAAGGGGTAAAGTTCCTCATTATCAACATGAATATTAGAAGGTTCACCTCCTGCATGAAAATTACTCATCCTGGATAGATTTTAGATGACAAGATGCCCAAAACACTGCACAGAATGTTTCCTATTATAGAAAGCAATGAACAATGTATAATCTTCAAGTTAATTGCTATTTTAAGATCAACAAGTATGGTGATGTCGATTGAGCGAGGTGATTTGCAATGTTTAAACTTACGTAGCGAACCCATTATAATTACTTCAACTGTCATGAAAAAGCCGAGATTTTGAGTTTAAGCTTGTGCGAAGTACAGGCTCAATTACTGCTTGCATGATTTTGAATTGCCTTTACAATCACATTGTTATAGGCAACTTCCCATCAATAATTATAACTGGTAATTAATAATGGAAACTAAGGCTGTGGTGATAGAATTGATCCACAAAAAATATCGATTAGGAGTTCCAGTACACGGGTGATCATTTCTTCACACGTAGCACATCGGATCAATCTAATCCGAATTCCATGAGAACGATAGAAGATTTGA
This sequence comes from Larix kaempferi, assembly GCA_027924585.1. Lineage (NCBI taxonomy): Eukaryota > Viridiplantae > Streptophyta > Pinopsida > Pinales > Pinaceae > Larix > Larix kaempferi. Next base: position 28,395,990 of record BSBM01000012.1, read on the forward strand.
AGTCAAAAATTAAGTGAAAAGACATGATCATTAAGAAGCAAGAGAAAGCGACAAATTGTCAAAACTCAAGACCAGACAGGCGAACTTAAGGTAGAGCAATGGTGTCCATCCAACAAGAAGCAACTGATAGTCTTGTAGTAGCATACACTGTTATAAATTATACATAAGAATGATAATTTGGGAGAACCAGTTTTCAACAGACAAAATAGAGCATCCTAACTTAACTGATTGCCCAAGATCAACACGACCATAAGTTCATAACAATGGACGGCTGTGATTAGCTGTAGTGGGATGCAGAATCGAATTCAAATATGTTCATGAAGTTTTTATTCAAAGATTCTGCAAGCCGAGATCCGAAAATGCGGGTTTGCGAGTTGTGGGTAGCAAAAATGAAAATAAAAAGGATTCCCAAAAGCCAAAAATTGACTATGCAGGTAACGGGTCTCGGGAGCATCACACTATCAAGAAGGATAACTATCTCGAAAGTTGCATTCCAAAATTTACGAATTGCGGGTTTCGGAAGCATACAGGAAATGAACGAAAATGACCATCCCGAAAGCCGAATGCCGGCATTGGAGATTTTGGGTTTCAGGGTAATTATTCCTTGATCTTATTACTGATCAATTTCGCAACCCGCAATGTCAAGTTGCGGATTACGAGATCACCAAACTCCAAAATTTTAAACAACATTGTCGCAACCCGCAAATGTCGAGTTGCGGATTCTGGAGACTCCAAATGCTGATTTTCGGAATGATGATAACAATCAACAAAATAACCAAAAGTTTAGCTTTCCTTTCCTTTTGGACCGAAATGCCTTGGAAAAATGAACAAAAGTTGCAAACAAGCAAATCGAAAGCATGGGTGACAAACTCTAATATTTACAAAATGACTCACCCAAACACCTTAGTGTTTATTAAGATCGAGACTCTCGTGCTTAAATAAGCATGGGATCTGTTGTGGCCACAACAAATGGCGAATGGCTGGGAAGAACCAGTTATCTTTGCAATCAAATCCAACTAAAGACAACATGTTAATCAACCGATTTCTTGAAACCCAAGTCATAGAAGATACTGTAAAGATAACAGCCAACAAACAGTGAACATAAAAATGGATAAGTCTCAATCAATGACCATTGCAAAAATAACACTCATCTGATAAGGAGATTTAGAGAGTGACACCGAATCTTTATCATGATGTAGTCATTGAAAAACCAGCTTAAGTTGAACCTGAGGGCAGCTTTAGAAATGCTCATAGATATCCTAATTACATATCTCTTTGGTTTATTAAGCGAGTAATCTTCTTGGGCTATGTATACTTCTTCACTTTTTTTTTTTTTTTTTTGGAGCAAAGATACTATATAAAACTATACATAAAACTTCGTCGATACAAGACCACTGTATTGACTTGGTAATCAGATGAAATAGTGCCATTCACAGGCTTGACCTAGAAACTGGTCAAGCTAGCTCGATGACCAGACTCCTTGTCTTCTGGTTGTAAGACCAGAAGAAATTATCATGGCTTGGTGACCACATAGTGATAATCCCAGTCCAAGGTCAAACCCATGATCATAGCAGGGATGGCTTGTGATAAGAATCCCCTGTTCTTGTATACGAAAAAATATTACGTGAAGGAAACAATTTATTATGGAATAAGTTACAAGGAATTACCATGGCTTGGTGACCATTTAGTGATAATGTTACTCACCAGTGCTTTGCGGATCATGAATGGACTGACCTGTAATAGGATCTTCCAACTTTCAAAATAACTGAAAGTCATCTTCCAAGTGTGGTGGCTTGATGTGAAGATGTCATACCACTTTAAGCACTTATGAACCTAATGGGCTAGCTTGATAACAATACTACCCACCTTGTAACTTATAATTTTTTTTAAACAAAATTTATATTCAAAGTGATTGTAAAAGGATCCACGAGAAATCGAAGCTGGTCAAGCTATTATGATATGTTGTTCAACCATGAAACATCAGATAGAAAAATGATAGCCAAACCCTATACCTCAATTACACAAATGAAGCATTGTAAAAGATAATGATCAAGGTGAAAAGAATCCATAAATACTGCACTTATTGACTGTTTATTCCTTAGAGCAAATTCTAATCATAAGCCAGGAAATAAGATGAATAACAATGCTGATACTTTAGAAACAATTGTTGCCCCCAGAAAAATGATTCCATGCCATTACCAAAAGTGTGAAGCCTTACTACTAAAATCAAATCAAAACAACAAAATCAATCAGCATGTCCAAACTAGAAAAGAAATGACTGAAACCAACCACACCTATATACAAATGCATCAAATTGCTCAGATGAAATACTTCTTGAGAAGAGATATATTCACCGGGTAGGTGTCTACAACTCCCTCCAATGTCTGCAATCGAACTCTGCTGGAACCAATCTTTTAAGAAATAATGAAAGGTCCTAGCCAAAGGTGTTGGAACTTGGTGTACATATTTTTGTCTTTATGTTGCTTGTCCCACCTCAAAACCAGGTCACCAATGGAAAACTCCCTATCAGAAGAATATTTTTCATCAAACCATCTCTTCACCATCTACTAATGGTGATACAATTTGTTCTTAGCTATTTCCCTGTCCTCCTCTAGCTTCAAAAGGGTATCAATCCTCTGCTGGAGGGGAGAAGAATCATCTTCTTGAATAGACTAGGCCAATTGTAACGAAGGAATGGTGAGATTAGTGGGGAGAATGGCTTCTTTGCCATAAACCAGACAGTATGGGGAATTTGCAATTGCTTCTTTTGGGGTGATTCGATCTGCCCACAATGCATTATACAACTGTGTGTGCCAATCTCTGTGATGAGAGGCTACAGTTTGCTTGAGAATATTAATTAGGTTTTTATTTGATCATTCAGCCAAGACGTTACCCTGAGGGTACTAATTGGAAGAAAATTTGAGCTTAATTCCCATCTCAAAGGAATATTCAATTATATCGATTGAAGAAAAGTAGGATGCATTATCAAAAACTAAATACTCTGGAGCACCAAAGCGTGTGACAATCTGGCTATCAAGGAAAGAGATCACTTGAGTGGCGTTGCATTGCTTAAGAGGAGCTACTTCAACCCATCTAGTGAAATAGTCCGTGGCTGTGAGAATATACTTACGCTAGAGAGATGAGGGAGGATTTATAGGACCAACAAAATCCAGTCCCCATTGTTGAAATGGAAACTGAACTGTAACTGGTTGTAAAGGAAATGCAGGTTTCCTAAACTTCCCTGTGCATTTCTGGGAAGGCTCACATTTTCTCACATAATCATAGGCATCTTTAAATAGTGTGGGCCACTAATAACCAGCCCTAAGAATCTTTTGTGTTGTCGTCTCTCCTGAAAAATGGCCTCTGACTGGACCTGCATGAAATTGAAACAAAATGTCATCAGTTTCATGTTTTTCCAAGCATCTGAGAAATACTCCATCATAAGTTTTTCTAAAAAGAACTTGATCAATGAATTGATAAGGAGCGGATTTAAGTCTTAAAGCTCTTCTTTTCTTAAAATTGAGAGTTTCAGGAGCAAACCCATGGTTTAGAAAAAATCTGATATCCTCGTACCATTCTGATGCCGGGACATCGATAACATTAACAACACCTGGGGGAATTTCTTCCTCGCAGTCCCATTCAGACTGCTACTGTGCGGGGTCATTGGATTGTGCTGTAAGAAGACAAAGGCCCTACCCCTTTACAATTTTCGCCGGTCTAATCTCAAGATCATATTCTTGTAGGGCAGTCATCCAATGGGCCCTCTTTTCCCCTAATTATTTTTGAATGAGGACATTCCTGATAGCAGAATATGGAACAATGACTTTGGTTTGGGACTTTAGCACGTAGGATCTGAAATGTTTGACAGATTTATAAACTGCATAGGATTGCTTATCAATCTATGAATATTTAATCTCTGCACCTTTGAATGTTGAGCTCATGAAAGAGATGGGGATTTCCGCATCATTATCATGCTTTTGCATTAGCACAGCTGCATAAGAGAAATCAGTGGCAAAAGTATAAAGAATGAAATATTTATCAAAATATGGGGACATGAGGGCAAGAGCTTCTGCAATGGCCTTTCGAATCCTGATAAACGCATCTCTCTGCTCCTGTGACCAAGTAAACTGCACATCTTTCTTGACCAAAAGTTGCAATGGTTTGACTATTTGGGCAAAATTTGGTACAAATCTCCGTACAAAATTGATCTTACCTAGGAAAGATTGCATGGCTTTGCGCAAGCTAGGTAAACCAATATTTGAAATGGCCTCTGTATGTTCAGGGTCAATAACCATACCTTCTTTCGAAACAATGAAGCCCAGAAGCTTTCCTTCAGTTACCGCAAAAATAGATTTCTTCGGGTTGAGAGAAATGCCGAATTTTCTGCAGTGATCAAAAACTTGTTTCAAAGCAAACACATGTTCATATCCTTTCTTAGAATAAATGGTGATATCATCAATATAAACTACAACATAATTATGCATTAACCCTCGGAAAGCTATATCCATAGATCTCTGAAAAGTAGCTCCAACATTGATCAACCCGAAAGGCATTCGTCTGTAAGCAAAAGTACCCCATGGGATTCTGAAGGCTATTTTCAATTGATCGTCTGGGGCAACCATCACCTAGTTATACCCCGAAAAACCATCCAGGAGGGAAAACATCTCTGACCCGGCTACTTTCTAAAGAATCTGCTCCATAGGTGGAACAGGGTAGTTATCTTTCTCAGAAGCCCGATTTAGGTTCCTGAAATCAACACAGAGTTGAATTTCCCCATTTTTCTTACGGACGGGTACTAAGTTGGCCATCCACTGAGTGTGCCTGACCGGAAAGATAATCCAAGCATTGAGTAACTTCTCCAGTTCCTTTTTAATAGAAGACTCTAAACTGGGGTGCATTTTTCGTAGCTTTTGTTGAAATGGCTTGACCTCTGGTTTCATGGGTATGTTGTGGAACATGACATTAGTGTCAAATGTTCTCAATTCATCATAAGTCTAGGAAAAGACATCTTTATACTGTTTACACAATGCAATAATGGCTTTGCGTTCTTCAGGAGTGCAATCAATTCCCAAATTGATGAAGTGGGGTTCCTGTTCGGTGCCTAGGTTGACCCGTTCATAATTTAAAGATGAACTTTGTGTTTTACAATTAGTCTGAGTTTTGAATTTGACTTGTAAATCATAAAACTTTTCTAGATTGATTACCGACTTTGGGATGATGTTTGAGGAATCCGTGAGAGACTCTTCATGTTCTGCTTCATCAATGGCCATGTCCTGAAACATATCCTGAGCAGTGAGGAAGTCAATTATCTGTCGATCATCATCAAATACTTTCCAAGTAGTCACATTATCTGGAATAGATGATCTGTAGATTAATTCAATTGAAAAAGTTTGAGGAGACAGACCTTCCGGAGGAATCAGTCTAGAAGCTGTATTTGCTAACCGATCTGCATCAAAATTCTGTGATCTAGGAACTGATTTAATATTGAATGCTGAAAATGAGTTGGTTAGTTCCCTTACCATATTTTGATAATTATCCAAACGCGGAGATAAGCAGTGTATCTTATTTCTGACTTGTTTGACTATAATCTCGGAGTCGCCATAACATTCTATTGCTTGAACACCCATATCAATGGCTTTCCTGAGCCCCTGTACAAGACCTTCATATTCGGCTACATTATTAGTACAGCCAAACTCTAATCTGCAAGCAATCATGATTTTCACTCCTTTAGGATTGATAAGAACACAACCCGCTCCAGCTCCCTCCTTGGATTTAGAACCATCGAAAAATAAAGTCCAGGAGACATGGTCTAATCTAAAATTTGTATTCACATTATATACATTATGCACAATTTCACCATAAAAAGGTACAAAATTAACCTGAGTGATATGTGATTCATTATGAATGTTTTCTTCTGGTGAAGCATCAGCTGGGAATTCACCGAAAAAGGTTTCAAATGTAAATTTCTCCATACGAGAGGTGAGATAACCAGTAGGCTCACTTGAATCATTAAGATCAGTAACTGTTTGTTTCATGAAAGGTTCTCTGCTGATCTTAATTTTATTCGGTTGACCATTGTATGGCAACCATAAATGGGACCAGTCAGTTGAAAAATAACCTTTAAGTTTCTCTGACCAGTCCCTGCTTAACCACATCCCATAAGCTTCTGGGATGTCAGATATCACAGTGTCAACTGTCTGATGGATCCTGGGGTCAGCTGACAATGTAAACAAAACATTCCTCAATTTGCCAACCACTTTGACTTTGGATCTGTCAAGTTGCACGATCTGGATTGGACAGGGTTCCCATGTTGCATTCAATCTTTTGCAAACAGAGAGGGGCATCACATTTGATGACGCTCTTGAATCTATCATGCAGTTGTGCACATTCCGGTTGAAAATCTCAAAAGTGAGAAAGAAAGGAGGAGTTCTCTTACTTGCTGGTTTTTTATTATCAATCTTAGTGACAGAGTCTAGATTATTATTCTGTGACTCTCTAGGCTATTTGACTACCATGTTTTTAGGTAAAGAATCCCTCATAACAGGAATTTTAAGTAGCTCAAACAAAGAGATGTTTGCTTTGACTCTTTTTAAGTCTTCAACCAGGTTGTACTCCATTTGAGGAAGGATTGTATCCTTCTATGAGACAGGATTTTTTTTTTGTGGGAATCAGGGAAGAAGGTGAAGGTTGTTGAGGTGGTTGTGGCTTTGACCTTGTATTGTAAGGATGTTGTGTGTTAAACACCGCCTCAGGCTCTTCTTCTTCTTCACACATAAGCAGTTATGAAAAGCAACCCACAGCATCAACATGTGGGTCACCTTCCGCTTCATCTTCAAGTAGTGGAGAATCCAGAGTAGTCTGATCGTTGGAAGTGTTGGGATTGACTTGAGATTCAGCTGCTAATGCCCTAAAAATGGAAAAGAGTTCCTTGTTTGTGAGTGCATCTGTCGGATTTGGTGGTGGTGGATTTTGTGGAGGCGGGTAAGGTCTCCTGAATGGTGGCCTTCCAAAACCTCTGTTTTGATTCTGATTATCATTAGTGTTCTTCTTTAAATCTACCATCTCATTTGACATCCTATGAAGGAATTTTTTCATCTCAGTCATATCAAATGTATCCTAATTGTGAACTGTGGGTTTAGGGACATTATCAGTTTTCTTCCTAGAAGTAGAAGGTTGCCCTTCTGAAGTTTTAGGGTTGTCTTCCTGACAAAATATGTCTTTCTCAACTTAGATTGCTTCATCAAATGCTTACAGTAAAGTACCCTTTTGTGCCATTTTGACCCATATTGCAATAGGGGGAGGCAGACCCTTTTCATAATAAGCCAACAATAACTCTTCCGCAAGAAGGAGATTGGCAGGAATCCTGTTTTTGAGATATGAAAACCTTTGGTTAAATTCTTTTACCCTTTCTTTTCCTTTGGCTTTCATGGAGGACAACTCTAAGACAAGGTCTTGCAGTGTTTTGTCATCCCCGAACTTCTGGGTAAAATGTTTCTCAAATTCATCCCAGGAAGTTATAGATTGAGCAGGCAAAGCAGAATACCAAGTGGCGGCTCTACCCTCAAAGGTATATGGGAAAATTCTACATACTACATCCTCATGTACCACACTTCTAATCCTAATTGCTTGCATGAAAGTTTTTATGTGGTCCAACGCAGGTATCTTGTCGTCAGGGTTGTATTTAGGCAACCATTTCTCAGGATTCTTTGGTAATTTGTGTTGATCACCTAGTATGAAAACTGCACCTTGGTCAAGCCAAGGTCTGTTTTGACCTTCTCCAACCATTGGAGGTTCTTGTTCTTCTTCTTCAGATGACGAACTAGATGAATTTTCTTTGTCTGAGGGAGATGATGAAGATGAAGGAGGGGACGGTGGTGGACCACCTACTCTAAGATTTGGCTAACCTTGTGTTACTATGTGAGTGGTCTCATGATTATATTCAGGAGAATCTGGTTGATTAATTTGGTCCTGGTTTTCAGATTCATGATCAGTTGAATGTTGATCCTGTGTGTTAAAACTATCAGTCGGTTGAATAGGTGGATCAGAGGTCTGTGAGGTGGGAACTTGTTGTTCTTCCCGATCGCTATCCTGCAAAATACCTTCTAAATTTAGAGCCACCAGACTGCGTATTCTTTGATCGGCAAGACGTTGTTGTTCTACTCTTAAAACCCTATCGGCAGATGTTTTCAATAATTGTTCTAACGAAATGGGTCCCGTTGAGGGCGACGTGAAGATGATTTCTCCTTTGTTCTCCTGCCGTACCATCGGTGTAACGGGTATAACTGTAGGTTGCAAATTAGTTGGTTGTTCAGATGTTGAAGCCCTAGTCTGGCTTCGGGTTTGAACCATTGAAGTACTTGCTGGAGGAGGTTTATCAGTAGATTATTTAGGCATTCTTTACAAGCAGCCCTCCTTCTAGCGCCATTTGTTGATGCCTCGGGTGTGCAGGGTAAGTGCAAAGTGCTAGAATGGGTTCCAAGGCACACAACAAGGGATGAAAACCCATCCAAAGGCTTCAGTTAACCCTACGCAAGAGTTACCCTATCCTCAAGCTGTTTAGTGTGGTAATCACCCATGGATATTTGGCCTCCGCTGGCACTCTAAGAGTAAAAGGTTTGATCTTTCAAAGATCAGTTTTCCTATTAAGGAAAACGGAATGTGATAGCTGATTAACAAACTTAACCTAACATTTCTAGCGAAAGAATCTATCCTAAGTCAGATCTAACCTAAAGAGGAAAAGTTGATAATGTGCAGATCAGAACTGAAGTATGATAAACAAGTGATCAAGTACCTTAAACAGAAATGTCTTCTGGTTCTTCACTTGTTAATTAAAGTTTTATCAATTAAGAAATTAAGTGAGAATCCTTCAAAGTGTTTAAGATCATTCAAATAACTGATCTGTAATCATGGTGTTAATTGAAAAATTAACAATTGATTATGCATATTTAATTGCATCAAATCAATTGCAGAAATGCAAAATTAATAACTGTTCAATCAAAGAAATTTAACAAAACAATCAATAGCTTGGACATGACATACAGAAAAATAAATATGAAGGCTTTGTGCAGAAATAAATAACCTGCAAAAGATTAAATACATTTAAACCGATGACAATTTGAAACATTTAACTCAGCGATTCTCAAAGAAATTTGAAGAACACAGGAAGGTGGAGAAAAGATAACTTTGTTGCATATAAAAGTCTTGTACCAAAATTACAATGGCTCGAATAGATAGAGCATCTTCAGTCCATACTCCTGCTGAATCAAAATTCCAAAATTCCCAACCCCTTGCTAAGTAAAAAATTCCTCCTTAAATGCTACAATTTACATCAAAGTCTGAGAGGGAGAAATTCTATCGAAATAGAAATTACAAAATCGGCTCCAACCGTTGATCCAATAAAACTTGCTACTTTCAATCTTGAAGGATTTTCCACCACCTTATCACCCAAAATATCTTACAAAGACTCGTTCTTTAATCAGATAGGGTCTCGTGGCACCATAAAAATTCAATAACAGATTGTTCATTATCTTCGACAGGTGGCATGATTTGCGAAACATCTGCTGTAGGAAATTCGGGATCAGGTAATTCATGGTCAAAAATAGAGAAATCCATTAAAGGATTTACTTCAGAAACAGTGGCCAGTACATCAGGTTCCCCATTAATTATAAAGTCTTGTATGAGATCGTCATCAGGGTCAGCTGGTTCTCCCAGAACTTCCTTGCTCTCCTCCATAGAATTTTGCACATAGGAAGATAACGCTTCAAAGTCCTCTTCACTACTGTCGCTGCTAAGATCAGGAAGACCTACATCAAATGGTGGTGACAACGTTTCTTGATACAACAAGGGTTAAAGTTCCTCATTATCAACATGAATATTAGAAGGTTCACCTCCTGCATGAAAATTACTCATCCTGGATAAATTTTAGATGACAAGATGCCCAGAACACTGCACAGAATGTTTCCTGTTACAGAAAGCAATGAACAATGTAGAATCTTCAAGTTAATTGCTATTTTAAGACCAACAGGCATGGTGATGTCGATTGAGCAAGGTGATTTTCAATGATTAAACTTACGCATCGAACCATTATAATTACTTCAACTGTCATCCAAAATAGCTTATATTTTGAGTTTAAGCTTGTGCGAAGTACATGCTCAATTACTGCTTGCATGATTTTGAATTTCCTTTACGATCACATCGTTATAGGCAACTTCCCATCAATAATTATAACTGGTAATTAATAATGGAAACGAAGGCTGCGGTGATAGAATTGATCCTCAAAAAATCTCGATTAGTAGTTCCAGTACACGAGTGATCATTTCTTCACACGTAACACATCGGATCAATCTGATCCGAATTCCATGAGAACGATAGAACCTTTGAAGTCGAAAATTAAGTGAAAAGACATGATCATTAAGAAGCGGGAGAAAATGCCAATTGTCAAAACTAAAGACTAGATAGGCGAACTTAAGGAAGAGCAATGGTGTCCATCCAACAAGCAACTGATAGTCTTGTAGTAGCATACACTGTTATAAATTATACAGAAGAATGATAATTTGGGAGAACCAGTTTTCAACAGACAAAATAGAGCATCCTGACTTAACTGATTTTCCAAGATCAACACGACCGTAAGTTCATAACAATGGACGGCTTTGATTAGCTGGAGCGGGATGCAGAATCGAATTCAAATATGTTCATGAAGTTTTTATTCAAATATTCTGCAAGCCGAGATCCGAAAATGCGGGTTTGTGGGTTACGGGTAGCAAAAATGGAAATAAAAAGGATTCCCAAAAGCCGAAAATCGACTATGTGTGTAACGGGTCTCGGGAGCATCACACTGTCAAGCAGGATAACTATCCTGAAAGCCGCATTTCAAAATTTACAAATTGCGGGTTTCGGTAGCATCCAGGAAATGAACGAAAACGACCATCCCGAAAGCCGAATGCCGCCATTGCGGAGTTCGGGTTTCGGGGTAATTATTCCTTGATCTTATTACCGATCAATTTCACAACCCGCAATGTTGGGTTGCGGATTGCGGGATCACCAAACTTCAAAATTTTAAACAACATTGCCGCAACCCACAAATGTCGTGTTGCATATTTCAAAGACTCCAAATGCTGATTTTCGAAATGATGATAACAATCAACAAAATAAGCAAAAGTTTAGCTTTCCTTTCCTTTTGGACCGAAATGCCTTGGAAAAATGAACAAAAGTTGCAAACAAGCAAATCAAAAGCATGGGTGACAAACTCTAATATTTACAAAATGACTCACCCAAACACCTTAGTGTTTATTAAGATCGGGGCTCCCATGCTTAAATAAGCATGGGATCTGTTGTGGCCACAATAGGACCTACTGTGGAATCAATTATTATAAAGAAGGATGCTAGTGCAATATGGTCATGATCAATTAAAATTGAGATATAAAGAGAAAAGAAAATATACAATTAAGGAGGGATAAACTATGCTCATCAATTACCACCAAGAAAGAAAATCAAGATTATGGGATCGGATCTGGAAAAGAAAATTTTGACCCGAAGCCTCTACCTTTCTCTAGTTGTTGGTGCGGAAAAAAGACACTAACATGGGACATAATTTTTTATCAAGGTTACGAAGGACCGTCAAAATACTATTTATTTCAAAACGATGAAGAAACCCAAGACCATCTTTTTAAAAAATGTGAATAGAATAATCATCTATGGGATAAAGGAGTAATCATATTTAGGCAATTTGATCAAAATTGAAACAACATGCAGCATAAAATAGAACATTGGAGAAGAAATTGATTTCAGAATCCAATCCTTAAAAGAATATGGAATCTATTCCTAGGTGTCCTTTTATGGAACATCACTTCCATGGGACAAATTTTGGTTTCAAATTCAGCAAAATGTTCTAGAAACATTGTACTCTCAATAGTTGTCTCAGGAGGACAGGAACAGTAATGAATGGAAGAACAAAAAAATCCCTATAGTGAAAACCTCTATGAGGCACCTAAGATAGGCCTTGGCTTGAAAACCCCGTCTCAGGATGGTAAAGGTCTGTAGAAATACAATATTCCTCATTATGAAAACAAGCAATGGAACCACGAGGAAAATCATTGGTGAAAACTAGCAAATGGCGCCCTTGCTCTGAAAAAAAAAATGAAAATGAAAAATATAAAATAAATATATTTGCACAAGGTGATCCTCGCACTCGCTCCAATAGGTCATGCATGCAAAGGATTAGAGAATCTCCATCAATGAGTACAAGCCCACGAAATAAAAAATAACATGCATGCAATATATGGAAAGTATTCATTCTCATTTCCCAAGGAAAATCAAAAGTAGAGCATTCAAGAATCAAGAAACAGTATGGTTCGGTGTCCTGATGATTAATCCCAAATGGTTTCATATCAAAGGATAATTTTTTTACAGATAATAGAGGACATATTTACATATATCCTCAATCAATTTCATCAATATTTATTGAGCTTAAACGGGGTAAAAAATTCAATTACAGTCCTGTATAGAAAGCTTGCATATTTGATTATAGATTTGACATAGGTATGGTGTTATGATCAATACTCCCTCATAAGTTGGAATCAAAGTATGGAAAAATTTGAGGGTGTAGGGCACATGGACCTATAACTCAAACAATTTATTAAAAATTTATTGAGTTTAGGTGGTGTATAAAATTAAATTGCAGGCATGTACAAATCAAACCATGAAGTTCAAAGATCTTCAAATAGTTTTGACATGCATGCATTCTTTTAACTCATGCTCACTAGTGGTTTAGGAATAGGGTCTGAAATTTTTTGGGGTGTAGAGGGCATAATCCTCTATATATCCACAAAATTTCATCACAAGAGTTAGTTTAAGGGGGTCAAAAAATCAATTACAGACCTACAACAAGAACAAAGTACTTTGCCTCAACTAGTACACAATTAGCAAGGAAAAAGAAGAAATTTTCAAATTCCAAGGGCATGCAACAAAGTTTTCAATGGAATTGATGAAGATCATATTAAAATTTCAATTCATAGGATAACATTGCAAAATGATCCCAATGTTCATGCACACATTCCAAGTTTTGCTTCAACCTTGGAGCTATTATCAACAAAAAGAGAATTTACAATCTACATTCTTCATAGCATTTTATTCCCCCTAGAAAAAGCACCTTCACCAACTGCTGGTCTGCAATAACCTTGTTCTTTAAATTTCTTGTGCTGACCCGGGTTCTACGCAGTTGTGGTCCAACAAAACCCTTCTTCACCGACCCTTTCGGAAACAGCCTGCAAACAAGCTTAGGTCTCACCCAAGGTGAAGTTTATGGGGGATTATAGAATCAAGTTTTTGTAACCAGGTGATGCACAGTTAACAGACTGGGGTATTGCGCGAAGTTTCACCTATTTCGTGGCTATTGCTTATACGATAGCACACACAGGGACTGTACACTTTAGAACTGCTATTTAATAATAGGACAGCGCAGCTCAATACTGCGCTACTTATTTAACAATCACGCATCTTCTACAAACTTTACTTAGTGTAAATTATGCATTCGACAAGCATGTTGGGAAGTATACTTTGTGAACTTATGCAACACGGTGAGATATAATGCAACTGCGCACTTCCGGTGCTGTGCTTTTAGGGAATCGCACTTAACACAGACTTCACTGACTTAGTGTTACCAAATTAACTCATGCATTCGTCATATTCCAAATTACTGGCACATTCAACATTCAAGCATATATGTTCGACACTTAACATATTATTCTCATCACTCATTCATATAGAGAATACATAAAAAAAGTGAAGATACATATAACTGTAAGCATGAACTTAACCATAAACAAAACAAAACACACATAATCAATCACAAAACACGATATTTACATGGTTCACCCCCCGGATGGGATTTACGTCCACGAGGACTGTTGATTATATTACTGGGAAGGGTTCAACAGTTCCAGCTATGCACTCAACTGTAGACTCTCTTCTCTCTACAATAGGTATCTGCGCATGCAGCTGCAGAGCCTCTTGACAATATTCAGTCTCTCCACAAAGATCAACAAAACAACTTACATATTAACCAAAAATCAACAACCAACCCTTCCCATACAAAAGATGCCCCTTATATAGATCGTTCCCTTAGGTCACGTATTTACAATGCAATGGGCCAAAACCCTGGAGTAACCAAAACTAGTGTGGTTACCCCGCCAACCCGACCTGTTGTAGTCAATAGCTGCTCCACTCACTTCTGGCCTCCTTGCTAGGCCACTCGTGGCTCTGACGCCCTTCTGATAGCCACAGTCCTCATGAAATGGTTATAACTGCATAGTAGCGCATCACTTTCTGCCACTCTAGCCTTCCTGTTTCTCTCGACCCATGGCTTAGCTTCTAACAGTTTCCTCCACTATAACTGACAGGTCGCTTTCATCTACTTCCACACCGCTCCTTACCCACTCTCGAGAATCATGGATTCATTTTCCCAAAACAAGTCACTTTCATCTGATTGACTTTTACTTATACTCTTTTCCCAAAATGGTTGTTGTACTGTAATTGCACATCAACAAAACTGCATTGTGCTTACACTTCGCACTGCTCACTGCGCATATCTGACTTTGCAATCCGCACTATGCCATTGAAAAAAATGTGCCACTTGAACTTTGCAGTTCGAACTGCGCAACTACCAAAACTGTACTTCATCAAAATTGTGCCAACTTGGGCCATGCCCAACAGGCCCCTAACACTTACTCGTGGATCATCCCCGATCCACTTCCGGTGGGTGACTTTGGATGCGCACCCTCAGAGGTACTCAACTTCGCAGTGAAGTCGTGCAAAGTAGCGGTGAGCTCTGCAATCGTTTCCTTTGCCTTATGCTCAAATTCTTTAATGGTCTCCAGCATCACCTGTGAGACCTATTCCTTGGCTTGTTCTTTCACTGTGCCCTCTATAGTATGAAGTTCTGAAACTTCATGTCAAGGTGCTCCATTAGTGCGAGCGCTTCTTCCTCTATGGGCTACAACTTCGCAGAAGCGACAACCTCTCTTTCCCTTAACGCCTTCAATTCTTTCTGCAGCTCTTTCACCTCTGCAAACTTTTGTATCCTTTGCCTTGTGGTCAAATTATTCATTTCCCTATTCATGGCATCAACCTCCTATTGCCTTTGATCTAGATTGCTTTGCAACTTCTGAAGGTCCGGATCTTCGTTTAATCTGGCCAACACTGTCGTGACTTCCTTTGGCAGATTTTGACATCTCGCTACTTTGGCAGAGATGCTTTCTAGTATGGCCTTAACTTCTTCGCTTCGAGCTGTGCGATAATCTGGGGGGTGCTAGGCCAGTGAGCTTCCAAGTCTGCAATTTTTCCCTTATAGGAAATTTCCATGTCTATCATCTCAGCTATAAGAGTTTCTACTCTGGCCCTAATCTTAAGTATCGTGTCCTTGACATTCGACTCTTCTTCACACTCAACAATCTTGGCGCAGACTACTGACATTGTTTCCTTCAGCCTGCAGTTCCTCTCCTAAACATCAAACAGTTCCCTATTGCTTCAGGCTGATTCAAGTTTCCACTCGTATCTCTTATATAGTTGGACATTCTGATCATGGTAAGCAAGGCCTCTTTCTTGAATTTCATCCACAACCATCATGTGCAAACTGCGCAAGTCCTCCAGTGGCAACATCCCTATATTGAGTTTGAGGTGTTCCAACTTCCCCACTTCTTCAACCAACTATTCATTTGGAAAAATGAGGTTCAACGAGCCAATATGTACCAACCGAGGGCACAAGCTCAAAGCAGGTGACTGCCTCTTCCTTCGGTTGGACCCACCTGACTTGCACTCAGAGTTAGAGTCTCGAACTAAGTCCTACTGGACTTGTCCGATCTTCACAACCATTATTTTTATTGCTTTGAGGTTCTGAAGAAGGCTTACCTGTGCCTCTTCCTGTTTAGCTTCCTTCAAAGTGAGTGTTTCTTCCCATTTCTCATGTACCTTTGTTGCGATGGTCTCGCAGTCATCTTCATGTAGCATCGGCTACAATTTCAGCTTTTTAGCCTTGTGCTTATTTCGTTGTCATTTTGTTGATGATGGGGTTGCGGTTGCTTTCCTTTTATCTCCCTCCTGTCCTTCATCCTTGTCCTACGGAGTCTCTTCTTCCTGCTCAATTTTTGTGCCCTTTTCTTCCTCCAAATTCTCATCTTTGGATTCCTTAGAGGTGGACTTGATATCTTCTGGTTGGTCAACCTTCCACTCCTTTGACCAATCTTTCATCATTTGGTCTATATTTGAGGCATCCAGCTGATAGAAGCCTGGGTACCATAACTCTGTCTTGGCATCATCCCTTTGCTGAATGTATGTGAAATGCATATCGGCCCTAAACCTAAGCCTTCCTCTGTACTCAGTTGTCACTTGCTAGTATATGCGCGGTGTTTGTCCAATCACATCGCACAGCTGTTCATAATAGATGTAAAACATCTCGTTATTTTTGCGTTGTCTCTCGGGCTTCACGTTTTCCCACAGGTTGGCAGAACGCATTCCTTTGCATTCGCCTGGGTAGATTGTATAGCCCTTGTAGAAAAGCGGCTCTTTCCAGCCAACGAATGCAATTAGTCCTAGGAGCCAACTGTAATGAAATGGTGTTCCCTTATCCTGAGTCTCCCATACGTCGTCCAAGAACTCATTGAGAAAGTACTTTGCCCAGTTGTATGCAGTTCCATTCTTTTCTTGTGAAGCAAGGAGGACTATCGTGGCTAGCACCTCTGCTGGTCGGCATTTTCTCAGTATCTTCCCCACTAACAGCTGAACCTTGAATCGCGTAGCTTCATTGTTGAGAGGGGTCGTAGTAAAGCCCTATTTTCCCTTCTGCAGGCCGAATTCTTCTTTCATCCTTATGGCCATCTCTTTATCCTACGTCTTACCGACGAACTTGAGTGCGGGATCTATGCCTCTCCTGTTTAGCAATGTGATCCCACGTATCAAATCGATTTTTATATCAATTTTTCGTTCTAGCCATAGATATCCTAATTGCGTGCATGAAATCAAGGTGCACACTACTATAGATAGCTCCACACTTCTATCAAAATGAGGGATGCGCAGTAAATTGAGCAACCCAGATGATTCTAGTGCTTGAAGCCAGTCCTGCACATGGAGGGTTTCAGTGCCTCTCTGCTCATCACATAGGTGAGACATGTACCAGTCAGGCTGAAACTGTAGGTAATTATTTTTCTTTGGATTTTTCGCCTCTAGCAAGTCGTAGTCTATGAACTTGCAGTCATGTATTTTCCCCGAGAGGTTCTTGGAAACTTTTACATGACTTGAGATCGGCTGCAATGGGATATCATAGTGGGAGTTCCTTTCCAGGTCAATGGGTGGTGCATCATCTCATCCTGGTGTCATGTACTCGTGCACCAGACGAATCGGTCGATCACGAGGTATTCCTAATGGCAGTGGCTTTGGCACACCCACTGGCTTCGGCCTCTCTGGTTCTTTAGTCAGTTGCTTGTCTTTATTCATTTCGGTTATATGCCTTGGTGAGCTTCGAGACGACACGCCTTTCTCTGCTACAGGCTTCCTTCCAGGCGTCGACATTACTCCTTGAACACCCGACTCTTTGAATATTATTACAACCTCATCGACTGTGAATGGCTCAGTCATTCACTTATAGAGCGCTCAACGTGCTTATTGTTAAAATTTGGGATTTACAGAGATGAAAGATAGAAAGTAATGTTAAAATACCGTAAGTGCTGAGTTGATGTCTATTTATGGACGTTGCTTGTCCTGAAGAGCGTCGATTAACCGTTACTGAGTCATTCAATGTCGTGTCCTTCGACCACATCTCCCCTAAGATCTCGGTATTTTCCGTTATTTATTATCTCTGATCAGACAAGTTTCTTTAAATGATGAGATCTGTCGGTGCCGCCAGGCTGTTTAATCTGTTAAGTCAAGCATTAACTAGCATGTCCGGTGGCTGGATCTCGGTGAGATCTCAGTCATTTCCATCATTTATTATGCTCGAATGGACAAGATTTTCTTTTAATGCGATATTTTGTCGGTGCCGACATTTTGGATAACGGCTAACTAACTGATCGACAATTGTGACGGTTATCTTTTCCGTTGAAATGCACTAGCGATTATGTTATATGTGCAGTTCACTGAGCATTGTTCTTTCTTCGCACATTTGTCCTTGTAGTGCCGATCCTTTCTGGTAGCTGGCACAGGTGAATCGCGAGGTCCACTGCGCATTATTTCTTTCTTGTTGTGAACTTCGGAGCGCGAGTGTTCTAGTACTCCGCATTTTAGCTTCTGGTGTACACTTCGTATCTGTGCTTTCCACGTGCACTTCGCATTTCATATTTCTGGGAACTTCGTAGTTCACCAAAATTGTGTGCAGACTCTTTATTCTATCATTCTTAGTGTCCAATTTCAACTACACTTGACACTTAGAATTTTCTCTTCCGATCACTCAAGGCTTGGCAAAGTAAGACTATCCCTGTAGGGTTTTAGTCTACTTCCATTAATTAGACCTGGTAGGTTTTCTCCGGCTAATGTGTGTTAACCCGCGATCCGACCGCAGCTTTCTGCCCTTTTGTCGCGCTCCAGACAGCGCATTTTGGCCACAGACTCGCAATCCGACTGCAGCTTTCTGCCCTTTTGCCGCACTCCAGACCACACACTTTAGCCACAGACCTACGATCCGACCGCAGCTTTCTTCCCTTTTGTCGTGCCCCAGACCATGCATTTTGGCTACAGACCCGCGATCCGACTACAGGGTTCACCCCTACAACCACGCTCCAGGTTGCGCATTTCAGTCACAGACCGGCGATCTGTTTTCTGCAATATTTTCTACACCTGCACAGCCTCCTGTTCTGTCTGCAGCCACAGTTACCTACATCCTTTTTCTGCAGTTTGCTTTCTGTTCCATTTACAGAATTTTTAAGTTTAAGCATTTACATTGAAAAAAGAAAATTTTGCATTGCAAGTTAAATTTATGCATTATTATTGGTTAAAAAAGTTTCCCACGCGTGGCACTTTTGATTGGGTTCATTACCTCACATGCACACACTCTGTCACCTAATTCAAGTGAGCCTTAAAACACTACTTAACACAACCAACATTCTAACCCCACTTGGGGAACACATAAGAATAGTGTAGTTAGGTAGGACAGGGGGGATAGGCATCCAAATAACACCCCTCAGTTGCTTACACTTGAGACATAGTGGTTGTCCTTTAGGGTACCAAAACCCCCTAGTATTTTTTGGCACGGTCACCACCAGTTTATTAGAGGGCCTCTCCCTCAGGAGGGTTGAAGTAGACAAACTGGTTTCGGAGGCCTGAGTGGAATACCGCAATCCACCCAGTAACCAAAGGATACTTACTCGCTGTCCAAGTGTGTGGTTCCTTTTAGGCCCACACAGTGATAGGACAAGAGCTGCAGATTCACCTTTTCTTCATGTGTCATGAACGGGGTATCTTAGTTGCCTTTCTTCTAGGATTGTCTTACCCAGTGTCCCTCCCGGTAGGGGGATATCTTTAGCCACTTGGTTCTACTATCCATATTGTCTGACTTGGATTTCATCACCTTGCAGAGGATATGTCTGGTCAAATCAGAATACTATTTAGCTAGATGTTTGCATGCTCCCTTACCTCCCTTTGGTTTAGTGAGTCCACCATTTTTCTTTTTAGGCAATTGTTTGCTTGTTGGTATTCTGACCATTTTTTATGATACTCCGCTTATTGTAGCACAACTGTTACAGTAAGCGTTTTGAGTTGGTTGTTGGCCTGAGTGCCATTTTTTTGTGCTCTCCTTCTGTACACTCAGCTGTATTAGGGGTTTTGAGCCTTTTTTCCCTCGACACAACCCCCAGATACTTGACACCATTGAGTCCCCAAGAAACTCTTGACGCCTCCAGGGTGAGCCCCCGCAGCATGGTTCACTTGACATCACTCATCATAGACATAGAGCTGCATCACTCGACACCACTTGTCATAGACCTAGAGCTTCGTCACTCGACTCCATTCGTTGACGCCATAGAGCTCCATCCCATGACTTTGACGCTCCTTATTTCACATCTAATTCCGAGGTAGAGTCGGAAAACCCTACCTACACAGCACCAACCAACCCCATGGCCGGCATGACCTCTAACCCCTTCTTTGTAGGCATGATCGGTGGAATGTCCACAACGACCCTAGTGAGCACACTAGCCACAACCACACCTACCTTGGGTATGCCCTCGATGGGGCCCACATCTACCTTGGGTATGCCCACGATGGGTCCCACACCTACCATTCCTGTTAATATTCCCATTACAGCGGCTACCATACCCAACCCAACCCCATCTGCAACTCACGTTACACTTGGTGGCGCAGGACCCTCCCATACCACCTTCATTCCTCCGTCTGGGGGTAACATCCCCAACATGAACCCAGCTCTCGTACTTGGGGGCAGCGGTCCCACCATGGCCGCCCCCACTAGTACGTCACATCCTTCTACTAGTTTTCCATTCATGACTAGTCTCAACCTTCCTGACCTAGCCAGATTGACCAACGATCCCATGAGACACGATCCCACGTGGCCCCACATGCCTACCAAACTCCCATCATACATCCCCAAGTTTGAGGGGAAGGCAGGTGAAGACCCACAAAATCACATTATGTCCTTCCATCTATGGTGTTCCTCCAACTCCATAGTGGATGAATCTGTTCGACTTCGTCTATTACAAGGAACTCTCATTGGTTCTACAGCCAAGTGGTACATCAAGTAGCCCCATGGGACCCATGCCACCTTTACTTCACTCGCCTCGACCTTCCTGCAGTTCTTTCAGTTACCTGTCTGCTATGACGTGGGATTTGACATCCTACTATCTTGCAGACAGAATACGACCACCCACATCACTGACCACATTCATGAGTGGCGTCGACGCCGAAGCCTGTGCAAAATCAAGTTAGATGACCGTATCTTCCTAGATTGGTTTCTCAAATCTCTCCTTCCCATCATTTCTAAGGATGTGGCATCCGAGCGACCCCAGTCCGAGGAAGAAGCCATCTTAAAAGCCCAGCAGTTTGACCTTAATCTATGCCCAGTTTGGTTACTTATATACCATTATACCCGACGCCCCCCACGTCGATTCCTCCCGAAACGATGTGCTGGGAGCATCCCATGCCGCCGATGGCATCATTGGCCATGTTGCATCGTATAACTAGCCCTTTTCCATGACACGTACTAGTAATGGCCCCGACCTTTCGCGGGCTACATCCCACTCTGGAGAAACCAATTCGTATGCTCCCATGGCCCATAACCACCATTCCCACGGACCCTCATGTCCACCTCAGTGCTTCGGCCATGCATCCCCCGCTTATGTTCCCCCGGTTGCACCTCAACCATGTAGCTAGGGTTTTCACCCTAGCTTGTGCAAATGAGCACCTACTAAGGAGAAGGGACTCCTTAGTAGCAGTTCAGAAAAACAGTAAATAAAACAGTAACTACTCTAAGCATGTGCATAACTACTCTAAGCATGGGATGCCCCCGGCGCATCGTGTCGGGAGAAATTGCCGCGAGGGGCGTCAGGTATGATGGAATACAGATAACCCGACTGGGCATAAATAAGGTCAAATTGTTGTGTGATGCACTTGCAACAATTAATTAATAAGAATATCCGAAATAGCAGAAATGACAGAACTCAGAATCACTTTTATATTGATCACAGGCCACTTGGAGGGGGAAACCTCCTATGAGCAAACTCAATACAAATAACTTCACGGTGCCTTCAGAGGTCTCAACACACACTTATATACTAAGTCTAGGTGCCAATACTATGGGTCAAAACCATGGGCCACTACAAACTATGGATCACAATACTACGGGCGACTTACAAAGCATATGCGCCAACAACAATAACACAAACTATTGATCAACAAATACTATGGGACGACTTACAAAGCATATGCGTCCAACAACAACATACTAACAAGGTAAAGAAATGGGTTCCTAAAATCCCCTCCCCCTTCAAAAAAAT
The DNA here is from genome assembly GCA_027924585.1 of Larix kaempferi. Classification (NCBI taxonomy): domain Eukaryota; kingdom Viridiplantae; phylum Streptophyta; class Pinopsida; order Pinales; family Pinaceae; genus Larix; species Larix kaempferi. Next base: position 28,417,973 of record BSBM01000012.1, read on the forward strand.
CTTTGTCCTCAAAGCTTTAGATGTGGAAATTGTTGTTGAATCTGAAGGAGTGGTTCCCATGTAGCATCCTCTGGTTGCATGCCGTGCCACTGAATTAAGACCTCTATGATAGAGCGAGATCGAAGCTGACGCGTGCACCGATTGAGGATGGCCTCCGGCTCCAAAAGGATGGATCCTTCATTATCCAGTTCGAGTAAAATCATTTGTCAACTGATGTTGGTGCCAAGAACTTTCTTCAGACAAGAGACATGAAAGACTGGATGAATGTGGGAAGAAGGAGGAAGTTCCAATTTATAAGCAACGGACCCAATCTTCTGAAGAATCCGATATGGCCCATAGAACTTTGGAGCGAGCTTATGAGGCCCTTTGAGTTTCAAGGAGGATTGCTTGTACGACTGGAGACGAAGAAAAACCATATCGCCGACTTGAAAAGTGCGCTCAGAATGGTGCTGATCAGCTTGTTGCTTCATGCGATTTCTTGCCATCTGAAGATTGTCCCACAAAATGTGAAGAATCTGATCGCAGTTTCGAAGGACCGTGTCAACCTCCTGAACTGGTGAACTGGTGGGGGTGTATGGAAGAAGAACTGGAGGTGCCTGACCATAGACTGCTTCATATGGGGTCATTTTAGAGGCAGTTTGGTAAGAGGTATTGTACCACCATTCAGCGAGAGGGAGCCACTTTTCCCACTGATGTTTTTGTTCCGAGGTGAAGCAACGAAAATAAGTTTCCAAGCATTTATTGATAATTCCAGTCTGACCATCTGTTTGTGGGTGATACCCTGAACTCATCTTCAGTTTGGTACCAGTGTGGCGAAATAGTTATGTCCAAAAATGACTGGTGAAAGTCGCATCACGATCCGAGACAATGGAAGAAGGGATGCCATGAAGACGAAAGATCTGGTCCAGGAAAATTTGAGCAACGGACGAGGCTGTATAGGGATGGCTGAGAGCACAAAATTGACTATATTTGGAGAGGCGATCAACCACAACGAGAATCACTGTCTTCTCACCAGATTTAGGGAGCCCTTCAATGAAATCCATAGAAATATTTGTCCAAATCCGTGTAGGTATGGGCAAGGGTTCAAGCAATCCTGGAAGGAGTGTTGTTTCACTCTTATTGCGCTGGCAGGTATCAGATTCGGCCACCATCTGTTGAATTGTCCTTTTCATGCCCTGCCAAAAGAAGTTACGCTGTGCTTGTTCATACGTTTTGAGGAACCCAGAGTGCCCTGCCGATGGAGAAGCATGGAGTTCATAGAAGACATCCTGTTGAAGATCTGGGCTCTGGGGAAGCACCAGATGACCCTTGTATCGCAGAGAAGCACCATCCCAAGACTAATGTGGTACAGCAGAAGGGTTTTTGGTCAAGCGTTGGATGATTTAAGATAAGGAAGAGTCATTGACATAACCCTATTGAACAGATTGCAACCAATTTGGAACAGGCATAGAAATAGCTGAAAGAGAACCTTGGGCATCAAATGTGCGAGAAAGAGCATCTACCACAATATTGTCTTTACCCTTCTTGTAAGTGACCTCATAGTCATAACCCATGAGTTTGCTAACCCATTTCTGTTGTGTTGGGGAGGAGACACGCTGTTCCAAGAAATATTTCAGACTCTGGTGATCAGTCTTGATGCAGAAATGATTCCCTAATAGGTATGGGCGCCACTTCTGTACTTCATGCAAAATAGCCATCATTTCCTTCTCATAGGTAGAGGAAGCTAAATTCTTACTTGAAAGGGCTCTGCTGGTGAACGCAATGGGGTGTTCATCTTGAAGGAGAGCAGCACCAAGTCCATTGCCACAAGAATCACTCTCAATAGTGAAGGGCTTGGAAAAATCGGGCATAGCTAGAACAGGTGTAGTACACATAGCTTGTTTTAGTTTTTCAAATGCACACTGAGCAGCAGGTGTCCATGTAAAAGCATCCTTTTTCAATAGAACAGTTAATGGAGCTGCAATCTTCCCATAATCCTTGACAAACTTGCAGTAGTAGCCAGTCAACCCCAAAAAACCACGAAGGCTCTTGAGTGTCTGAGGATGCGGCCAATTGTTCATGGCATCGATTTTGGTAGGATCCATGCAAACCCCTTGTGCTGAGATAATGTGCCCAAGATACTCAACTTCCTTCTGTCCAAAAAAACATTTAGACTGCTTGGCATGGAGATGATGGTCAGAGAAAAGTTGCATGACAAGATCCAGATGCTGGAGATGTTCATCCCATGTTTTACTGTAGATGAGGATATCATCAAAGAATACCAGAATGAATTTCCGCAAGTAGGGTCGAAATATTTTATTCATTAAGGCCTGGAATGTGGAAGGAGCATTAGTGAGGCCAAAGGGCATGATAAAAAACTCATAATGGCCATCATGTGTGCAGAAAGTTGTTTTAGGGATATCATCCTCATGAACCCGAATTTGACGATACCCAGAACGAAGATCCAACTTGGAGAAAAAGTGAGCCCCATGAAGCTCATCAAGAAGCTCATCAACAATAGGAATTGGAAACTTATCCTTGATGATGAGGTGATTAAGTTCTCGGAATTCAATGCAGAGGCGCCATGACCCATCTTTTTTGTGGACAAGAATAACTGGAGAAGAAAAGGAACTAGTGCTTGGACGAATAATACCTTGCTTCAATAAGTCCCGAACGAGCATTTCAATCTCTGTTTTTTGGTGAAATGGGTAGCGATAGGGCCTGATGTTTGGAGGAACGCTACTAGGAAGGAGCTGAATATGATGGTCTTCTGGCCTGGAAGGTGGCAATCCCACTAGTTCAGCAAAGACACTTGTATATCGATCCAGAATTTGTTGTAGATCCAAAGGAACAGTGGAGACCGCTGATGGTTGCATTTGAATGGAATGGAGCTGAGCGATGACACCATGTGAATTCTTCTTGAGGATTTTTTTCCATGCGATGTGAACTGATGATGCTGAGAGAACCTAGTTGTAATCCTGTCAATGTGTGTTTTTGTCCATCGAGGGAAAACTGCATCCAAAGTTCCGCAAAATCCCATAAGATAGGGCCAAGTGTGCATAGCCATTGAGCACCCAAAACCACATCACATCCACCTAAGGTCAAGGCAAACATGTCAGAGCGCAAGGTATAATCTCCCATAGAGATACGCACATTTCGACACTTCCCTTTGCAAGGTAAGGTGCCCCCATTGGAAACCATGACTTCAAAGTTGAAGCAAGGATGGATAAAACAATCAGCTTGTTTGGCGATCCGTGGGTCAATGAAATTATGAGTGCTACCAGAATCAATGAGTATTGTAAGAGGAAGCTTCTTGAAGTAACCCCTGACCTACATTGTTTGGGGGGTGGTGATTCCGGATAAAGCATGGAGAGATATCTCTGGTTGGTCATCCTGAGACGGAGGGTCAATAGGCGGTTCCTGAATGTCGACCGGAGCATCCAGTGTTTCTGGATCTTCATCACCAATTTCAGAGGCAGGCGGAGAATCCACATCCAAGAGATAGAGCTTTTGCTAAACACATCTATGTCCCCGAGTGAATTTCTCATTACAATTATAGCAAAGCCCCTTTTCTCTGCATGCTTACATCTCTGTTTTAGACAAATGCTTGATAGGAGTCAGTCGAGGAGCCTACGGTATAGGTGGTCATTGAGAACCCATATTTCGGAAGGGAACAAAAGTGGGCTTGGAGAGTTGTTGGGCTACAATCTTGTCTTCTACCAACTTAGCCAACCCTAGGGCTTCCATCATTGTGGTGGGACAAAACATTTTGACCTCAGAGCGGATGGCATCCTTTAGACCACTGATAAAACAACTCCGGTAAAAGTCATCAGACAATCCTTCGGTGTGGTTGGCTAGGTTCTCAAATCCGGTTTGATACTCTCTCACAATGCCAATTTGGCGAAGTTTAGTGAGGGATCCTTTCAAGTCATCAAAAGCACTAGGACCAAATCGTTGCAAAAGGAGCTGGCAAAAGTCTAACCATTTGGGCTCTGAATGAGCCTTGATGTACCAACGGTACCATTGAAGAGCTTCCTGTTCCAAATGAAAGGATGCTAGCAGAACTTTGTTGACAACAAAAGTATTGTGCAGACTGAAATATTGTTCTGCATGATAGATCCATCCAGTTGGATCAGTACCATTGAAGCAAGGAAAATCAAGCTTCGGACCACGGAAATTGCTGGAAGAAGAGAACCCATTATCTGCTGAAGACTCGGACTATCGTTTGTTGTTCATAGTTGAATGTTCAAGATGGAGGCCGAGAAATTTTTCATCCAGATCCTGGAGTTTGGCTTGGATGGCTGCAAGTGCGTCTTCCATGGTTTTTGCTCCTGCACAGGTGACAACCATAACCAAGAGTTTTTTTTTTTTTTTTTTTTGATTGGGTAGGAAAACAAAAACAGAAACTGCTTCAGTAAGGGAAAATCTGGACTTGGGAAAAAATATGAAGGGTAATTGGGGTTTGACTAGGTGTTGTACACTGTCGACTAGACAAGGAAGCAAAAATGAGGATTTCAGAAGCGGGGTGAAAGAATGGGAAAATTTGGCAGAGGGGGACAAAGAAGTAGAATTCAGAAAGGAACTCTGTGGTAAAATTTGAAGGTGATTGGGTGAAATCTGATGAAGTTATGGCAAACCCTAAAAATAGACAAATGTAGGCTTTCGGGCTTTGGGAAGGGGAATTGGGGTTAGGGTCCTCAGGAATGAAATATGTAGAATGGGATGACAGGGGTTCCCCGAAAATTTCAAGAGAAACAGAGTGAAAGCAAGGGAGATATGGAGAAAAAACTCTTCTTCTTCTTCTTCATCTTTTTTTTTTTTTTTTTTTTTTCCCAGACTGGAGCGGCTACGGCTCGAAAGGGATCTGGAACAGTGCCAAATGGATTGAAAATGGCTGGATCTAGAATGGCTTTCAAAATGGATCTGAAACGGTGCAGCAGTGATCGACAATAGTTCAGCTGAAAGTAGATATGGACCCCAGGTATGTGTGTCTTCCTAACAGTTCAGGGGTTTCACTCGGCCACCAATGTTGTCTGACGGCTTGTGTATTGGGGCAGTACCCCTCACTCCACGGCTCAGGTAAAACTGATAACTGCTTTGCCACAAACGATAACTCTTGGTTTACCTCACGGGTGGGAACTAGTCAATCAGGTAGGGGTCGTTTCCCTTTTCGCTAGCAGGTCCTCTCAATGGGCCAGCTACTTCGGTGTTCCTGTGGTACTCCTCACAATGAGTTTTAGGGCTTATGCCCAAGTACTTCCCACAGTTAAGTGGATAGGGATTATTTCCAAATCCGAACCTGCAACAGATGTGAAAAAAAGATTGGCAGAAATTTCACCTAGTGAGCCCAAGAAAGTGCTCTGATACCAGATGTGATGCACCTGCAACAGTTAATTAATAAGAATATGCGAAATAGGAGAAATGACAGAACTCAGAATCACTTTTATATTGATCACAGGCCACTTTGAGGGGGCAACCTCCTATGAGCAAGCTCAATACAAATAACTTCACAGTGCCTTCATAGGTCTCAACACACACTTATATGCTAAGTCTAGGCACCAATACTATGGGTCAAAACCATGGGCCACTACAAACTATGGATCACAATACTACGAGCGACTTACAAAGCATATGTGCCAACAACAATAACACAAACTATTGATCAACAAATACTACGGGATGACTTACAAAGCATATGCGTCCAACAACAACATACTAACAAGGTAAAGACATGGGTTCCTAACATGTTGGGCTTTGAGGATGGCCTCTTCTTCGAACTGGGGTCGTTCAGATGCCACATCCTTGGCAATGACAGGAAGGAGGGAATTTAGAAACCAATCTAAGAAGATACGGTCATCTAACTTGATTTTGCAGAGGCTGCGGCATCGACACCACTCATGAATGTGGTTAGTGATGTGGGTAGCAGTGTTCTGTCTGCAAGATAGTAGGATCTCAACTCCTAAGTCATAGCGAATGGGTAACTGAAAGAACTGCAGAAAAGTTGAGGCAAGGGAAGTAAAGGTGGCATGGGTCCCATGGGGCTGCTCGATGTACCACTTAGCTACAGAGCCAGTGAGGGTGCGCTGTAACAGACGAAGGCGGACAGAGTCGTCCACTATGGAGTTGGAGGAACACCATAGATGGAAGGACATAATATGGTTCTGGGGGTCCTCTCCTGCCTTGCCCTCAAACTTAGGGATGTCGGAGGGGAGCTTGGTGGGCATGTGAAGCCACGCAGGGTCATGTCTGATGGGATCGTTAGTCAGTCTAGCTAGGTCAGGAAGGTTGAGACTAGCCATGAATGGAAAACTAGTAGAAGGATGTGACATACTAGCGGTTGTGACCATGTTGGGGCCAATGCCCCTAAGTGGAGGGGCTGGGTTTGGGATGTTGCCCCCAAGTGGAGGAACGAAAGTGGTATGGGACAGTCCTGCAGCGCCAAGGGTAGTGTGAGTCACTGATGGAGTGGGGATAGGTATGCCAGCTACTAGAATGGGTACAGTGATCAGAATGGTAGATGTGGGCCCCATTGAGGGTATACCCAAAGCAGGTGTGGTAGCTGGTGTGGTGGTGGATGCTCCACCAATGGTCCCTACAAAGAAAGGGGTGGAAGTCACGCTAGCCATGGGGCTGGTTGGTGCAGTGTAAGTGGGGTTCTCAGACTCTGCCTCAGAATTAGAGGTAAAATAAGGGGCGTCTAGATCGGGTGACGGAGTTCTATGCCGTTGACGAGTGGAGTCAAGTGACAAAGCCCGAGATCTATGATGAGTGGTATCAAGTGATGAATATCTATGTCTATGATGGGTGATGTCAAGTGAACCGTGCTGTGGGGGCTCACCCCGGAGACGCAGAGAATGTCTCGGGGACTCAATGGTGACAGATGGTGTCAAGTATCTGGGGGTTGTGTTGAGTGAAAAACAGCTCAAAAACCCTAATGCAACCGAGTGTGCAGAAGGAGAGCGCAAAAAATATATGGCACTCAGGCCAACAACCAACTCAAAACACTTACTGTAACAGCTGTGCTACAATAAGCGAAGTATCAACAGAAATGGTCAGAATACCAACAAGTAGCAGGTTTCCTAAAAAATAAAAATAGTGGACTCGCTAGACCAAAAGGAGGTAAGGGAGCATGCAAACACCTAGCTAAATAGTATTCTGACTCAACTAGACATATCCTATGCAAGGTGATGAAATCCAAGTCAGACAATATGGATAGTAGAGCCAAGTGGCTAAAGATATCCCCCTACCGGGAGGGATACCGGGTAGTCAATCCTAGAAGAAAAGCAACTAAGATACCCCGTTCATGACATGTTCGGTTGGGTGAATCTGCCGTTTGGTTCTATCGCTGTTGTATCCCCATATAGGTGATACACTGAGAACTACGAAAGGTATCCTTCGGTTACTGAATGGATTGTGGTATTCCACTCAAGCTTCTGGAACCAGTCTGCCGACTTCAACCCTCTTAGGGGAGAGGCCTTCCCGATAAATTGGTTTTAAACCGTGTCAAAAAATACTAGGGGATTTTGGTTTCCTAATGGACAACAGCTATGTCTCAAGTGTAAGCAACCGAGGGGTGTTATTTGGATGCCTATCCCCTCGATCCTACCTAACTACAAAAATTCTTATGTGCTCCCCAAGTGGGGTTAGAATGTTGGTTGTGTTAAGTAGTATTTTTAGGGCTCACTTGAATTAGGTGATAGAGTGTGTGCGTGTGAGATGATGAACCCAAGTAAAAGTGCCATGGGGTGGGCAACTTTCTAACTAACAATACAGAATTTAAACTTTGAAATGCAAAATTTTCTTTTTTCAATTAAAATGCTGAAATTTTTTTTAAAAATATTCTGTAAATGGAACAGAAATAATACTGCAGAAAAAAGGTTGTAGGGAAGTATGGCTGCAGATAGGACAGATGGCTATGCAGGTGCATAAAATATTGCAGCAAAGTGTTGGGTTCAAAACAGTGAAAAAAGTGCAGAAAACAGACCGCGGGTCTGTGGCAAATCTAAGCAGTAAAACCGCGGGAAATAGCGCAACAGTCACGGACGGGTTGCAGGATTTTGGCTGAAAGACGTAGGCGGACTGCAGGAAAAAGGTCGAAAGTCACAGGCGGGTTGTAGGAAAATGGCTTAAAGCCATAGACGGGACGCGGGAAGAAGGCCGAAAGATGCAGGCGGGTTGCAGGAAAATGGCTAAAAGCCGCAAGCGGGACGCAGGAAAAAGGCCAAAAGACGCAGGCGGGTTGCAGAAAAATGGCTGAGAGTCGCAGACAGCCCGCGGAAAAATGGGCTAACAGCCGCGGTCGGACCGCACGAAACAAGCTGATAGTCGCAGTCAGATCGCAGGAACAGACTGGAAACCGTCTGTAGATCGCGGGAAACAGTCTGAGAGCCACGGTCGGATCACAGGTAAATGCCTGAAAGACGCGGTCGGAACGCAACTGTGAGGGGCAAAAGACGCGGTTTACGGCAGCCAAAACGAAAAAATAGAAAAATATTGCAGAAAATTAAAAATGTTTAAAACTTTAAAACTATAACCAGAAATTCAAAGGAACACAAGGGGAGTCGCCAAAACTGTAGCTAGGGTTTTCACCCTAGCTTGTGCAAATGAGCACCTACTAAGGAGAAGAGACTCCTTAGTAACAGTTCAGGAAATACAGTAAATAAAACAGTAACTACTCTAAGCATGTGCATAAACAGAAAAGACAAGATAATAAAATCGTTTTTGTATTGATTATACCTCCAATGTGAAGGGTGGTGAAGCCTTTGCAGCAGTCCAAGAGGGTTGCTTCCAAGCTCCAGTTTTGTTCCTTTCTCTTTCTCCAAAAGGTTTTGGAAATGGGCCAAAGGGGCACTCAAATGTGAAAGTAGCTCAAGGGTGAGCTAGGGTTTCAGGAGTGATTTTGGCAGAGTGAGGGTGTGTTTGACTGTGGATATGAAATGAGGGGCCTCCATCACCTATTTATAGGTTTTTTAGTGGTGGAGTGCTGGCCCATGGTTTTGGGCACCATATGGTTTAGGTCAGCTGTATAGGGTTTTTGCTTCCTTTCTCCCTCTTTTTCCTCTTTTTTGTATTTTTTATTCCCCTTTTTAGAGGGTTTTTGCTATTTTGGAGGAATTTTGGGTTATTTTGGAGGGAAAAGGGGTTTTTTTGGCCTTTTGGAGGCTTTTTTAATGGTTTTTTTGGCCTTTAGGAGGCTTTTTAATGGGTTTCTTAAGGTTTTGGAGGCAAATATGGTAGGAAATATGGACAAATGAGTCATGTAATGGGTAGATGAGGTAGTGAGCAATTTTTGGGTGTTAACAAACCATATTACCACTTGTAGGTCGCGCACGCTCCTGTATCCTCTCAAGCCCCCCGGCTTATTATCCGCCACAGGCAGCACCTGCGGCAAATCAACCACTCGTCACACAGACATATCAACAACCCCCACAAGGCCCAGCACCTGCATCGCCTCCACCCCCACCCACTTATTATCCACCGCAGCCTGCTCCCACACTTGCACAACTCCATCACCCACCTGCCGCCCAAGGGCAAGTGTACGCACAACAAAATCCGCAGCATAACCAAAATACCCAACGCCAACAAGGCCAGCAAACCGTGGAAAAGGATGTAACCGTGGAAACAACCCCCTCCAGACCAAGGTGGCCAACCACCCCCAAACAATAATAACGCGGCACCTGCCAACCAAAACCCTGACAGGATTCCAAAGCAAGCTAAAACCCCTAACTTACGAACGAACCACCCTTGTTCTATTTGCGGGGTCTATGGCCATTACAAACATACTTGCCCATTTGGAGCGGGCATGACAACTTTGGACCAATGATGCCCACCGCCAAGGGCACGCGGCACCTCAGGCGCCACCTAACCCCCCACCACCTCAAACTCAACCCTTGGTGTTACAGAACCCTTTACCAACACAAGGAGTGGTGAACACTCAACCGTTAGCTCCCCATCAAGGAACCGCGCCACCACAACAGCAAGTCACATACGTTGCACCTGCCCACCCCACTTTAGACTCAGGCACCCATCACTTGTTAATGATGTCATCTGCCGATGTCAACCTTCAAACCCACCGGAACCAATATGGCTCCACCCCTTAATCCCCTCCCACCGAAAAAACCACCAACGCTCGTCCCACCGAAAAAACCACCAACGCTCGTCCCACCGATCAGCCATTACGCATACCTCCAACCCCATTAGATAGAGCCCCAAAATCCCCTCGCTTCCCACTTCACCGCATCAACAATAACCCTAATGCTCGTACTACGTCTAATTACAACATTGTGGATGACTTAGCTCAGTCCCCCACAGCCATCTCTGTGTTAGAGGTCTTAAGAAACTGTCCTACACAGTGCAAGACTCTGTTGTCAACCATTGGTGCTATCGACCCGACTGATTCACAAATGATGGCCTTTGATTTGGACCAATCTGAACCACTCCTGCCTTCCACATTAGCATTCCAAGTTTCTGTATCGATTCGGAATCTTGTAACCCATCGGTGCATCATCAATGAGGGTGCCTCTACATGTGTTATGTCCACATTCGTTTGGCAGAAGTTGGGATCCCCTACTCTCTAGTAGTCCACCACTACGTTGCGAGCATACGACGGCCGTTCAGCTCAACCCCAAGGTCTCTTAGCTAATGTCCCCGTCCAATTGGCTGGTAAAATAGTGCTTATTGACATAGAGGTCATTAATTCCCAACTTGATTATAACCTCTTACTTGGCCGTAGTTACATGTACGCCATGTGCGCGGTTGCCTCATCTGTTTTTCGTACCATGATGTTCCCCCATGAAGGACGAGTGGTCAAGATTGATCAACTCACCTATTACGATCCCAATGCCCCCACTGCACCCGAAAACGTTCTTCTCATGGTTGAACAACCTGTTCGCGATGCATCTACCTTGTTGGTTTCCTCAGTTGGACCCGGAGTCTACTCAGATACACCGATGACTTCCACATTCCAATCCATTCCACCCCCTTCACTAGCGACCGAAATATCTGACTTATGTACCCTCTCCCACAATACACAAACACCCAACCATCAACCGCCCTTGCTACCCCAACCACCATTGGTACCCAGTCATGTCGGCACCACACCTATCCATACAATCCCCTTCCTATTTCCCCCTTCGGGAGTAGTAATCTCTCTGGTGATGGCCACACTAAACCTCCCAGGGTTAACTTTAGGACTACCTGTATGGTACATCACACCTCCTGTTTCCCCTCTGACGCCCAATGTCACCTTACAGCTAGTGCAACCTATCACCACTGCTAGTCGGCCACCTCCCGGTGTCACCACTCCTTCCTCCTCTACCAACCCACCCCCTCTTGCAAAATACACTGGGGGCAGTGGCCCACAACCTTACACTGATCCTCCCGTGCCTAAAGCCACTAAGAACCCTCCACCATTTCGCGCTCCTCCCAAATTCTCTTTGTGTGATGAGTTGGGCCATGCTACCCATCAATGTCCACAATTACCCACATTACAAGAGCACATGCAAATTCTTGACGACGACCCCAACATCCCGGTTGTCCAACTCGACCTTACCCCTAAGCCTCGCGATAAACCACTGCGTACCAATCACCCTTGTGCAATATGCGGTATTTACGTCCATTACTCACATCACTGCCCCGATTTCCTAGATTATAGAGCATCACTATATGAGTTGAATAATGCCGACCTAGAGATATCCCCTCCTCTCATTGAGGAAATTCATTTCCCACCATGTTCTTCCTCAGAAGATATTAACACAATTTACATGGTTTCCAATGGAAACCCCTCTGTCTGGTCGGCCCCTTCCATTGATCCCTCCGACCCACATATTCAACCTTTTCAAATCAAAGAGGAAACCACATGTCCACAGCATGGGGGCAAGCCCAATACCTTGCCTACTCATCATCATTGTCATTCTCGTCGACGATACTGGGGGCATCCACCCTGCAAGGGGAATCCCCCATCATCATATTATCACTTCAGCATGCCACCACGGCCCATAGCCTCATGGTACACTCCCCCTCCAGTAGTTGGTCAATTCCCCATTGATCCCTCTCTAAAACAACATCTGCACCGCATTGACATCTCTGATTTCGAGGGAATAATAGATTACCTCGAACCTGGGATAGGGGGCATGATCAATCATTTTGACCCTACCCCATCACATCTATCTCAGTACATCCATAATCCCATCGTTCAAACCAACACATATGTGAACCACAATCACAAACCCCATGCACATAGCATGGGGGCAGGTCATTAACCCTACTCACTTTTTCACATTTGTGATCTCAACCATTTTTGAGGTCACGTGTTACTTGTATATTTGATTTGATTTGATACGCCTAGTATTTCGCCCCCACGGGCCATTATTTCTCCCCACCACTGCATCCTTCTGTTAAGATTCAATATGCTAAGATAGAAAATATCAGCATTGCATTTCATTTCAACAACAATAGCATATATAGGAACATTGAAGAAATAACAAGCATAGCATAAACACAAGAGACACAAATTTATCCTAGGAAACCCTCACGGGGTAGAAAACCCAGCAAAGCTTCCTCAATATAGATGACTAGCAAATACAAAGATGCAAACCCTAGACATGAGCTCCTTCTCCTCCACAGCAGACCTCTCTCACACAAGTGCGCCACTCACAAGTGAATGAATGAGAGTGATAAGTGAGGAACATCCTCCTCTACTTATACGTGTTTCCCGACTGAATTTTACACAAGCTAGGTCGGCCCCAACTTAATTACTGGGTTAAACACCCCATTACCACTGACTGGGTCGAACCCTCTAGGGTGGTCTAATAACCCTTTGACCCACACAACACATACAGGGCCGACCCCCACTAGGGAAGTCTAATAACCCAAGTTACCACAATCTAACGGAGGAATAAACATCTCTGGATATACAATAAGATCTTCACGGAGGAATGAAACATCTCCGGAATAATAAAGTACAAATATAATATTCTTAGAAGTTACAATATTTCAACACTCCCTCTTAACGAGAAGGATATTATAACAACATCTGCAAGAGCAAGGAGTCATCAACATCATACATGATACATCTATAAATCATTGGAATCTTCCTCAACATCATCAGTAACTCAAGCAGTTACTGGAACATCTTCAATACTGGAACATCAACATCTTTAGTACTAAATCTTCTGTAGCACTTGAACAGCTACAGCAATATCATCATCTGGATCCTCATGATCAACATCATCGTCGTCACATGATCATCAGCATCGTCATCATACAATCATCAATATCGTCATCGTGATCTACAGTATCTGGATCATCATCTCGATCTACAGCATCTGGATCATCATCTCGATCTATAGCATCTGGATCATCATCTCGATCTACAGCATCTGGATTATCATCTCGATCTACAACATCTGGATCATCATCTCAATCTACAGCATCTGAATCATCATCTCGATCTACAGCATCTGGATCATCATCTCGATCTACAGCATCTGGATCATCAGCGTAGCATACTCTAAATACACACGATCATATTACAGGATGATCAATCCCGCTCTCTTTAGCACATAGGTCCATGGATGATACAATCCAGATCAAGTTCCAGGATGTTCAATCCTTATCACTTTAAGACAAGTCTCATGTCTAGGGATGATGCAATCCCCATCATGTAACTTTTGAACCAAATGTTCAGGGACGATGCAGTCCTCTCATGTACTTTTGAACCAATGTTCACGGATGATGCAGTCCTCTCACGTACCTTTTGAACCACTGTTCACGGACAATGCAATCCTCTCATGTACCTTTTGAACCAAAGGTTCACGGATGATGTAGTCCTCTCACGTACCTTTTGAACCAAAGGTTCACGGACGATGCAGTCCTCTCATGTACATTTTGAACCAATGTTCACGGATGATGCAGTTCTCTCACGTACCTTTTGAACCAAAGGTTCATGGATGATGCAGTCCTCTCACGTACCTTTTGAACCGAAGTCAAGGGACGATGCAGTCCTATCATCAATTCTTGGAGACATCTATCTACAGGTCAATTCTGGGACCCAATTCCAGGGAAGATACAATCCTTACATGTCCACTAAGGACTTCATTCTCAGAGACATCTGTCTATGGATCAATTCAAGGGACTGAAGTCTAGGGATGATACAATCCCCACCTGTCCACTAAAGACTTCATTCTCGGAGACATATGTCTACGGATCAATTCAAGGGAATGAAGTCCTGGGATGATACAATCCCCACCTGTCCACTAAGGACTTCATTCTCGGAGACATCTATCTATGGATCAATTCAAGGGACTGAAGTCTAGGGATGATACAATCCCCACCTGTCCACTAAGGACTTCATTCTCGGAGACATATGTCTACGGATCAATTCAAGGGACTGAAGTCGAGAGATGATACAATCCCCACCTGTCCACTAAGGACTTCATTCTCAGAGACATCTCTCTACGGATCAATTCAAGGGACTGAAGTATGGGGATGAAACAATCCCCACCTATCCACTAAGGACTTCATTCTCGAAGACATCTGTCAATGGATCAATTCAAGGGACTGAAGTTCGGGGATGATACAATCCCCACCTGTCCACTAAGGACTTCATTCTCGGAGACATCTGTCTATGGGTCAATTCAAGGGACTGAAGTCCGAGGATGATACAATCCCCACCTATCCACTAAGGACTTCATTCTCAGAGACATATGTCTACGGATCCTTTTAGAACATGTGTTCAAGGATGATGCAATCCCGTCGTCAACTTAGACCCTGTCTAAGGACCATCCACCAACCTCACTGTCGGCATCACCAATATAGGTATCCACATCATCAACCTCATTGTCGATGCAGGCAATCTCATCATAAGTGACCACATCACTCCCCCTTTCGAGGAGGGTCCTTCTGAACTACACCAAGCTTGTCTCGGAAATATTCAAACTTTTACTTGAGGTAGAGGTTTGGTTAGTACATCGGTAACTTGTTCATTAGTGCCTACAAATTCGAGCTTGATAGCTCCTTTCTGTACCATATCCCGTATATAGAAATATCGGATCTCTATGTGCTTTGACTTATCATGGAACACTGGATTCTCTGTCATCTTGATACAACTCTTGTTGTCACACATGATCTAGTCAAAATAGTCCTGATAATAGTTTTCAAAGCCATACTGCTTCACAACTAGCAGAGCGAGCAGCTATATATTCCGCTTTAGCTGTACTAAGAGCCACACTGGACTACTTCCTGCTAAACCACGAGATCATGGCAGATCCAAGACAATAACATCCACCTGATGTACTCTTCCTGTCTGATACAGTTCTTGCTTGGTCAACATCTGTGTAGCCATATAATCTGAAGTCATAATCTCCATGATAACATAGACCAAGTTCTATCATACCCTTTAGGTACCTCATCACATGCTTTGCAGCTATCAGGTGAAAATGCCTAGGTTCCACTAGATACCGTCTCAAGGTGTTTCACAGCAAAGCATATATCTGGCCTAGTGTTCATTAGATACATCAGTGACCCAATATTCTGTATGTACAGAGTTATATCCACTAACTCTAATGATTCATCTGTTAACAGCTTCAAGTTGGAATCCATGAGAGTGGTCATTCCAACACATCAAATATTTTCAAAAAAATTTAGCATACTTTCCCTGGTTGAGAAAGATTCCTTCTGAGCCTTTTCATGCTTCCAGTCCTAGGAGGTAATGCATCAATCCGAGATCATTGAACTCTATAGCTAGCTTCTTCTTTCTTTCCATGATTTGTTTCTCATTCCCTATCAGAAAGAGATCATCCATATACAATCATAGTATCATCCATAACCTTAAGGTAAAGGTTAGGATCAACTTTACTCTTGGTAAAGCCCAGGCTTTTCAAGAAGCTATCAATTCTTCCTCTGTGATTCAACATCATTCACACTCTGCATTGAATGATCTTCTGCATATCTATCTGTGCCATCTCTCGTCAGATGGGCCTACTGATATGAGACTCGAGATCATTCGAACTTTGTGGTGAGTTCCTTCTTGCATCCATGTCATCTGTATATAGAAATGATCTTCAACCTTGTAGAAAAGGTTGAAATCCACATCACCCATGGTGATCATTAAGCTTATCAAATGACTATTGATCTTGGGTACCCGTACAGAGCTTTCTTCAATTACAACATTAAGATAATGGTATTATCTAGCCACTTGGAGCAAGCATCTCGTCATGATCCTCTTTCTCTTTCTAAGAGAATCTTCTAGCCATGAGCTTTTTATATTATGTTTGATTTGTAAATCTTCTTATTGAACATCCATTATTTGTTCGGTGTTCATCATTCTTCATTATCTTTCCTACAAATCAAAATCAAGTACATGATTAGTAATACTTCATAATCATTAAATCATGTTAACATGATAACCTATTATGCATACATATATGATTTACATAGTTATGCTACTATCTTGACCAATACTTTGGCACAACACTTTTCCATATCCTGTATGCATACAGTGGCTATCAAGATGCCTTCCATCTCTTCCAGAACATACTATCGAGAGCGTGCACAGCTCTCAGCATGTCAGCAAAGAGGTTTCATTCTAGACAATCAACAATGGAATGTTTGTCCAACTTACCAATCATATGCATATTAGTAGTATACTGTTCAATGCTATATGAATGCTTATACCTAGCATGATGTATTCTAGGAATACAAATATGCATACAACTATTACAAGCAATATCATTTACTATTTCAAATAACAGCTCAAATACTTATCTTTTATGTTTGTGTGGTTGACTCCCACTTGATCTTCTATATGTCTTTTGAACTTCTATTCATTCTGTACCACTGTGCATGCTCAAGTGTGCACTAGTGTCATCCTCATGATCTCATACACAAACATACATTCATTAGTATAATCTCAATATTATCAAAACATTATAATTCTAAATAATCTTGAATATGTATGGTCATGATCATTAAATACATGGGTATACTAAGATCCTAGCACAAAGTAGGATTCTAACTTGACATAGGAAAACATACCTGGATCAGTATACCTGCTTAGCTATGTCTAACATACCTAAACAATATCTTCTTTGTTCTCTTCAATGATTTAGAGATCCTGTGCTAGAACCTGCATATCTCATAGGTTAAGCATAATAGAGCAAAGTCATACATACCTCGTAAGTAGAACTTCTATGTGATCAAAGATTATGGATGAGTCTTTGTCTTCATGTCGACATGGTCATGGAACTTGATTTGTCTTTCGTGATGTACCTGTATCTTGTTAGCAGACAACATCAACCTCATACAACACCATAGTGCATTAGAACAATCATATAGCCCTAATAAATGAATGTCTTCTATCATTCACATGCATTCATACTTTTACTAGGGTGATAAGACAATTCTAACATTAATCAAGATTGTACTAACCTAAATAATATGAAGACAAACATATTATGAACTTAATCAAGAATCAGATTTCAAGACATGCCTATATCTCCTTAAGTCATACCTATCGAGATTTCTTGTAGTCTTCTTATGTAAGGCCTTACCCTCAACTCCCCACAAAACTGGATCTGGAGCTTGATTAGGGTTTGTTAGAGAAACCCTAAAAATTCAATTTTTGACTTTCACACTTCTGAATGGATGGAAAGATGTGTCTTGCTGAGCTGATCAAACTTGCATACTTTAATTTTGAAATCTCCAAAATTTGACCCCTCAAAATTGCCTTTGAAACTCCTGGATCTTCTGGACAAGATCCCAAACTAGGGTTTGATGGAGCCCAACCTTCTTCTCAATCAAAAGGTTCGATACAAATTTCTAATCTTTTAATTTTCTGAGGAGCTTCCAGCCGTGGTCACAGACTTCAAAAATTCCAACTTTTGCAGAAGCCCTAATTTTCACCTTTCCGATCAAAATCCCGAACTAGGGTTTGATCAAGCCCACTCTTCTGAACAACCAAAATTTTTGATCTTGGTCTCTAAATTTCAATTTTGATGAGGAGTATTCAGTCGTGGACTCCGATTCAAAAAATTCCAACTTCTCCGAAACCCTAAATTCCGGAAGCCATGAATGAAGGTGCTAAAAAATAATTCTGTTTTGACATAAATATGTACCTGATTGTTACTGGTGTAACTCCGAACTTTTCGATCCATAGGGTCTAAAAAAAAATTTCTGCGGTATCCTGACCTGTCATCTTTCCATCCCAATAGGTCTGACCTCAATTGGATTCTCTAAGAGAGAGTTATGCCAAGTGTCGCAACGTGACCTGTTTATGGGATAAACCAGGAGAGTGAACTTGTACGGCATGCCACGTGTCACTGGTTCAACTTCGGCCTCTGAAAACGTTTTATGAGATATTAAAGTCCGTGAACTACTTGTCACTTTTTACGAAATTTCATTTGGAGCTTCCTAGCCCAAGTTATGACCTTTTTCCTAGGTCACCTGATTATGACTGAGATCTGGAAGAGGCAGAGACCCTAACTTGTACTGATCATCACTCACAAATTACAATGAATATGAGGGTTTCCTTTGGACACAAGGTACCTGGGGATGTTATCTACGACCTGTAAAGGTTTCCGATCCTGGAACTTCACCAAAATGGATTTATAGCGAAAGTTCCACGATGACTTGTTTTTACTATACAAAACCCTAACCTTCAAATTGTCGCAAGTGAAGCAAGTGTCATAAGTGCCATACATTGCATTCCTTCAGGTTAGCTCTGATACCATGTTAATATTCAATATTCTAAGACAGAAAATATCAGCATTGCATTTCATTTCAACAACAATAGCATATACAGGATCACTGAAGAAACAACAAGCACAGCATAAACACAAGAGACACAGATTTATTCTGGGAAACCCTCATGGGGTAGAAAACCCAGCAAAGCTTCCTCAATATAGATGACCAGCAAATACAAAGATGCAAACCCTAGACATGAGCTCCTTCTCCTCCACAGTAGACCTCTCTCACACAAGTGAATGAATGAGAGTGATAAGTGAGGAACATCCTCCTCTACTTATACTTGTTTCCCAACTGACTTTTACACAAGCTAGGTCGGCCCCAACTTAATTACTGGGTTGAACACCCCATTACAACTAACTGGGCCGACCCCTCTAGGGTGGCCTAATAACCCTTTGACCCACATAACACATACAGGGCCGACCCCCACTAGGAAGTCTAATAACCCAAGTTACCACAAACCGACGGAGGAATAAACATCTCCAGATATACAATAAGATCTTCACGGAGGAATGAAACATCTCCGGAATAATAAAGTACAAATATAATATTCTTATAAGTTACAATATTTCAACACCTTCGCTTGGTGGGCTCACCTTTATTTATAACCATTGTTTAACCTCGTTTTTCCTTTGACCATTCCAGAGTCATTTGACCTCCGTTTTTCACACCCTTTGCATCGCTGGATTCATATATCTATGCCCGTGATGATGCTTGAGATCACTCCTCGCTCTCACCATCAGATTTTTCGGACATCTTTTCACATGTCCGTTGTCACCTCGGTTTGTGTGCCACATTGGCCGCTATCCATTTTTGATGTTTTTTATACCATCGGATTCAGTTTTTCGAGCTCGTGATGATCCTTGAGATCATTTCTCGCTCTCACCCCCATATTTTTTGGGCATTTGTTACTAGCCCCTAGTTGTCTCGGTTTGTGTGCCACCTCGACCGTTATCCATTTTTGACGTTTTTTATATCACCGGATTCAGTTTTCCGCACTCGTGATGATGCTTGAGATCATTTCTCACTGTCACAGTCACCCCTTTTTTGACATTTTGTTTGTCCACCGCGCAACCGTGGTCTGCGAGCCACATCGGCCACCATCACTTTACACTTGCTTTGACACTGCAAGCATATCCATGAACTTTCCACTCCCTTCATACTGCAGTTATTTTGTTATTTTTCCACCATACACCATCCCGCAAGGAGGCACCACCAGTGTTCCCCCCAACCCTCGTTCTTGGTTCTCATAGATGTCCCTTGATTGAACACTCTCTCCTTGCTTGGCCATTCCTTTTGTTCGGTATAATTTTATCCCTTTTTTGGGCCGGACAAGTCCGTTACAAAAAAGGCACTTAGGGAGTTTATGTTAAGCTCTTTTCTGACTCCTAAAAGAATGAAAAAATCGCCGAGCAATCTTGCTTCCTTCATGCTCGTTAAAGTACCTGAAAGGGCGTTTATCTAGTATAAGTTTACCCCTTTTCCGGACCTAGTAGACTAATTACGAAAAAGGAATACTCTAGTCACACCGGCTATAAGAGTTCTCCATTTCATCCTTTTATGCTTTTTCGGGCCTTGGAGACTAACACATGAAAAAGAAACCCCCTAGAGTCTTCTTATTGTTTTCAGACTCTCTAAAACTGAAAGCAACCACAAGCATGCATTGTCCTGGGCTCGTATAAATCCACACGATGGTACCATTCCATTATTTCAGAGTCTTCTTATCGCTTTTAGACTCCTTAAAATTGAAAGCAATCAAGAGCATGAACTGTCCTAGGCTCGTATAAATCCACATGACAGTACCATTTTATACCTTCTTTGAGCTCCTTAAACCACAAAGAAGGACCCAACGGTGCCTCCTGGCGCCATGACAGATCATATCTCATCCCCACATTATGGCAGCAACCCCAATACGGTCACCTTTGTTCAGAGTATTCTGCGATATGCCACCCTTGAGAGTTTCCAGATCTCATACATCAGTTTGACCCCCCGCGCCTCTCCCATTACAATCATATCCCCTGATACCTTAAGATATGATCCCTTTCCCTCATAATTCAGTTTCATATGCTGCCAAGCCAACCATGTCATCATACTCTGAATGAAGGAAGTTTGAGTCCCCCCCCCACTCTGCGACCCCGATTATTCCCCATCCCCAAAATATGTCAATCCCATTATCAGAACTATCACCTTCTAGTTGTTCACCTCACGTTCCTATCGAGGAAACATCATTGCCTTGATAGTTGCAAGGTCTCCCTCTGTTGACGCCAACTAATCTATTCCATAGGATAGACCTAGAGGTTCATGTGCCTTGGACTCATCACCATCAATGGTGAGTGCCTACGGATCATTTCAAAAGGTGTCCTCAGTGCCTCTCTAAATGATTGTTTCTCACATGCTCGACATCAACACCTTGATCACATCGTTGAGACTCGTACAGGGCATTAGTCCTTTCATCTATTTGTCGAAGACCCCGGACTTCCCCCAACTCTAGCACATTGGTGAGTCACTTTGGAACACCCAAGTATATGTTCCCAGGGATATCCGGGTTGCGTTGGCGATAGTATTCGGAGGCCACCCACTCAGATGCTTCCTTGAGTACCAAGTATAGCTACAGTCTAGTGTACCATTGAGGGTATGACTCCTCGTCATTATGATCCAACAGCTCATCACTTCCTCTGTTACCACACTATTATTATTCCAGTGTATCAGTTCTTCAGCTCAGACATGGTCAGACCGGCAGTATGTCCCAGATTTGTGTCCCCTATGGACCCTTATGATGTGCACAGTATTTCTCCATGTATCTTTCAGGTCCACCTTTTTGGGCCTCAGTGTTATTTTATATATCTTGATATGAGCATGGGTATGCCCGCCTCGTCCAGATATTGAGATTATGCCTCATTCATTGTTGAGGTCATGTATTTTCAGTTTTTGCAGTTGATTCGGGACCACTGTTCCAGTCTCCAGTCTGTTTCTTCTCTTCTCCACACCCCAGGAAAACCGTAAAAGACCTATGATGTCTATCGGCCATACAATGAGCTCCTGCCCTCACACATCAGGGGGCAATTTGTTAACACCTAAAAAGTGCTCATTACCTCATCTCCCTCAACACATGACTCATTTGTCTATTTTTCCCTTGCCTCCAAAACCTCAAAAAACCATTAAAAAGCCACCAAAAGGCCAAAAAACCCCTTGCCCCCCAAAAAAATAATTTAAATTTCCTCAAAAGATAGCAAAAACCCTCTAAAAGGGCCCTAAATTCCCAAAAATCAAAATAAAAGGGAATAAAAAATATAAAAAAGAAGAAAAAGAAGGAAAAAGGAAGCAAAAACCCTAAACCATTGACCTAAACCATATGGTGCCAAAAACCATAGGTCAATACTCCACCACAAAAAACCTATAAATAGGTGATGGAGGCTCCCCATTTCATATCCACAATCTATCCTAGCCTCACTCTGCCAAAATCACTCTTGAAACCCTAGCTCACCATTCGAGCTAGCTTCCCATTTGAGTGCCCCTTTTGGCCCATTATACAAACACCTTGGAGAAGGAGAAGGAACCCATTGGAGCATGGAAGCAGCCCTCCTGGACTACTACAAGAGCTCCACCAACCTCAACATTTGAGGTAAATGTAACTTTGTTCTCATTTTTAGTACAAAAGAAAAATTCCCATTATATTATTGTCTTTTTCTTTTCTATTGATGCACATGTTAGCTTATATTTTACCTTGTTTTACTATTTTACTGAACTGCTACTAAGGAGGCCCTTCCCCTTGGTAAGTGCTCATTTGCACAAGCTAGGGTGAAAACCCTAGCTACAATGTGGCTAGCTGAACTGCGCCACCGTGAGTAACTTGCATAACAATATATGGCCCTATCCAGTGCATTTTAAATTTTCCAAGAAATTTCATGAATTTACTATCATAGAGGAGGACAAGGTCTCCTACCTGAAAAAACTTGTGCTTGATGTGGCGATCATGCCATGCTTTTTCTCTGTCTTTCTGCACTTGCTGGTGAAATCTTGCAATGAAGCGATCTTCCTCCAGTCCAACCAAGTGTAGAAGCATTTCTTCCATTGTCTCTTCATCTTCCATACCTATGAATGTTGCAATCCTCAAGCTTGGTACTATGTATTCCATCGGCATCACAGCTTCCTGTCCATATGTCAACTTGAAAGTTGTATGTCCAGTCAACTTCATGCAAGTTGTCCTGTATTCCCATAGCATATCTGGTATTCTCAGATCCCAATCATCCCTGTTTTTGTTGCATACTTTGGTCAGTGCATTTTCCAACACTTTGTTAAATGCTTCAATAGTGCCATTGGCCTGTCGATGATATGGTGTGCTCTTCTGATGGTAGATCTGAAATTCTTCAGTCAGGCTGCGATGGTTCTATTCAAAAAGTGTGTTCCTTGATCACTCATTAAGATTTTTGGACATCCGAACCTTGTTATGATGTTCTAAAAAATGAACTTGCGGCAGTAACTACACTACAGTCCTTCACTGGTTTTGGCTCTACCCATCTCGCGAGATAATCTGTAGCTGTAATGATATAGCTCGAACAAGTTCTCTTTCCCGGTAGGTTAATAGGTCCCACAAAATCAATAGCCCACTTATCAAATGCTTGCAGTGTCAACTGTGGTCTCAATGGCATGTCATCTATGTGAGATGGCTTTCCTGTTCTCTGGAAAACATTGCAACTTCGGCAATGTTCCTTTGAATCTTTATGGGGTGTAGGCTAGCATAGTCCTGGTCTTAAGATATTATGTGCAGTACCTCTTCCTGCATAGTGGCCTCCTGACACTCCTGAGTGTTCTTCAGCTAATATGAGTGCTTTCTCATGTTCTAGGACACATTTGCGCAGTACTTCATCCAGTCCTAGCTTCTATAATGGCCCTGCAATTATGGTGAAATCTGTTGCTTTTACTACGAGTTGCTTCTTCTACTGCGTAGTAAATTCTGTAGGTGCCAACCCTGTATTCAAGAACTCTAGAATGTCCTTAAAATAGTCATCTGCTATCTGAATAGCAAATAACTGCGCATCTGGTAGACTATCTTCTAGGTTTGTAGGTTCTTCACCTGACTCAATTCTAGAAAGATGGTCAAGTCTTGAGTTTAGCCTTCCTGGATTAACAATAATTTCGAAATCATACTCTTGAAAAAGTAACAACCACCTGTAGATTCTTCCCCCTAACACTAGTTTATTGACCAGGTATTTCAAAGCTAAATGGTCAGTAAACATACAAAAGTGTGCACCCAGCAGATAGTGCCTGAATATCTGCAGTGCGTACACCATAGCTAGACCTTCTCTCTCTGTGGTTGTGTAATTCTTTTCTGCTAAAGACAGCTTCCTTCTTGAGAATGCTATAGGATGGTTAATACCTCCCTCACATGGTTGCGCTAGAACAACGCCAAGTGCAATGGATGAAGCATCTAAATGTACATGGAACTGTTTTCTCCAATCCGGAAAGACTAGGATAGACGCAGTTACCATCCTTTCTTTTAGTGTGTCCAGTCCTTTCTGGTAGTCTTCAGTCGATACAAACTTTGCTTCTTTTTTCAACAGTTTCTCCATGGGCGTAGTTATCTGCGCATAACCTTTGATCAACTTTCTGTAGTATCATGTATGCCCCAATGTGGTGCGTAGTTGCTTTACTAAATTTGGTGTTGGAAGATTCACAAATACTGTGATTTTTGTTGGATCAACCATCAGCCCCTGTTTACAAACAATGTGTCCCATCTCTCCTATTGGTGAAGCCTCTAGTTTCATTGCAATCTCTAGGGCCTCTATCTGTGAAGCAACCTTTTTTTGCATCAATGGTAATATAATGTGTGGCAATAATGCGGCTATAAACCATTCTTGGTGATGTTGTGGTGCTATGTCAAAGCTAACTTGATCTAACAGTGCTTTGAAATTCTGGTCAAATTCCCATACTTACTTAGTTGGTTTCTGTTTTATTTCGTTTAGCTCTGTGATACACTGCGATTCCGATTTAGGTTTCTTGAATTCTCTTAGGAGCATAGTTCTAATATCCACTAGAGTCCTATTCTGTCCAACAGAATACTTCATAAACCATGTCAAGGCTCTATCCATGAATGTGGTAACTAAATGTGCTTGTCTTATAGCATCATCATTGAATTGTTTGACATTCCACACGGCTTCACACAGAAACCAGTGTTGCTCAGGGTCTTCTAGAACCGTTCCTTTGAATATCGGCAACTTGATATCGTATGTCATTCTTCTTCTAGGAAGCATAGTGTTCTGTGATGTGTTAGGGATACTACTGCTCGTAATGTTCTGAGTACTTGCTCCTGTGGTGTTATTACTACTGTTGTTCTGTGGATTAGCAGTATTGTCAACTTGCAGATTCTATGGAGTGATAGGATGATAGGTAGCTACTCAAGGTTCTCTCTGACTATCAGTCTGAACTTGTAACTCAGTTTCTATAGAGATGCGAAGTTCATGTTCATTAGGCATCTTTTCTGCACTAGACTTGTATCTTTTACCACTTCTTAATGTATGAATTTTTTATTCCGTATCACTATCTTTATTACTGAACATTACAGGCTCAAAACTTATAGGTATCTTATTGCATTCTTAAAACACCTGTCTCTGCTAACAACATCTTAATGTATAGACTAATATTGTTCAGGTACTTACCTCTGAATCCTTTCAAGAACTCTTCCTCTGTTGCATTGTAGGACTTCAACGTGTCCACAACAAATTATGTAATGTAGCCTTCTAGTGTGCTATCAATCTAGAAGTCTACTGCTCTTGAGATCGGACTATCCATTGCTTTAAGTCTCAAGATCAGTTATGGAGTCCACGCCATAGGTTCTCCTCCCTGATAACATTTTTTGCTTTCTGCTAATCTTGACAACCATTCATATAGGTCGTTGCTGAAAAATGCGAAGAAAAATTCATAAATGTCCGCTCATAAGTATCTCTGCAACCATTCTCCGTCAAAGAAACGCGAATATGTGTTCTCCTTTCTTGCAAACTCCTTTTCAGTATTGTCCACCCAGTTCTAGATTTCTATCCTCTCGAGATTCCAATATTCAGAACACATCGCCAGTTCAAGTGTGGAAACGGAACCATTTGTTGGGCTGCAATAACCTCGTTCTTTAACTTTCTTGTGCTGACCCGGGTTCTGCGCAGTTGTGGTCCAACAAAACCCTTCTTCACCAGCCCTTTCGGCAACAACATGCGAATAAGCTGAGGTCTCAATTGAGACGAAGTTTATGGGGGGTTACAGAATTAGGTTTCTGTAACCAGTTGATGCATAGTTAACAAACTGGTGGATTGTGCGAAGTTTCACCTACTTCGGGGCTATTACTTATATGATAGCGCACATAGGGACTGCGCGCTTCGAAATGACTATTTAATAATAGGACAGCGCAACTCAAGATTGCGCTACTTCTTTAACACTCACGCATCTTCTACATACTTTACTCAGTGTAAATTATGCATTCGACAAGCATGTTGGGAAGTATACTTTGTGAACTTATGCAAAACGGTGAGATATAATGCAACTGCACACTTCCGGTGCTGCGCTTTCAGGGAATCGCACTTAACACAGACTTCGCTAACTTAGTGTTACACAATTAACTCATGCATTCATCATATTCCAAATTACTGGCACATTCAACATTCAAGCATATATGTTCGTCACTTAACATATTATTCTCATCACTCATTCATATAGAGAATACATATAAAATCGAAGATACATATAACTCTAAGCATGAACTTAACCATAAACAAAAGCACACACACATAATCAATCACACAACACCATATTTACATGGTTCACCCCCTGGATGGGAGTTACGTCCACGGGAACTGTTGATTATATTACTAGGAAGGGTTCAAGAGTTCTAGCCTATGCACTCAACTGCAAACTCTCTTCTCTCTATAATACGTCTCTGCACACACAGCTGTAGAGCCTCTTTACAATATTCAGTCTCTCCACAGAGATCAAAAAAAAAACTTAGAGATTAACCAAAAATAAACAACCAACCCTTCGCTTACAAAATATGCCCCTTATATAGATCATTCCCTTAGGTCACGTTTTTACAATGTGTTATCCCTCCAGGAGTCTTCCTAGGTTGCACTCGGAAAAGCCTGGTAACTTAAAATTATCTTGAAGGATGGGGTATATTTGATCAAGTTGGACAACTGAGATTGAAACTCACATACTCAAAACATACATGGACACACTTCAAGAAGACAAGGATTTTAGCCACTAATGTTCAGGAAGTTTATAAAAGATAGATAGAAGAATTCTTATCATGCTAGCAGACTCATACATACAGCACATACATATAAATGGCTAATCACAATAAGCAACAGGCACTTGATATCCAGTTCTCAATACGAAGATAGGATTACAGCTATCTGGCATAGACAAATGGAAAGTCATGAAATAGTAATTTCACTGCAAGTATAAAATATATAAGAAGGAAAACTGAACACACATATGGCAAAAGAAGCTTATATAAATTATATGTAACCAGAAGTCTGATAATACAAGTTAAACAAAGTTCCTCCAAAATCCCCCCTTTCTTGCTCTCAAGCTCTAGGATTTTATATCCTTTACAACACCTTCCCCCAGATCCTAAGAAGCTGGATTCGAAATCCTAAAGATAGAAGATGAAAACCATTTTTTAACAAACCAAGAAAAAACATTTTTTAACTTGGCCAAACTGCTGAAACATGGGGCTCAGAGATGGATTCGATTCTCCCAATATGTGACATCTGTAGGAAAAACGAGAGAGGTTATTGTTCTATGACATGTTGGGAAGAAAAAAATCCGAGTTTTTTGCAGAATGATTCTCCAGTCGCTCAGAATCATCATTTGAAAATGATGACTCTACACAGTAAAACGCCATTAATTGCTGAAACTGCTGAAAAATGGGGCTCAGAGATGGGTTCATATCTCCAAATATGTGACACCTGTGTATAAAAAAAAATAGGTTATTGTCCATTGACTCGTTTTGAGCAAAAACCTCCCTCAAATTATTGAAATTCACTTTCATTTACCCGATACCTTCATTTCAAAAACATGTGTTAAACAGGTAGATTCTGGGATCCGAAAATTGGGGCTCAGTGACGGATTCGATTCTCTCAATCTGCAACACCTGTAGGAAAACGGAGAGAGGTTATTGTTCTTTGACATGTCAGCAACAAAAACCTCTGAGCGTTTTTTCAAAATTATTCTCCAGTTGCTCAGAATCGTCATTTGAATATGATGACGTTTCACAGTACAAATGCCAATTTTGCAGTAAAAACTTTTTGCCTCCATCTTAATAGTTTTCAGGTTTTCGACAGCTGCAGCAAACTTTGACAAGCTCAACAACCTTCAAGGTGATGAAAAGGTGTTTAAACTCTTCTTTGGACAACTGAACATTGTCTTGACCAAAAAAAAAAAATCCATTTGATCTTTTCCCTTCTTTGTCTCCTCAAAGCTGAAACAGAAAGATGATACATATGCCTTTAATTATTATCTTTAAATAAAAACCATCTTCTTGCCATTTGGAAGCAAAAAACCGTGATCTGGGCGAAAATAGATCTGTACTCCAAGGGGGAGTGACATACATGCACACATTCAATCAAGTAAAAAATGAAGAATAAGTCAAGCATTCTAGCCACATATTATCAAGTGTTCCAACCACATATTATCAAGTGAACCAGCCACATATCATCATCATGCGAGCCAACAAATATATCAATCGAGATAGTATAAAATCATCATAAAAAAGCCAACAAAATGTATCATGGGAATGATACAACTCCACAAAATTTCAATAGATAAAGTAAAAGAGCATTTCCAGAAAGTGTAAATGCAATCAAACTCCAGCCCCTGGACCTACATGTACAATCAAAGAATTAGTAGATGAGGTAACATTATAATCTTGTGTCCTTTTATTCATTTTCCAATGCATGCAAGGATTTAAAACCCAAGTTCCTATTTTGATGAGGGAATCAAAAATAAATTTGGGAGGGAGATCTAAGATGAAAAAAAAATTATGCATCTAGTGAGTTAGTGGGTTGAGCATATTTTAAAGGAGTTACGGTGGTCTTTTGTCAATATAAATTACCCTTGACAAGGGAGCCTTGTAGCAACATGTGTTGTAGGATTAAGGTTTTCTCCTTATCTATTTTGGAGGGATTTATGTGACACACCTATGGCGAGGGAATCAATTTGTATGAGTTGGAAAACCATGTCATGATTATACTTCTAATGTTGGACATACAACAACCTACCTTAAGAATTGGTATTCATTTACACAGTTGAAATTGGATAGATCTAATATAGCAAAGGTTTTGGCTCTTCCAGCATGTCACGAATTGAAAAACTATATAACCTCTTCTAGAGATAGTATATGGAAGACTTGAGGTGTATAGTAGCAATGACTCAATGCAGAGTTTAGAGAGGTTTCTCTTTGGTAGAGGTAAGAACTTTGTATAAGGTCAAAAGGAAGTGAAACTTATAAATCCTTTTTCCACTCATCGGTATGATTTGGAACCTTTGCATGCCATGCTTATGTGGAATAGATTGAGTCCTTTTTCACAAGTTGAAATAGAGGAGCATCATAAGCTTGAAAATAACATTAAAAATTGGAATCAAAATTATTGGAGTTGGAGGGGAGCATTGGAAAAGGCCCCCAGTTTGAAGATTGAGCCTCAATCATGGAATTAAGAATGATAAGTATGCTAGATGATCTTCCATTACCCCATGAACCTACATCATCATATCTCCCATGGAATTCTCTTTCTCTTCTCAACAGGCTTGTCTTCCCCATCAAAATAGAGTACTATAGGAACTACAATGTGCAGGCCTATGGAAAAAAAAAATTCTACATGAAAGTGATGCTACAGCACTAAGCCTTGGGTAAAGCAACATTTCAAGAGAATAAAAATGTGTATATGGGCGCCGAGTACCAAGCCCAACATGTATATAAGGAATCAACATGTTAAATACTTTAGGATAGACGTGTTAAACAACAAGTAACTTCCTTTCTTTTGCATAACAATGATCATCCTTTGGGGAAATGTGTTGTTGCATGAGGACATGCAAATCCTTAGAGTTGGGGGCTATGATGGGAATCATAAATGGAACATTATTTGACCCATATTGGATATACCTAAGGATGCATAAAGTTATAAATTGCATAAATTATTATAAACATTATGATATTCTTCCTTATATCCTGTGCATGATTGTTTAATGAATACTTTGACATTTGATTAGTAATGTTTCCTTATTTTATCATTCCTTTGATTTATTTAGTGAGATAATGGGATAATATTTTTCAAATTGTTATTCATTTTTTATGTAGCTGGAGCTGGAGCTTATCTAAAATCTAACTGGAAGAGATCAAGTCACAACAATAAACTCAATCTCTCTTAATGAGTTCTGACTCATCAAACTAGTGTTTGGTGGGGATATTTAAGGGATTATGTCCCCTTTTGATTCTCATGAGATGACAGAACATAAATAATTACTTAATTATTATCCAATGTCTAAATTATGGGGACTAGGTTGAATTTATCAAGAAGGAATGATTCCCACAAAGTTAGCATGTTGAATGTAATAGTTTCTAATTATTCTCATGATTTTCTAGCACATAAAAAAGGAATCAAAATCATCCCAAGTTGAATGTAATATCCCTAATTTGAAAGTTTACCCAATTTGGCCAATTTTCAAACCTTGGACTAGTGAAACCCCAAACTTTCCCAAATGATACCACATGGTTTCGAATTATGTATGGAATGGATTGAGGTGTATTAGGACACATTAATTAAGCTATTATATTCTTGGACACTTTTAAAATACTTCAGCAACTTGCATTTACAACTGGAAAATGAAAGACAAAAATACTAGGAAAATCGATGTCAAAACCCCCAAGGGTAGATGAATCTTTTGGCTTCCAAAATGTTGTACGACCCACCAAAATTTTTAATATGAGTCTTGAATCTATTAAATTACATAAAGGAAAACATTTTTGCATAATAATATCAGGTTTTAGGGTTGAATAGGTATCCCAAAGGACATCAGCTTCTACAGTATATAATTTGGGTGAATATGGTAAAGAAGGGACCTTGAATTTATGTCACAAACTATAGTAACACTTTAGGGGTATGCATAAATTATTTGGGACATAAATTTAACTCCATATGCAGCTCATAACATAGACAAAAATCTCAGAAATATCTGATATAAAACAGGTGCAATATCATCCCAAAATCACCATGAAAATACTATGAGGGAAATGGCTCGAATCTCAGTTTTAATTGGAAATGTCACATGAAGTACTTGGTATTTCGAACTTTATCTCTCATGATATGTCTATTACAGAATTAGGCAGCAACTAACATGTCCATAAGTTCTAAATAGCAATCCTCCATTATCTAGATGCAACAAGAAGTGCACCATCACACTTTTACATGACATTGAGAGAAAGAGGAAACTAGCTCGAATATCAATGTTACTTGGAGAAATAGTACATGAAGTGCTAAGTATTTAGAGATATGGCTCTCATGATATATCCATTACATATTTATGCATCCATTAAAAATTTCATAGTGTCGAAACAACAACCTTCCATTATCTATATGCAACAAAGAGTGCGCTATCTCACTTTACATGAACATTGAGAGAAAGATAATAGAGAAGAATGGGAGAATATGAACTTGAAATTAGATGGGGGTTGAACCTCCATCAAAAAATATCCATGAATCTCTATTGATAGTTTTGAATGGCCTCTCCATAAACCAACTTGGATGGGAATCTTGCACCCTCGAAATTGGTTCTAAGGTAGGGAGGATGAACATCCACCATGCAAGGACAAGCTTGAAGCTCTCCAAAATTGCAAAGATGCAAATGAAAAATGACCAAAATATTTGTAAAATCTCAATCACAGCAAAATCTAGCTACTATGGATTCCTCACTAGTGAAAGATTGCACAACATTTGCAAGAATAGCATAAATCTGTAAATGAATGAAGAACAATACACATGAAATGGGTGAATAATGTAAATATTATTAACTGTCCAACCTCAAAATAGGTTAAGAACATCCATATATACAAATCTGGAAGAATTCGAATCCATCTGGAGTGTTCACACTGATCTAGCTTAGAAATAGCTCAAACCCCCCTAGGTTGACCACAATATCCCAAACCATCCCAAACTGGTTCGAAACTGCTGTGTGAGTGCTGGGAATGACTGGACAGGCCCATGTGACCTCACACATGTGGAAAAACTGGTTGGTTAGAGGTTAGGTAGCTAGAATTGGCCAAAAATTGGACAAAGTTGGCAAGATTATCCACAAACTGAGCAAGTGCGCCCTAGGTAGAAGAGAAGCATGTTGAATGCATTAATTGACCTGGGGAGGGCACTCTAGGCATGCTGAATGCATTAAATTCCCTGGGGAGCGCACCAAAAAGCTGGTTTGACTCAGCACTTGTTCACATTGCTAACTAGTTCAAGATAGTTTGACCATTTACCAACTAACCAACTTAGGGATGTAATAATTAATCACTTGGGCACTAATTAACCATCAATTAATAAATTATTAATGTACATAGGTGTAATAATGTTCTAACACCCCCCCTTAAGCTAGACTTAGTGAAATATCAAAAATTAAGGCCTTGGCAACTAGGCTCAAGTCACCTTTTACATCATAAAATTTATTTGTCCATGTAACCAAGGTAAGGAGGAAAACCACATGGGAAATAAAGCCTCCCCTCTAAAATGGACATGTGGCATATATCAAAATACACCAATCATCACCATGCATCACTCACCCCAAGCAAAGATCTAAGATAAGTGAAAGTCTTCTTGGTAAAACACTTGGTGAATATATCAGCAGTTTGCTCACTGGATGGGAAATACTGCAATGCTATGGTCCGGTCATGCACCAAACCCCGAATGTAATGCATGTGTATCTCTATGTGCTTGGTCCTCTGTCTCTGTACTGGATCGGTGGAAATCTTGATTGTACTTTGATTATCACACCAAAGAATAGTGGGTGAATCAAAGACAATCCCGAACTCTGCAAGAATACCTTGCAACCAAACACATTGTGTGGTTGCATTAACTGCTCCCCTGTACTCGGCCTCAGCTGAAGATAAGGAAATAGTGTTTTGTTTCTTGCTTGACCAGCATATAGGTCCATGTGAAAGCATAAAAACATAACCGGAAGTTGATTTCCGATCGATACAATCACCGGCCCAATCAGAATCTGTAAATCCTACTAGTTCAAGAGATGAACCAACAGCATAATGGATACCAAAGGACTTAGTACCCTGAACATAATGAAGGATCCTCTTGGCTTCCTTCCAATGGATCTCATGAGGTTCTTGCATGTGCCTAGCAACAGCCCCAACAGCATATGACAAATCTGGTCTAGAATGAGTAAGATATAGCAAGCTTCCAACAAGTTTCCTATACAACGAACTGTCAACTAGTGGTGAAGAACCCCATTCTGCAAGCTTAACTCTTGAAAGAAATGGAAATTTTGCAGACTTACATTCAGCCATCTTAAATTTCTGTAGCAAATCTGAAGCATACCTTGACTGACATACAGAAATTCCATTCACAGTTTGGTCTATCTCCAAACCCAGAAATTGTTTTAGCAATCCTAGATCGGTCATGGAGAATGCACTGTGCAATGCTCTCTTAACTGAGTCAAGTTCTTTGGTGCAGCTACCAGTGATCAAAATATCATCAACATACAGTACAATAATCAATATCAGATCACTAAAATGCTGCATATAAACATTTGGATCAGACTTACACCTCTCAAACCCCAAAGATAGCAGAAAATTGTCCATTTTTGCATACCATGCTCTAGGAGCTTGCTTGAGCCCATAGAGTGACTTGTTCAACCTGCAAACAAGTGTATGATAAAAAATGAAACCTTCAGGCTGCTGCATATATATCTCCTCATTCAGATCCCCATGAAGAAAGGCACTTTTTACATCCATGTGATGAACCTCCCATCGCTTGGAAGCCCCAATGGCCAAAACTAGTCTTATGGAGTCCATCTTTGCCACCGGTGCAAATGTCTCTGTATAGTCCACTCCTTGAACCTGAGAGTAACCCTTAGCCACCAACCTAGCCTTATACTTCAGATCAGAGCAATCAGATCCAACTTTGGTTCTATAAATCCATTTGCATTGCACTAGTTTCCTCTTGGGAGGAAGAGGGACCAAATCCCAAGTTTTGTTCTCATGGAGTGAGTTCATCTCTTCTTGCATGGATGATTGCCACCTTGGGTCTGTACATGCTTCTGAATATGACATTGGATCAGATCCAAACATCAAATAACATGCCTCACTCAGATCAGAATTATCACATGCAAAGGAATTGTGAAATTGAGATCTAGTTTTCCTAGCATCTTGGGGATCTCCCACAAGCTCTCCGGCACTTTGAATTGTTTTCTCTGCCCACTTGGGTCTTGAGGGAGGGATATGTTCAGAATCCATATCAACATCATCTTCAGCAATATCAGAATCAGAAATATCAGAGAAAGAATCACTACTTACTTCATCATCAAGACAAGGAAATGAGCATTCCCCATCACCTTGTTCACTAGCTTGCAAGAACTCCTCTTCTTCGAATTTGACACTCCTTTCGATGAAATTTTTGAGAGTGGATGGATCAAAGAGCTTGTAGCCCTTGGAATCCTCTGCATACCCAACCATGATTGACTCCTTGCTTTTGGGCTGCAAGGCCTTTCTCTTCTCCGGTGGAATTCTGGCCCAAGCCCTTGAGCCAAAAATTCTGAAATGTGAAACATTGGGCTTGTGGCCCATCCATGCTTCGAATGGAGTAATTCCTTGCAATGCTTTGTGTGGTGCTCTGTTCTGAACATATGCTGCACAATTCATAGCTTCATCCCACAATTTAGGAGACAAATCCCTTGCTTTAAACATGCAAGTTGCCATCTCTTTCAGTGCTCTATTTTTGCACTCTGCAACACCATTTTGCTGTGGTGTGTAGGGAACTGAGTGTTGCATCTGAATGCCATGCTCTTGACAGAGCTGCTGCAGATTGTTATTGACATACTCTCTGCCATTATCAGTCCTCAAAATCTTGAAACATTTAAAGACTTCAGATTTTTGCTTAAGGAAAAATAACCAGCAGTACCTTGAGTAATCATCGATGAAGGTGAGCACATATTTGCTGCAGCCATAGGAGGGAGTGGGGAGTGGACCTATCAGATCAGAATGCACTATCCCAAGTGGCTGATCAGCTCTCCTTGCCTTCCCTTTGTCATACTTCTTTTCAGGATGCTTCCCAACCATGCAACCCTTGCATGTTCCATTGGAAAAACTGATTTTTGGCAGCCCTTCTACCATTTCTTCTTTGCTTAAAACTTGAAGATATCTGTAGTTTAGGTGACCATACCTTTGATGCCATAGCTTGCTGGTCTCATTCCCATGTGACAGAAGTACACTTGGTGAAGAGAACTCGAGAGATTGGGAGAACTTGTACATCTTCATATCATGGTCTGCAACACCCATTGCAACAATTTTCCCGGTGGAAATTTCTGATCTCTCCACATCATCCTGAGTGAAGACAACTTTCTTTGCTGCTCCAGTATGTGTCATTTGATATACAGAGAGCAAGTTTGCTGCAAGTTTTGGTACATACAGCAAATTGGAGAAGAAGCCATTCTCCATAGAGATTTTCCCAATGCCATGAGCAGGGATTTCTGAGTCATCTCCCATTCGAATGGAGAGACCACTATAGGGTGCAAGTTCAGAAAACAAATCTCTTGAAGAAGCCATGTGCCTTGAGGCACCTGAATCAATGATGAACAAGGGTGAATGAGATGAACAAGCCACCAAAGCATGGCAGCTCTCCTTGTCTTCAGAAACACAATCCTTCTTCTTGGAACTTTCAGGAAGAGGAATATTGTTTTTCTGTAGGAGATGGGTCATGGTGTCTATAGTTTTCTTCATGCATGAGCTCTCTGGATGAAAACCTCTTTGACAGTAGCTGCATTTTGTCTTCTCATCCTTCTTTCCCTTGTTCTTGACAGGATTCGAAACCCCCTCAGAGGATTTGGGCCTCTCATCCTTCCTCTTCTTCTCTTGAGGTTTCGGCCCCCTGGGTTTTTGCTTGCCTCTTCCATATTTCGAATCTCCAGCTGCAAGAACTTGGTCTTTTTTCTTGATGGAGCCCATCAAGACCAGCTTGTCTTGCTCTTGAGTTAGCATCTCCATGAAGTCAGCCAAAGATGGCATCTTCCAACCTCTAACTTTGAGCCTCGTGGAGTTGAAGGAAGACACAAAAACTGATTATTCAGAACCCAGTTTGGAGAGAATGGACAACACCAACTGTTCTTCTTTCTTCTCTATGCCACATTGTCTGATCTGCAAGACCAAGTTCTTGAACTTGGTGAAGAAGTCCTGGATGGAATTAAAATTCCCTGGGCTCAGTGAAACAAGCTCATTTTCGAGCTGGTGGCCTCTCATCTCATCAATCTTTCCAAACAAGGTCTCAAGCTTGAGCCACACTTCATTTGGAGTTGCTAGACTTTCTACATGAAACAGGAGGTCTCTTGAAATGCTGAGACAAAGGAGGCCAAATGCCTCATCCATTCTGTTAAAAAACTTGGAGTTCTCCACAGCTGAGTTTGGCTCAACCTCAGTGGCCATCGTAATTCTGTAGAGACCCTTAGATCTCAGCAAAATCACCATTTCTGCCTTCCAATCGAAATAGTTGAAGGGAGTGAGCATGTTTGGGTGAGATGGCTCCATTCTTCTCTGCTGCAATTCGCACTTGCTGACAATGTTGATCTTCAATACCTGCAAACAACTCTCAAATCACTCAGGAGGGATCTACACTAACAGATTCGAACCCTGTTTGGATAGTGGGTGCATTCGGGAGAGCATCACACCTGAGAGGAGCCACTAGATTTCTCCAGTAAGCTCAAGGCAATGGCCTCAGGAATTATGTGGTTTCTCCACTGCTTCTGGCAATCCACTAAAACAGTCTTGCTGGTTCGAATGGTAGCTCCAAGAGCTCTGATACCATGTAAAATCTCAATCACAGCAGAACCTAGCTACTATGGATTCCTCACTAGTGAAAGATTGCACAACATTTGCAAGAATAGCATAAATCTGTAAATGAATGAAGAACAATACACATGAAATGGGTGAATAATGTAAATATTATTAACTGTCCAACCTCAAAATAGGTTAAGAACATCCATATATACAAATCTGGAAGAATTCGAATCCATCTGGAGTGTTCACACTGATCTAGCTTAGAAATAGCTCAAACCCCCCTAGGTTGACCAAAATATCCCAAACCATCCCAAACTGGTTCGAAACTGCTATGTGAGTGCTGGGAATGACTGGACAGGCCCATGTGACCTCACACATGTGGAAAAACTGGTTGGTTAGAGGTTAGGTAGCTAGAATTGGCCAAAAATTGGACAAAGTTGGCAAGATTGTCCACAAACTGAGCAAGTGCACCCTAGGTAGAAGAGAAGCATGTTGAATGCATTAATTGACCTGGGGAGGGTTCTCTAGGCATGCTGAATGCATTAAATGCCCTGGGGAGTGCACCAAACAGCTGGTTTGACTCAGCACTTGTTCACATTGCTAACTAGTTCAAGATAGTTTGACCATTTACCAACTAACCAACTTAGGGATGTAATAATTAATCACTTGGGCACTAATTAACCATCAATTAATAAATGATTAATGTACATAGGTGTAATAATGTTCTAACAATATTCTCCATTTTGACTTGACCTCCTTTTAATAACTTTATTTGACTCATTTACCTCCTTATAACTCAAATTATCTCCTATTTACTCATGAAATTCGAATTAGTGGGAG
Source organism: Larix kaempferi (assembly GCA_027924585.1). Classification (NCBI taxonomy): domain Eukaryota; kingdom Viridiplantae; phylum Streptophyta; class Pinopsida; order Pinales; family Pinaceae; genus Larix; species Larix kaempferi. The sequence goes on from BSBM01000012.1 coordinate 28,455,555, forward strand.
TTATGACCCTTCATTGGCCCCACATGACACTTGGCTCATCTTTTCTCTCCAACTCCTACATGAATTCGAATTGGGGAATATTTTGGATGCTTTGGAGATGTGTAACTCCTCTCATGCGCCCTCTTGGTCTATTTTTAGCTCTTACATTGTCATAGATTTCATAGAATCTATCATAAGTGTCATAGGTGTCATAGAATCTGTCATAGGTGTCATAATGCTTGTCATAGTTGTCATAAAATATATCATTGCCTATATTTATCCCTATGAATCTTCCTCTTCCTTCATGAATGTTACCTCTTCCCTTCCAACTCGAATTTTGTGATGGAACCATGTTTAAAGGAGGAATATTCTCTCATGTGGACCCCACATGTCCACTTATGCACCCCCAAGTCCAACTAGGACCTAATGCCACTTCATTTTGGAGCATTTAACATTTATTCCATAATTTATTGGACTATTTTTGCACCATCAATTTACGATATTGAATTTTCATGAGAAACTATAGACCTTGGGGTTAAATGTCAATATTTTAATTCTTCCACAAAACCCTTAGGAATTGGGTAGGCCAACTTAATTATTTATCCGAAAACCATTTAATTGGGGACATGACAATCCTCCCCACCCAAGATTTATTTTCCTCAAGAAATTTCAAACATGGATGTTGAAGAACCTGCTTTCTTTCCAAAAGTTTCCTTCCAAAACTCTAAGTAGTGGCAATCATGTACTCTTTCATATTTTGAAAACCCTTTATGAAATTTCAACCCTTTTCTCACTGTATAATTCTTTGAAGTTTCCATAGAGTTTCCCAAATTTGTGTCTTCAATATTCCATGAAAATTTTAGAGAGGAAACACCATGCTTGCTACTGCACTACTCTGATTACAATCACCTTCTCAAGTGGTGACTCAATCTCCCATACTACTTGTTGCCCCAAATTAAAACCAATGAGACCAAAAATGATCCCAGGATCCCAAATGATCCTGATACATTCATGGTGTGAAATGTCTAGTATGAAATTCCATGAACACCAAGCATGTGAAGATTGAATCCATCTCTCAAAAGATCTCCCACATAGGAAACTGGAACATTGCTCTGGAAAGATGAACTCAAACAACTGAAGTTTATCTTTCTCTCTCAAACCAACAATCAAACTCCTGCTCCAAGTGATATGAAACCAAGCAACACCAGGATCCCATTGCTTGTATTTCATCCAAAGGATAGGCATGCTCTACCACAAAAACTTGCAGGAAAAATATTTCCCAGATCCCACTGCCTTAGTTGCAAATCTTTGAGTGGTAGTGTCACACGTGGAAAACTAACATTCCAAATAATTCCAGGATCCCATTGTCTCATATGCATCTTTCCAAACATCAGTAATAATAATAAAAATTCATCACTATTAAAAATGCAATGAAGGATGTAAAGATCATAGCACCACATTGGAATTTCAACATATCCAGTGCACAATTGAAAATTTGAGGTCCCCTGCATCAAAATATGAAATTCTTCAAGGTTGGGCCGAGACAAAGAGAGACTCTCCATCATGAAATACATATCCTCATAGTGAGGCTGAATTCAAACAAGTATCCCCCAATCAATCATATAGTCCTCATGTTCCAAATGCACACAAGAATCAAGAGTGAGACCATTGAAGCTCAAAGGGAAAGGGTGAAAGTCCCATGTCTCATCACCAAAAGAGTAGGAATCATCCCACAAGAAAATATGTCCATGTTACTCCAAAATAATGTAAGATGCAACAAAATAATCATCCATGTGTTCTTTCATCCAAGGAGTGAATGAAGAACCTGTTAGGATATTCCTATACTCCATCCTAGTCCCACCAGTATTTTGATCATTTACATTTTTAGTCATGCATGCACTTTTAGGGTTTTCATGCATTCTAGGGTTTGCATGCATCCTAGTCATCAGTCCAACACCTAGCCCTCAGTTAGCTATCCACCGGGAGCTTCTCACTGATTAGTTTTAGCCCTCCAGTTGCTCAATGTGCCCTTCTTCCTTGATTTTAGGAAGCAACTCGCCCTTCTCCACCTACCAGTCCAGTTGTCTTCAGTTACACTCAGTTACACTCAGTTACACTTAGTTACACTCAGTTACACCTACCAAACTCAGTTTGACTGATTGTTGACAGTTACTTGAGCATTGATGACTCCACTGATGATGATGAAGACTTCCAGTTGTGCTCTGATGACACCAGTTGTGCTCTGATGACACTCCAGTGATCCTTTGATCACTCCATGAAGGCTAACTCGAATTGCCACCTTAGGCATTCAAATCCTCATGCATTGTACTATTTATTTGTCCATATTGTGATTAATTAATTAGTGTGTGTGAAGTATTTTTGCTTCTATCCGAGTTCTACTGTATTATTATTATGTTGCTCATTATACTGCATTGACCACTCTTCTTCTATTTTCTTGATTAATCAATTACTTTCTTGTGAGGTATACATCATCTCTTAGATCTGCTGTGAGGATTTTCACATGGTATCAAAGCATGTTGAGAGTATTTTTTATTTCCATTCCTGAGAGTTTTTTGCAGGTTATTATCAAGATTTCAAGTGCAGCAGTTTCTGCATCTTTTGCAGCAGTAGCAGTTGCAGAATTTTCTTTTGTTTTTGCAGGTCTTCTACAGCTTCCATGTATTCAGAAGAAATCCCTCCTCTTTCTCCATTCAACTATGATCTTCTTTATTCATTCAACTATGATGAATGGAAACTGAATGTGATAGCATTTGAAGAGAAATGGTCTCTTTGATTACTGTTTTGAAAGAGAGTTCGAATCCTCTAAAGAAGAGTATGACTAGTTAATTGAAGGTGACAGAGCTTGTGTAGCCATTGTGTATGCTATGCCTGAATACATGTTACACCAATTTGTTGATACTGAAACTCCAAAAGAGCTATGGGCCCAACTGGATGTAATATTTGGTAAAGAGAATAAAGGAATTGGTCCAAACCCTTTCAAGAGCAAGCAAAGCGATGCATTCGCCCTCCTTGATGATCTCATTGATCATGAACCAGTATCAAACACATCTCATATTGAAGTTGTTGACAAAGAAGAAGAACTTGCAGATTCTACACTCATGCTCCAAATTTCTTCTCTTTCTGTGCCAACTCACACTCTAGATATTGTAGAAGGTCCTAAATACTCTCTTGCACCAGAGTCTGTTGGTTTGCATCATGATCACATGATTATTTCGGAGGAAAAATAAGCTATTGGAGATAATGCATTCGATCTCCTCAAGCAATCACCTCTTATTTACTACTATATGATCATTATTCCATGCTTTCAAAAGGTTATTGAAGAATATGGCCATTGCCACCCGCTTGGGATAATTTCTCATGCATATACTGGTTTTGATCTCACCTCTTATGGTTCAAAGGAGATCTCAAGAAACCATTGCCATTCGCTTGAGATAATCTCTCATGCATTTATTGGTTTTGATCTCACCTCTCATGGTTCAAAGGGGATCTCAAGAAACCATGATTCAAGTCTTGGATCTAATTTGGATTCTAATAAATCACTACTTGGGATAATTTCTCATGCATATGATAGTTTTGATCTCACCCCTGTTGGTTCAAAGGAGATCTCAAGAAACTATTCTTCAAGTCTTAAATCTGATTTGGATTTCAAGCTATTATTTGATGGTTCTTTTTGGCATAATCTCACCCATGATGGTTCGAAGGAGAAGACAAAAGACTATCTGCACATTCATAGATTTGATCCTACCTCAGTTGATTCGAATCACAGGTTCAAGGATCATTCTCATACTTTTGGATTTGTTCTCATCACATTCGATCTGAAGAGCAAGTACAAGCACATGCTTTCTGAGCATAATCCACTTCTTCCCAAGAAGAAGATACCTCCAGACATATGACCAAGCATCACACCTACTTGATTTTGGAGCATTTACTTTTGTGTGTTCCTTACAGTCTATTTTGAGGGGGGGTATTTTTCCCATGAGGTTTTCCCCATTTCCTCGGTTTATTGACTGTTATTATTCATTGTATTGGATGACCTTTGGTCTTAGTTACCAGGGCCCGGGATGGATTAAGGGGGGGTATTAGGATATTCCTATACTCCATCCTAGTCCCACCAGTATTTTGATCATTTACATTTTCAGTCATACATGCACTTTTAGGGTTTGCATGCATTCTAGGGTTTGCATGCATCCCAATCATCAGTCCAGCACCTAGCCCTTAGTTAGCCAGCCCCTGGGAGCTTCTCATTGATCAGTTTTAGCCCTCCAGTTGCTTAATGCACCCTTCTTCCTTTATTTTAGGAAGCAACTCGCCCTTCTTCACCTACCAGTCCAGTTGTCTTTAGTTTATACTCAGTTACACTCAGTTACACTTAGTTACACTCAGCTACACTCAGTTACACTTAGTTACACTCAGTTACACTCAGTTACACCTACCAGACTCAGTTTGACTGATGGTTGACAGTTACTTGAGCATTGATGACTCCACTGATGATGATGAAGACTTCCAGTTGTGCTCCGATGACACTCCGGTGACCCTTTGATCACTCCATGAAGGCTAATTCGAATTGCCACCTTAGGAATTCAAATCCTCATGCATTGTACTATTTATTTGTCCATATTGTGATTAATTAATTAGTGTGCGTGAAGTATTTTTGCTTCTATCCGAGTTCTACTGTATTATTATTCTGTTTCTCATTATACTGCATTGACCACTCTTCTTCTATTTTCTTGCTTAATCAATTACTTTCTTGTGAGGTATACATCATCTCTTATATCTGCTGTGAGGATTTTCACAGAACCTCCACTAAAATCTGAACCAATTAGGGAGCAAAGAAAACAATGAGCCTTCAAGGGGATCACAGAAGTACCATTTATGCGTCCATGGATATGTGTATCATCAAGAAATAAAAAAGTATGTTGCTTCCAATAAAAATGTGCTCCAATCATATATCTCTTCACCCAAGTATTGGATGAATTTCCTCCAACATCAATTGAACTAATCAAGGAGCAAGGAAAATCACGAGTCTTCAAGTGACTCAAGTGAAAATCATAGGTGCATTCATGTAGATATGTATCATCATAAGGTAACAAAGGATGCTTCTGTAAATTTAAATAATAATGTGCTATAATCATGTCATCATTGAAAGGAGAGATAGGATTTTCATACTCCTCATGTGGCATCATTAGAAAGAAACCTTTCACCCAATTTTCATTCCCAATTGATGTGGCTACAAATGAAGTAGGGGGTGAAGAATTGTGAACCAACCTTACTTCTTTGAAACTCTTACCCATCAAAATTTTGAATTTATATTCTCCATCATTGGCTGGTCCAACTGTTTTGATATCATGTGCCTCCTATAAGGTTCTGCAACTCTCACCATGAGGCAGCTCATAATCTCTTTGAACAAGAACATGTGCTTGGATTCCTTCTTGTTTGAATGTAACCTCTTAAAGAACCTGCATATCAACGTGTACCTCATGTTCCACCATCACATGAGGTTCCTCCTTTGTAACATAAAGTCTCTCAACCATTGAATGATTTTCTGATATGTAGGAAGGTGTAAAGGACCTTTGCAACCTCTCTTGAAGTTGCTCAATATGCACCATAGATTTTTGGAGTGCATTTTGGGTGGACTCCAACTCATTTGAGATATTCTCATTTTATTCTGCATACTTCAAGGTTATTCCATGATACAAACCAACAAGCTCAATTAAATAATCTCTATCAGAAAGAAATTTCAACAAATTACCTTTGGTGTCCAACATTTCCTTCTGTATTTTCTCCATGTCTTCAAGGGAAGATTTCTCCTCCAAACACCCAAAAAAAATCGAAACCAATGTATGTGTATAATGGAGAGTTTTCAAGGCCTCTTGAATATTCTTTTCATCCATCTTCAAGGACTCTACAATAAAATGAGGCTCTTGCAAATGAAACTCCTCTTCTTCCTTCTTGCTTGGACCAGCTTCATGAAGCTCAAGTGGTGATGGGGAATTTGATCTTGGTTATTCTTCAAATGCTACAAGGTCTTAATCTCCATGGTCAATGGAACTTTATCTTGTAGCAACACTTTCAAAATTTATCTCTATGTCACCAACATAGAGGTGTGAGAACCCATCAGTAGGTACTCCTTCACAGTTCAAGCATCCATCAGTAGATGCTCTTTGATTCATGTCCAAATTAGAGTGTGTCTCAAAATCATCTTCAGTATTTTAAATGGAATCTTCTTCATGCTCATTTGGTGTTTCTTCATCTTTTTCAGAGTCACTTGGGAGTGACTTTCGACCCTCTTCATGTAATGCTTCTTCTTCTTTACCTATTTCACAACTAGGAGGCTCATGGGTCTCCTCCTTTTCACTCAAACATATATGATTTTCTCTCCAATGTATTTTTCAAGAAGGGCATAGAACTTTCTTCACTAACTCCACATATTCATTCTTGTTCCTATATACAAACACCAAATCGACATAGTCTTCAAAAGGAATGTCCTTTTGTATATATCCCTTCAAAGCAAGATATGCTTGGTATTGTTGAGGAAAGGTTTTACATGTCACTCTCAATATTTATAGTTCATTCATAGGACTAGCCTTTGGTGGTATGAAACATTCATCTTCATCAAACATAGGGTCATATGAATAACCTTCATTCCTTATGAAATTGTAAGAAGTGTTGCATGATGGAACCTCTTCCTCATACCATTCACATTCTTCTTCATATTGCTCATAACCATTGTTCTCATAGGAGTCATTATGATAGTAATAAATTTCTTCAAATTATTCTTCAATGGATGATATTAACGCACAAGGGAAAGGACCATGCTCGGATACCACTGTAATATCCCTAATTTGAAAGTTTACCCAATTTGGCCAATTTTCGAACCTTGGACTAGTGAAACACCAAACTTTCCCAAATGATACAAAATGGTTTCAAATTATGTATGGAATTGATTGAGGTGTATTAAGACACAATAATGCATTTATTAGATTCTTGTACACTTTTAAAATACTTCATCAACTTGCATTTACAACTAGACAATGAAAGGCAAAAATACTAGGAAAATCGATGTTAAAATCCCCAAGGGTAGATGACTCTTTTGGCTTCCCAAATGCTATACGAACCTCCAAAATTTTTAATATGAGTATTAAATATGTTAAAGGAAATCAAGGAAAACATTTGTACATAATAATATCAGGGTTTAGGGTCGAATAGGTATCCCAAAGGACATTAGCTTCTAGAGTATATAATTTGGGTGAAGATGGTAAACAAGGGACCTTGAATTTCTGTCACAAAATATAGTAATCCTTTAGGGGTATGCATACATTATTTTGGAAACCAATTTAAATCCATATGAATCTCATAACATAGAAAAAAATCTCATAAATATCGGATATAAAATAGGTGCAATATCATCCCAAAATCACCATTAAAATACTATGAGGGAAATGGCTTGAATCTCAGTTTTAATTGGAAATGTCACATGAAGTACTTGGTATTTCGAGTTGTGGCTCTCATGATATGTATATTACAGAGTTATGCAGCAACTAACATGTCCATAATCTCTAAATATCAATCCTCCATTATCTATATGCAACAAGAAGTGCGCCATCACACTTTTACATGGCATTGAGAGAGAGGAAACTAGCTCGAATATCAATGTTACTTGGAGAAATAGTACATGAAGTGCTTAGTATTTTAAGCTGTGGCTCTCATGATATATCCATTATAGAGTTATGCATCCATTAACTAGTTCATAATTTTGAAACAACAACCTTCAATTATCTATATGCAACAAAGAGTGCATTATCTCACTTTACATGAACATTGAGAGAAAGATAGTAGAATGAGAATAGAGAAGAATGAGAGAATATGAACTCGAAATTAGATGTAGGTTGAACTTTCATAAATAAATCTCCATGAATCTCTATTTAGAGGTATGAATGGCCTCTCCATCAAACAACTTGGATGGTAATCTTGCACCCTCGAAATTGGTTCTAAGGCAGGGAGGATGAACATCCATCGTGCAAGGAGAAGCTTGAAGCTCTCCAAAATTTCAAAGATGCAAATGACAAATGACCAAAATATGTTCCATTTCGACTTGGCCTCCTTTTAATAACTTTAGTTGACTCATTTACCTCTTTAGAACTCAAATTATCTCCTAATTACTCATGAAATTCGAATTAGTAGGAGTTATGACCCTTCATTGGCCCCACATAACGCTTGGCTCATATTTTCTCTCCAACTACTCCATGAATTTGAATTGGGGAATATTTTGGATGCTTTGGAGATGTGTAACTCCTCTCATGCACCCTATTGGTCTATTTTTAGCTCTTACATTGTCATAGATGTCATAGAATCTGTCATAAGTGTCATAATGCTTATCATAGTTATCATAGAATCTGTCATTGCCTACTTTTAGCCCTATGACTCTTCCTCTTCCTTAATGAATGTTACCTCATCCATTCGAACTTGAATTTGGGGATGTATCCATGTTTAAAGGAGGAATATTCTCTCATGTGGTCCCCACATGTCCACTTATGTATCCCCAAGTCCAACTAGGACATAATGCCACTTCATTTTGGAGCATTTAAAATTTATTCCATAATTTATTGGCCTATTTTTCCACCATCAATTTAGGATATTGAATTTTCATGAGAAACTATAGACCTTGGGGTTAAATTTCAATATTTTAATTCTTCCATATAACCCTTAGGAATTGGGTAGGCCAACTTAATTATTTATCTGAAAACCATTTAATTGGGGACATGGAATTGAAATCATGGAGGCCAAGTCGAATTCCTAAGAGGGTGAATCAATCCTACAAGGTTAGCATGTTGATTTCTAGGGGACAACTTCCAGAAATCAAGGAGTTGATTGCATGGGAAATATTGAGTCACTCAAGTATAAATAATAGTAGGATCAAAGAATACTGAGTTAGTTTTTGTTCCATTGTTATTCTCTTCACCATTTTCCATTCTCTCCCTTGCTGCTCAAGGCGAATTTGTAAGAGGTATCTTGATTCCCTATTTTAATGGTAGACTTTTAATTAAAAAAGCTAGTTTTGATTTATCTTTGAATTAGTTAGTTTAGAAAGGGTTTTAGGAGCTCCAGTGGCTTGTGACCACTAAATGGGAGGACTAAGGACCATTGCATACATTTCCTTTTAGTCGTTCACTTCACTTCATAGTTTTTAAATTTGGATTATTGTAAATGTAGTAATCCTACATTTCCTGTAACAGTAAAGATAGTAATTCTACATTGTGTAGTAGTTTTTGTAGAAAGTTTTATTTCCATTGGTTAGTGCACAATTTTTCTTTATTTATGATTCTAGGAGTTAGATTTATGTTTCTCATGCCATTTATCTATGTATGAATTCATCATTCAACACAGTCAATGCTAGGACTCTGCATCTTTGAATATTTGTATGGAACTATTAGCTTCCTAACATCCTTCATTCGGTATTCTTGAGGTAAATGTGGAATTTCACTAGATCTTGTTGTATCCAAGAGTGTCAAATCAACCTAATCTTTCCACTGGAGGAACTAATGAGGGATTAAGTGTCGAGTGGAATATTTGGATATTACACTCTTGCAACATGTAGTTAACAATCATTTAAATTTTTTTGTAGAAGCTTATCAGTTGATTATATTAGATTTAATTCATGCTACTAAGACGAATCATTCCTTTGCGACTAGATACATAGTGCAAGATACAACACTTGTGGAAAGAACTTGTATTAATGTAATAATCATAAGTACATAGGGAAGAAATGTCACACCCGAAGCCTTAACATTGTAACTTCCATCGAACAATCCTAGCCTCCAAGATAGAAAAGCTTGCCTCCCAAAGGATGAAAAGGATCACCTAGAAATTTCACTAGCATAAGAGTACTATAATCCTTCCTCCCTTAACAATGCAGAGAGGTTCAATATTTATAAGGCTAAAAGGATAGGATAGGTTGAATATTTAGGGGAGATGTCTAAGGGATCATCCCATTAGGTTAAAAGATCGAATGCCAGATTTCCTAGCATCTAGGGATAGGCATCCATGTCACCAAGCTTCGAGAAGTCGCTCGAAGATTCCTTTTATCCACTTTAACCAACTTCGACGCACCTTGCATGAAGACAACCCACACCAGAATTGGATCAACTCACCTTGTGTAAAGGAAGAAAGAGTCACCAATGTGCTCTTCTAGTATGCAGAGCGCGTCACCCAGGGTTTGAAGCCAGGCTTGCTGGAAAGCAAAGTGCGTCGGGGAAACTACAAATTTTGGAAAGGGAAGGAAAACAACCTTTCTCTTGATGTCTTAGACAAGGTACTTTAGGGATTAAGGCATGGAGCTGGTACATGACTCATGATGACGAGATTTTGGTGTAACATAATTCCCCCCAAAGCATGAATCTGGTCAAACGAAACAAGTGAAATGCTTTGCAATATGAAGGGATAGAGGAAAGGACTTGTTGGTTGGAAGATAATGCTGCATTACAAATGACTCTGAGATACAAGTCTCACATGACTCACAACATGGTTTCCGATGAATACATTGTAGATCCATGGTAGTAGAGACCGACTGAACACAATCATGGCTACTAGACACAAGCATAGATCCATGATGAGATGATAACACAACCACAACCAATACAAAGTGGATCTGTGTGATATGACTCAAAAACCTATGTCACAACCTGGTAAAGATATGAGTTAACCCATGGTATTCAAGTTGAACCCGCAATGATATGAATCTTACCATGTGATTACAAAGTATTGGAGTCGAACATGGTAGAAACCACTTGATTACTGGTCATTGATGTATATCATTAACAAGCGCGAGGGAGATCACCATTGATGTCAATGATTCCCAAGGTATCATAGTACATACCATTGAATATGAATAAATGAGTTGACGTTGAACACTCGATGGAATCTTTCAATCAAAATTCAATGATGTGAACTCATGTCGAAATCGAGGTAACCTTCCATTGAGGCATGTAGGCCTAAGGTACTTGATTGGTTTCTAGATTCAATCCCTGGATAATGTGTTGAAGTCGACAAGGATGAATCCGTCGAAGGAGGTCCATGATGTATCCTCCATCATCGACACGAAACGCAATCACAGATGTTTGGATTAAATCAAACAATAGGGTAATGTGTGAGACTGACTTAGAGATGACCGACATGATAGAAGGTAATACGACTGCAGATAATGAATTGATGAACAAACTGCTCTTGAACATGGGCATGACATGACTTGGAAGTATTAACATGAAGAGAATGATACCAATCCCCTAATGCAACTAATGATGGAAGAATTCTTTGGACAACCAAAAGGATTAATGAGAATCATGTAATCAACGTGACTCGAAGACAAACAGATTACTCAAGAACTGAATGCGTATGCAGATGAGGGCTATGTCCAAAAGTGACTAAGTACTGTTGTAACTACAATGAAACAAAAATTATTTCCTTATCCCCATCATCATTGGTGAGTACCTCTTTTGTTTTTTAATGAGCTTGGGGAGGGTAACAAATACTCAGTATAGCTCATCCTTCGAACGAGTCCAATCCCAAATGTTTTACGAATGTGAGATAGGAGGGGTTCATCCCAAAACGGGCCCTTCAATGTCATATTTTAACGAGTCCAAAGAAGGTAAACTCGGCATCATTTCATGTTTAGAGAGTCTAAAATGAACTAAAAAAGACTCCAAAGGTTCTTTTTCGTAAAAGTTAGTCTCTTCACCCGAAAAATGATAAAACAATGAGGGAGAGAACTCTTCCAGTCATGATTGACTGGAGTGCTCCTTTTTCGTAAATAGTACCTCCTGGTCCAAAAAAGGGGTAAACTATCACTAGAAAGACAATCATTCGAATACTTTTACAAGCGTGAAAGCATCAAGTTTGCTTGGTGATCTTTTCATATTTAGAGAGTCTGAAAAGAGCTTAAAGGGGAAATCTGAAGGGTCCCTTTTTCGTGGGAGTTTAACGTGCCCGAAAAAGCTATAAAATACAACTTGGTGAACCATTCTCATCGTTTTACGAGCACGATAAGGAACAAAGTGTAAGATTGGTGTCATTAATGTTCAATTTTAATGAGCAGAATAATAACACAAAAACGCTCGAAGATTTGTTCACACTTGATAACAAGCGCGAGATGACCACGACAGTGACCGAATGTTTAATATGGCACTTTACTTTACCTGTAAACTCCAAAAACTAAGTCAGAATGACAAATTAGGTGTTTAAACATGAAAACATTTCCAACTATAGTAAAAACAACCCATAAAAGAATAAATTGAAATAGGATTATTCCATTTTTTAATATAAAAGGGCCAAATAGTAAAAATGATTTACCATTGTTTTTTACCAAATTGGGAAGAGTGAAAAACACCATTTGGAGTCGATTTTCAAGCGCCGATTGCGAGAGTTCCAGACAGTCGTTTTCGCCACCGTCAGTGTCAGGTAGGCCTAAAACTTATCCTCTTCAATTATAGTGGATTAGAATTTATTTTTATTTCCATTTTTGGTTTTTAGATTGTGGAGTGGGGGAATTGTGCGCCCTCTGGGAAACACACTTTCCCCTTACGGGAAGCGCGTTGAGGGCTCTTTGATGCACTTCGTGTAAGGGTAAAGTGCATCGATGATGCATTGTATGCACTAACGGGGTGCATCAGCGCAACTCAGCCCAAAAACTCAATGATAAGCAAAAATTTATCAGTTCCAAAGATGAAGCAAGGTTCTAATGGATGTCTAAATGTTGTTTGGACAGGTTTGGGAAACAAAAATGGTTCAGTTGAGGGAAAGAGAGCATGCGATGGAGGATTCCCAATAGGAAAATGATCCTCAATGCATGAATGCACTTTTACATTGTGGTTTGCTCAAATACTTTCACGTCCAGGGAATCAGATCCTAAGTACCACTAGTGGAGCATTTGATCAGGTATTGGGATCCAAACCATCAGTACTCTCAAGTTGGTGTTCATACACAGACCATATATGTGGAGGACATCTATTTTTTGATGGGGTTGTCCAGGCAGGGGGGGCCAATATCATTTTCAGGGCCACGAGGGAGTGACCAATCCACTGAGAGATTAGTGGCTCATTTTTTCACTCCTGGTACTTAGAATATTGGTGGGAAAATCCCCATCAATAACATGAGGGATCGTCCACTACGCATGGTTCTTTTTACTATTGAGAGGGTGGTGGGGAGCAGGTCTCCTCAGCAGGCTACCAAGGCTCATATGTTATACGCCGTGGAGTGTATGGATCCTACTATATTCAAATAGTGTGAGGGACTCCTCATGAACCTTTGAGAGCATCTCACCAAATGCCAACGAGGTGAGATGAAGCAGTTTGGTTACAGATCGATATTGATATTATTCTTCCTGGAGCGGGTTCCACTGCTATGAACATAGGTAGAGATTGATGACTTGGATCTAAGGGATCAACATATGGTTCATTGGTCTGAGGTCATGGCCCACCATGGAGGTGGGGGCCCCATCATCAGTTACATTCCCACCTTCTTTAGGTGGTTACGAGGACAGCTCCTCATGGTAGAGGATTACCGATATGCGGGTACTGATTTCAAGGGAGACCCGGACTTGGTTCTTCCTGAGGGTATGCAGTGGGGAGATCTAGGTAAGAACAACAACTCTATTATTTTTTTCATTTTATAGTTTTTTGAATGTTTTTGGAGTAGTATTGACAGTTGATACATGTTTGATGCAGATGTTGGTTTGTCTCGTCCAGCTAGTGCTTCTCCAATTGAGTGGAGAGGGGTGTTACGAGATATGGTAACTGTGCATCAGGACGCAGCAGAGGAGTTAGGTGAGATGGAGGAGAACCTCCATAGGTTGACCTTGGTTATACTCGAGACATCCATAGACGAGCTACCTCACTGTTACCAGCGACAGACTGCATGGGTTTCTGAAAACTTTGGTCCACTGCTCCGTAGAGTAGCTAGGGCCATCATCTGTTATCATGAGCGTCCTAGGGATTAGGATCATGTATATATGTATGTACTGAAATCCATGGGCTTCAGAATTTTTGTAGCAAGGAATTTACTGAAAGCTCATGTGCTTCAGATTTTGTACCAGTACCACATTTTTTGTACTATACCGACATGATATATATATAAAACTCTATTTGCAATTCTATATAGTGTGTTTCATTTATTATTATGGGATCTTGTACATGTTTTGCTTATACATTATGGATGATTTACATGTTTTGTCTTTTTCACATCTTTTCAATAAAATGCTTTATGAATGTACAATGTACCAATATAATATGAAATTGGCCATGGAGTCAGCAAAAGTGTTAATGTCTCCTGAAATGTGCAATTATTGGATGGATTCAAAGAACCTCTCCAAGAGACGTACTCGTTGGAATAGACGAAGTAACGTGGGGTCGAGGATAGCGTAGACACGGTTAAGATGGGAGACCACTAATTGTGAGTCAAGATGGATGACAACGTGGTCCACACCCAAAGAAAGAGCATCGGTCAACAATCCAATCACTGCATGATACTCAGTGGCGTTGTTGGTTGCGTATCCTAAACAACTTCCTCCCAAACTAATGAGCTTGTTGGTGGGGGAATAGAGTACCCAAGATGACGAAGCGAGAATACGGGTATGCCGACTGGCGCCGTCTATGAATCCAAGACATGTTTCCATTTGCACATCCAGGAAGAACATGGCATAAGCGTAAAGACAAGATTCTTGCACACTAAAAGTAAAGTGTCACACCACACAATAAACACACCATGTATAGTATATACAAAGTACTCATGTGTAAAAAACTTAGGCATAGTAATTCTTAGGGTAGAGCCCATTGCGAGGCTCTCCCAAAGATATTCCATCATAATATTCGAGTTCATATGTTCCCTTCTCCAAGACATGCTTAACGACATATGGACCGTGCCGCATGGACTCAAATTTTCCTACCCCCAACGTATCATTCTTTTGGTCGTAGGTGAGGACCAAATCTCCCTCGTTGAAGATATGAGGTTTGGCCAATTTGTCATACTGGGCTTTGATGCGCTTCTTATGTGCTTCATTAGAAAGAGCAACATCGCGACGGGTTTCATCGATTTTTTCCAAGTATAGAAAGCATTCTTCCTCGGTGGTGGTGTTTGGTAGAAGTTCGACTGCAAGTTTCAATGATGGAATCTCGAACTCAATAGGTAAGACTACCTCCAGTCCGTAAACCAATTGGAAAGGTGTGAACCCGGTGATAGTTTTGATGGAATTCCTATACGCCCATAGGAATGAAAAGAGCATGTTGTTCCAGTTAGACCTGTGTGTACCCACCATGCATTGAATCATGGTTTTCAAGACCGTATTGATGGCCTCTACATGTACATTAGATTGCGGGTAATAAGGGGTTGAGTTCTCATGAAAAAAACCCAATATGGAGCTCAATTCATCTACCATCTTATTCTGGATATGAGATCCATGATCAGTGACAATGGCCTGAGGAGCTCTGAATCTTGCAATGACATGATTAAACATAAAGAGTGCGGAATTTTTGTCGTCTTCGTTGTACGTAGGAATATCCTCAGCCCACTTGGTAAAATAGTCAATGGCGACGATGATGTAACCATGCTCCCCGACAGAGGTAGTATTACAGTGCATGAAGTCTATTCCCCATTTGGAAAAGGGACCAACGAAAATAACTGGATGTAATGGGGCTAGATGGGAGCACTTTTTATGATGAAAACGTGGCAGGAAGGACACTTTGAGACAGCTTCAATACAATCTTTAAAGATGGAAGGCCAATAGTATCCAACGCGCATTATTTTATGAGTTGTAGCCATCCCAGAAAGATGACCACCACATTCCCCTGAGTGGAAATCATTCAGAACGTGTTTAGCCTCCTCGTGAGTTAAGCATCGTCAGAGGATAGAATCAACACTGCGACAATGTAAGGTATCGCCAATGATTAGGCAGTACCTGGCGTGGTGACGCACACGACAACGGTCATCACAAGATAACTAAGGGTTGAACTATTGGGTTTGGAGATACAAAGTGATGTCTCCATACCATGGGTCAGAAGTACTGATGAGAAAAAATGACACATCAGGGAGGGATTCAATGGGCTCAGTTCCCTGATCGGTATGGGGAAGATTGCATATGATCTCTGCAAAAAACAAATATTTCTTTGACTTGGCCTTCTCAAACTGGAGATCGAATTCCTAAAGAATTACAATCCAGCGCGAATATTTCCCCCCTAACACCTGGCATGTAAGAACGTGGTACATAGGATTAGAGTTGGCGATGATGGTAGTAGTGTGGAGCAAGATGTAATGGCGGAAATTCTGAACAACAATGACTGCTACGAGAGCTAGCTTCTCGACATGTGAATATTGGTTTTCAGCATCAATAAGACCCTTACTAAGGTAATATATCACATGTTCTTAGGCATTGCTATCTTCCTGAACAAAAACCATAGAAATTGTGCTAGTGGAGGCAACAATATAAACGATGTAATCCTTGGTGTAATTGGGTGGTTGCAACACAGGGCCATGAGTAATGGAATGCTTTAGGTTGTCGAAGGATTGTTGGTCATAATCATCCCAAATGAATGGGACGTCCTTATTTAATAACCGCATGTAACCCTGTGTCTTCTCAATGAAATTACATATAAGGCTCCGTAGGTAGTTTTCATTCCCCTGCAAACTTTGAAGTTTTGTGATGTCGGTGGGCGGTGGAAGAGAAACGATGGCTTCCACCTTGAGGGGATCAATACGGATCCCATCTTTGGAGATGATGAAGCCGAAGAGGCATCCAGACTCGACACAGAATATGCACTTGTGAGGGTTTAAATGGATGTTATATCACGTACATCTGAGGAATACAGTCGTCAAATGTTGAATGTGAAACTCACGACGATTTGAATGAGTAGGAATATTGTCAAGATATGGTTCCACAAAGTCCTTCACATCGTGGAAGGCATACGACATGGCCCGTTGGAATGTAGCACCAGCATTTTTAAGGTCAAAGGGGAGTTTGTGGTATGCAAACGTGCCCCATGGGAAGATGAAAGTTTATTTATGTTGATCGACCGGGTGGATCTCAATCTGACTGTAGCAAGAAAATCAATCCATGAATGAGAAGATGACACTTCCGACAAAATTGTCAATGATTTGGTCGATGACTGGGGTAGGGTATTTGTAGTTGGGACAAGCCTTATTTAAATCCCCGTAGTCAACACAAACCCTAATGGTGCCCTGTTTCTTGTCACTAGATCTTGGTGGTCTGATTCATGTAGGTTGAAAGTACATTAGAGGCCCAATATGTCAAGGGAACATGATAAATAAATCCAACCTTCAATAGCTTTTCAATTTCTACCTTGATAGCCGCAGTTTTCTGAGGGTGCATTGGATGTAATTTTTGTTGGATGGGTTTTGTGTCGGGATATGTTTTAATCTCATGCACAACGATAGTAGTATCAATCCCAGGAATTTCCTCGTAGCTCCATGCAAATACGTCACAGAATGTGGACGTAATGTTCGCCAAATTGCCCTTAGTTACCATATCACACATGAGGATCGAAGATTGAGGGTACAGAAAAACATCTGGAAAAAAAATGGTTTCAATATGATTCTCCACTGAATCTAGTGGTGGGAGGAAAGACGATCGATGGTGGAGGTATTCCCATGGGGGCTCCTCTGCACTCATTACCTCCATAATCGACTCGTTAGAATGAAAATTATGGATAAGAGGATCGGGGAGGGACAAAGTCTGCTGTAAGGGTGGAGAACGAGATGTAGATGCCACTAAAGAGTGGTCATCTGGTGCTGATTGGAAAGCCTTATAGGTAGCTTCTGCAGGTGATAGAGGCATAACATCTCCAATCAAATCCAACTTATCAGTATTGGGCACGAGCCATTGGTCAGTGGAGTTGGATGACAATGGGATCATAGAGGAAATCATGTTCACTGTGGCAACATGGGAAGGGGTATCTGATGTTGGAAAGACTCCCATAAGGGATGAATATTTAAAGAGTCATACCCCCACACTCTCAAATAAATGTGATGAGTGTCCTAAGAAAGGAACATTGTCCACGGGATGAGTAGTGGTGTCCAGTGTACGGAAATCCAGTTGGTTGACAGTGACAAGTCTCCCTTGATGGGGGAATTGCACGATGCAGAATACAGATGATGTGACCTCAATCATGGCATAAAACTAATTACGACCAAGGAGTAATTTATAATCCAATGGGGTGGAGACCACTTCCACATTGATGGAAACGGTCTTTCCCCCCAGCTCTATTTCCAAGGCTTGTAATATCCCGTGTGGTTGGAATCCACGACTGCCAAATTCCTTCAATGTGGTAGGGGAATGACTCAAATCAGGGGAGCCAATGGATCTCCAGCAGGATAATGACATAACTGAGGTGGAATCTCCTTCATCTAAGATAGTATGATGGATACTCTTCCCAGCAATGTTGGTCACGATTTGGAATGCAAGCTGGTGGGAAAGCCTTGGCTGGAAATACTCAAGTTTAAACATAATGGTATTGGAGGAATCTGGATCTATAGCGTCGATCGCAGCGAGGAGAGTCTTACACTGATTATTACCGTTTTGTAATACTTCCAATGTCGACATGGAACAAGGAGCTTGTGCTAAGTCCTCTACAATGTTGTAGTTTTGAGCAACCCGATAATTGGGATTAAAAACAATTTTTCTAATCGTGCTCTTGGGTGGACGTAAAACTGAATCAAATGAAGGTTTCTCAATAACAAGAGGACCTTGAGGCGAGGGAATGTTAGATGTAGATGCGGAATATTTTTCAGTATTACTTCCGTTAGATTCCTTATTGGGAACTGAGTCATATGATCGTGATCGAGTATTTAAGTTGACAGTTTCACTACACATCATGAGAACATGAGCAGTGGTGGATGGTTCTCCTTGAGAAGGAGAGGGTTGTTGTGCACGAATCTGTTGTTGTTGGGTGGGGAAGGGATCAGTTAAAACTACGGGTGTGGGGTTTCCCTTGAGAAAATTTTGTAATTCGTCCTAATGTGGGAACTCTTTATTAAAGTGATCACCACTGCACAGTAAACAAGGATATTTCACCTTCCATTTTTGTTTTCCCTTGGGATTTTTCTTTTGTTCCTGATGGTTAGAATATTTCTTGGATTTACCTTTGTTCTTCTTCTTTCGACTAGTTTTTTGAGGTGAAGCAGATTGTACTGAATTCACTTCTTCAGTGGCAGTAGGACCGAGTGATATGTTGGTGTTGTTCCCATCCTGAGATGAGGGTGGGGTCAAGGCATGGTGGTTTAAGGATCCACCGGATTGGGTAGCAGGTTTGGAATGAACGGAACCAATAATGCCATCAGCATGAGGTCCCATGGGTGGTTTTTCCGGATCGTAGGTAGGGAGGGGGGCATCAGGGGGCGATGTCATATAATGTGCCAGATTGAGCATAGACGAGGTCTAGGTACTGGTCACAAGCGATAGCTTGTTCTTCCGTGATAGCTCCTCCCATAGCTACGTCTTTAGCTATGATGGGAAAAAGTGACTTTGTAAACCAGTCTCCCAAAATTTGGTCAGGAATAGGAACTTTAATTGTTGGGATTTTCCTATACTCCATCCTAGTCCTACTAGCATTATCATTTTTTGCATTTCAGTCATGCATGCATTCATGCAATTGCATGCATCCCAGTCATCAGTCCCAACACCTAGTCCCCATTCTGCTAGACCTGGGAGCTTCTTTCTGATCATTTCTATCCCTCTTAGTGCTTAGTGCGCCCTCCTTTCACCTACCACATGTGAAAGGTTCCCTCTCTCACCTACCACTCAGTTAGTTCCTCGATTTATGAATCTGCTCCCTGATTTAGGGACAGATGGCCTAGTTAACTCACTGAAACACTCTGATGGACCTCCAGAGAGCCTAGATTGTTTATTTTGACTCCAGTTAGCTCCTCATGACTGTAGTTAGCTCCTCATGACTACAGTTAGCTCCTCATGCACCCTCCATCAGTGCTCCATGCATCAGTTACACCTTCTACACCCAATTAGACTCAGTTTGACATATGGTTGATGGTTACTTGTTCTTTGATGACACCACTGATCTTTTGATCTATCCATGTAGGCTAATTCGAATTACACCCTTGGTATTCGAATCCTGTGCATTGTGTCATTATTGTTTATTATACAGATTAATAAAACATCTATGTTCTGCTGCTCCATTCTGCACTATTCTTCTATTTTCTGCTTAATTCTTCTTTTGAGGTATGCATCAGCTCTTAGATCTGCTGTGAATATTTTCACATTAATGAGATGTCGTATCCTCCGCCATTCATGAATATGATCAGAAATACGGGTGGCAGTGGTTTGATGGAGAGAAGTTAGTAGATCCGTACCAATTTTAGAATGGATTGGTGACTGGAAATGAGTCAAAAATGACATAGCCAAATATAAAAAATCAGGAAAGGAGTGTGGTGGTAACTTGATGTACCACTTTGCGGCGGTGTCGGTGAGAGTCCGTTGAAATAACCTTAAATGGATTGAATCATCCATTAAGGAATTGGAGGAGCACCACAAATGATAAGTCATAACGTGGTTCTTGGGATCCTTGCCGGTTTCGCGGTCAAATTTTTGTATATTGGATGGTAACTTCACTGGAATGGGTGGCCAATTATGACTGTGATAGATGGGATCATTGGTCAAATGAGACAAGTCTGGAAGATCCAAAGTAGCCAAAAATGGTAACTGCTTGTTTGGATGCGAATACTGGTAGTACTAATAAGGCATCGGTGTACCAGTAGGACCATATATGGATTGATCATAAGGTCCTCCCGTAGGAAATTGGCCATATGGAGGTATGCCTCCTGGGTTAGGAGGAGGACCTAAGGGACGACCTCCTTCGTAATAGCGTAGTCCTCTGCTTGAAGGTGGTGGTCCTCCTCCTCCAGAATGAGGTGAACCTCCGTCGAATGGTGAGGGTCCTCCTCCTCCGGAATGAGGTGGGCCTCCGTCGGAAGGTGGGGGTCCTCCTCCTCCAGAATGAGGTGGGCCTCAACCAGAAGGTGGGGATCCTCCTCCTCCAGAGTAAGGAGGTCCTCCACCAAAGGGTGGGGGTCCTCCTCCTCCAGAATGAGGTGGTCCTCCACCAAATGGTGGTGGTTTGCCTCCTCCGGAATAAGGTGGGGTTCCTCCTCCTCCAGAGGGAGGTGGTGGTGGGCCATGTGGTGGTGTAGGTGGTGGGACAAGTGGGGGAAATGAGGGTGGCCCGCCAGCTGGAGGTCCATTCGATGGGGTATTATGGTGCCCCCATGGAGTGTTTGTGTTTCTGGTATAAGGTAATCTGGGGAACAGGTTCCCTGGATAGTTTGGTCCTAGAATAGGGTTAATATTACCTGGATACATGTAACTCCATAGTGGTTGGGTCCAAATGGATGGTCCCCCAGCATAATTTGTTTCCATAGTTTGTTCCATGGTTGGTAGAGAACTGCCAACCATACTATAGCATAAATGTCCTCCACTCACATTAAGGCCACTAACTGAGGGTTTGCCCCAGTCGAATGTTGTCCACTTACAGGAATATTCCCAGTAACTGTGTATTGACAACTACTCGAAGGTTGACTCATTTTTAATTGGTGACTATTAACCAAGGAATGACTCCCACTCGTAAATAGACTAACAGGTAAGTTATATCCTCCCCTCAAATTTTGAGGTGGGGGTGGTCGGGGTAGTGTCCCAGTAGTGGGGTTAATAGTGCTTGAAGGTTGTTCTTCAATGGTTGGATTCAAATGAGGCATAGAATCGGGCACTGGATTGTGAGGTGTACTCATAGGGAAAGAGGGTTGACCCATTTCATAAGTGGTCATGTTAGGTATAGATACTTCCGGTGAAGGAAAATATAAAGAGCATGTAGGGGAATGTTTTTGAATGGGTGTTTTCGGGCCTCCTCTATGAGGGAAAATATGGCATCTAATTTGTTCACCATCTATACACAAACTGGTAATCTTCTCGTAGAGTGGTGCAAGAAACTCGTCGTTGGGAATCCAATGATGAGGTGTCATGGGAAGTGAACCAAACTTAGAAACATGATGACCTGGGGAAGTATCCAAAAAGGATGCAGTAGGAACAAGTACTGTTGATACAGGGTCATCCTGGGGTTGGTTGAAAATCCAAGTTGTAGCCCTTGGATTACCTTCCAATGAATGATGGAAGGATGTGTCAGATGAGGTATATGGTTCCATGGTCACTGATATTGGAGGATCAATGGCTGGTGAACATACGGGAGGTGAATAATTCGTTCCCGAATCCATGGTAGAGTTTTTTCTTCATGTGACATCGACAAAGTGGGTTGATCCATGTTTGCTCCTGAGTTCTTCTCTTGATTAAGGGGATATTAAAGTGTCAAGTTCAAGATCCTGCGAGATCTTATCAGAGTTTGATCAACCAAAGCAACTAAACCAATATTTCTCCTATGGGTTTTCTACAAAAGAAAATAAAAATCACGCTTTCAAAGTCTACACAAGCTAAGCTCGCAAGAAAACTTATGTGATGGATGGTATTCAGTGGTCTGGAACCTCACAGTATTGTCAAGGATTTTCAAATCGTGATATACCATAGGGTCCAACAGTTATACTCTGCCCAATTTTTCAGAGCACTAGCCAGGGAGGATTAGGACCATACCCATGACCGTATAACCCGAATACCTAGAAGTATGTGCTTAACAGCTCCCCGACTGTTGTTCTTGATGTATTCCTCTACCAAGATGACCAAATGGTTGAATCAGTTGGTTATAGGAATCTGGTATAAAAACAGGATCGCAGAGCAATAACAATAAACAAAAATGAAAATATAATCACACATACAGATTACAAGAGAGACACAGATATATTGTGGTTCACCCAAGATGGGCTACGTCCACACTGAAGTTGCTAGTCCTTATTATTATTCCATCCAGCAAAGTGAAGGGATACAACCTGCAGCACAGCCGCTGCACTTCCTCTTCACACTCTCTCACAGTCTCTCTTCTCGATCTCAGAGATCTTTACAATGCATAATACCTAATACATCAACCCTATCCGTGTTACAATGTCTTTCTTTTATAAGGGAAACACAATGGGAAAATACCACGGGTTACCCAAAACCATGGGCCCGAAAACTATTGGTGAAAATAGCCCCAAAACATTTTCTTGGGGGCTTCGCCCCCAAACCCCCGACGGGGGCCCGCTGGCCCCCCAGCCGGGGGAGTGTCAACACTCCCCCTAGGGATCGTGTCGGGATCATAACCAAACCTGGGGTATGGACACGGCTGAATAATAATATCTCTGAATCTGGAGATCAAGATCCACAACCAACAGAATCCTAGAAGGGTCTCCCGATATACACAAGGTACGTGGGAGCTCAAATCCGCAGTGGTGTTGTCTAAAGCACAACCGTACGACAGGAAGATATACTACCGAGTACATGAAGTGCCTTTCTATAAACCCAAGGGTATGTGAAAGGGCATTCGATATACCGATTGGTATGTGGAATAACTTCAAGCCCTTGGGATGCAGTGCAGGAAGATAACGACAGATTCCACGCTTAAAGACGTTGGAACACATCTCTAGCTTACACACAAGTTTATATACAGTTTTAACCTAATGCTACCGTTAAATTTTATCTTGACGGTTAGGTGAATGCATGAGGTGAGAGACTGAAATGTAAAATATGCAGACCCTAACTACATGTAGATGAAATTTTTTTCTTTTTCTTTCGATGAAAGCTATCTATGGTAAGGAGAAATATTTTCTTGTTTTCGATGATAAGAAAATCAAACAAGTACCCCTATACTTCAAGATATACCAAAATATAAATGAAGCACTTCTTTCACTAATCTGACAAAAGAAAAAATAAACACACCAAATCTAAATATTTTACTTTTTATTTTTTCTTTTCAAACTCAAACAAATCTACACAATAATGAAAAGAAGAATTCCTTCCTAGAATGCAGTTACCCTAACTTTCCATAACAATGACCCAAAAAGCACAAAGAAAATAAAAAAAGCAAGGAATCTTTCAATTTTTAGAATGCTTCGTAAAAGTTTGAATCCACTTGAATTTTCAAAGAAATGATGAATCAATTTTTCACAACTAAGAAAATATAAGAAAAACTTTCCAAAGATCTACCAATGACAACTTCCAAAGCATGAAAAAATTCTTCAACGATTTCCAAGAAATGAACTTGAAAAGAGGATAATGAAGCACTTTGGTTTTCCAATAAATGTATGAAACGAAATCTGATAACTATAATGCTTCCCATATCTATGAGAAGAAAACAAGAGAATATGCTATTGCACTCTAATCAATTAGAAATTCTCAAAGAAAAAATGATCACCCAATAATCTCAAAGACACTCAAAATCAATCAAAACACAACGACTAAGTGTAGGAAGGGCTTGGAAGTCAGATCTAACAAGTTGAATAGATCTAGTAATATGATTGGGGGTCACAATACTGAGTCGATGGATGGGGAATTTAAATTTCCCGCCACTACCAAGTTGCCTGCTTGACTAGTTCAGAACCCTAATCAACGGAATCAAGCCAAAAACACAAACAAGCTTGGTCTAGGGGTTCTGTGACTATAAGGTGCAGTACACAGAGCTCTATCAATCAGACCAAAAAAAAAAATGGAGAAAATTTTTCACTGGGTACCAAGCAATAGAGGGAGACATTCCCTGCTATGATGCACCAGAGTGTTGAGAGGTCCAACAACGCACTCTGAACACTAGGTGAGAGCGTCAGCAATGCAGGCTTCCAAAGGACAGAACACGTCAGAGAAGCATCTTCTCACGAGATATGTGCGTTGAAGATTATAGTGACGCTAGTGAGAAACAACCCAGGTGCATTGGGCGGGGATCAAGCAACAAAAATAAATATATATCCAAAAACAAAAAGGTAACATGTCCAATACTGATCCCAGACAGAGTCTGGATAACCCAGAGAGTCTCTGATGATAAGATCCAATGATGGGAGGCACTTAAGAGGCTAAAACGTTGATTTTAATGGAAATTAATGAAACCAAAACAAAATGAAATTAAAGCTATGGATATCTTTCCCAAGTATGGTATCCATATTTGTTTATGTACAATCTGTATGAGCGGACTCAAATAGATATCCCTAGTCCAAGTTGATCTAGAACAAATGCACACACAATACTAGTTGCTTTCCTAGATGAATAGAGATGCAGGGTAGATGGAAAGATGGCTTACCTCAAGTCCACAGTTCCATTCCCCTTGTTGTCCCAAGGTCTAAATCCTTCATATCTTCAGCTGCAAAACCTTATCAAGCATGTGGAAACAAACAAGCGGTAAAAGCATATAAACATGAATTGATCTAGATTAACAGTTAAAGAGGAAAATCCAAAGTATTATCAATACAACAACACTTATGGAAAGAACTTGTATTGATGTAATAATCAAAATTACACAGGGAAGAAATGTCACAACCGAAGCCTTAACATTGTAACTTCCAACCAACAATCCTATCCTCCAAGATCGAAAAGCTTGCCTCCCAAAGGATGAAAAGCATCACTTAGAAATTTCACCGGCAGAAGAGTACTATAATCCTTCCTCCCTTCACAATGGAGAGAGGTCCAATATTTATAAGGCTAAAAGGATAGGATAGGTTGAATATTTAGGGGAGAGGTCTAAGGGATCATCCCATTAGGTTAGGATATCAAATGCCATATTTCCTAGGATCTAGGGATAGGAATCCATGTCACCAAGCTTCGAGAAGTCACTCGAAGCTTCCTTTTATCCACTATAGCCAACTCTGACACACCTTGCATGAAGACAACCTATGCCAGAATTGGATCAACGCACCATGTGTAAAGGAAAAAAGAGTCACCGACGCACTGTGCCAGTGTGCAGAGTGCATCACCCAGGGACTAACGCTCCTTGTTGGAAAGCAGGGTGCGTCGGGGAAACTACAAATTGTGGAAAGGTAAGGACAACAACCTTTCTCTTGATGTCTTATCCAAGGGAATTTAGGGATTAAGGCATGGATCTAGTACATGACTCATGATGATGAGATTTTGGTGCAACATAGCTTTCCCAAAGCTTGTTGTTTTTTACCTCTTCCCAAGAACGAACTATTGGAATATGTAATGATGACTGAATGTATTAATCAGGAAAGTAATAAGGTCAACTATTATGTAAAAGAGTTATCCCACGTGTATTATGTAATAATTTACTCTTGCTACCATTTATTATATAAAGAGGTGAACTTACATTTATCCCATGTGTAAAAGATAGGATGTAATTCCTTCTTACCTCTTGGTATATAATAGAGTCAAGAGAGTCTTATCAAGACACATGAGACACAAGGAAAGACATATAATTATCAACTTGTAGAAACACTATGTGTGTTGTTGTGAACATGGAGTGTGATGTGTGGGATACCTCTATTGTAAAATTGGAGATTATTGATGAATAAAGATCCAAATCCTAGGCTCTATCAAGCGCCGAGAAGGATCAAATCTCCCAAGCTGCAAACCTCTCCTTGAATAGCTCCTTGAGTGCAATACCTGTGCCACCTAATCCTAAGCTCTAAAGTCTCTAGTTTAAGTCTCATATTTACTTTTTACTTTGTATTATTCTTTTTTGTTTACTTTGTATTATTTTGTTACTCGACAAACACTCTAAAATCTCATATTTACTTTTTACTTTGTATTAAAAGTAAAAAGTAAAGTCTCTAGTTTAAGTCTCATATTTACTTTTTACTTTGTATTATTTTTTTTTGTTTATGGCCGACATAATATTTAGTACTTTTTACTTTGTATTATTTTGTTACTCGACAAACACTCGACTCACAAGATCTCCCTCATACTGGGCTGTATAGAGCCTCTCGGCGCAATAATAAGACAACCTTCACATGGATGTTTTCCCATTTGATGTTTTGCCACATATATATGATGTTCTCTTTTTCTCTTTTCTCCTTGTTCTTACTATTTGATTATTTGTTGTTGTATGGATGGGAGGCTAGGATAGTTATGCTTTTCATGTTATGTATTTTTATATGTTATTCACATATTATCATATTCTAACATGGTATTAGTGCTCAGATCCCAAGTTTAATTCCCTTGAGTTACGTTGGAGGGAAGTGTTGGAGTATTGGTTGAATAATATCCACACCTTTGAATATAATGTGGACTAACCGCCACACTAGAAATATTTATATGCATATTTAGATGTCCCTTTTTTTAAATTCAATTTTTTTCAAAATATTTTTTCACATCTAAATATTTAGTGTTTGATTTAACTAATTTGGACATGTTGTATATGCACTTGGTCATTAGCTCTTTGTATTTGGTTGCATTAGAGATTATATTATTTGTACTTTCATCATGTTGCAAAGGTTATCACTCGTTCCTATTTACTTGTCACTATCCTATCTTTGTGGTAGATTCCTTTTTTGACATTTTAGGAGCATATGTCTCTAGTTCTTTTCATAATGATAGCAAGAAAACATCTAATGCTCACTAATCTAACTAGTGCTTAATAGCTATAGTTTTTCCATATATGTGATATCTTATGTTATGTGATATTTATTTTCTCTTACTAATTTCTTGAGTAAAATCAATCTTTGAATCTATGTGATATCATGCTTTATATTGTAATGGCTTTTCATAAGATTCTTGTCCTTTCTTATTAGGGCTTAGTTTCTTTATCATGTATTGTGGAGATTCTATCTAGTTCTGTGCTACTTGTCCCCAACATTCCTATAAGGAATCATTGACATTTTCAGGGCATTTATCTCTAGCATGTTAACATGATGATAACAAGAAATTAACCCATGTTTACTACCCATGCTTAATGACTAGTCATTTCATATTTTTATAAGTGATATCATGATTTGATCTAATTTGCTATATGTTGATCATGTTAAACATTTTGATCTATTTTCATATATATCATGCCATAATTATTTTTATCACCTTTTACTCAATATTTATATGGTCTTGAGCAATCTCATATTATCATTTCATATATCATGTCATGGGTTTATCATGTTTATTATATTCTTTATTGTTGGAATTTATTTGTGCATATTCGCTCTCTATTTACTTCTTCACTTCTTCTGTATTTGTGAAGAGTTGCAGGGAAGCTTGGGTCTAGCGTTCCTTCCTATATTAAGCATATGGTGTGATTATCTATGTTCTTTTAGCATTGTTCCTCGTTGATCAACTTATCCTTGGTAGCAAAGTGTGATCCTATTTTCCTCTTTATCTTAGATGTTTAAATTTGTCATTCAAGGGGGAATGTAATGTAATCGCAATCACCTTATTCCATATATAATGTATTGAAGCACCATCTTCTACTGTTAAGGTCATGATGGTTATCAGCACGATACCATTTTTTATGGTGGACCATTGGGGTCTCATATTCATCATGAGGTTTGTCACAGAGTTTTATTACATCTTTTAGCTTGGTTATGAAGACTATCTATGCAATACCATTTTCGATGTATATACCATTGGTGTCTTGTATTCGTGATGAGTTCTTTTGCGTATTTCTTTCAACTATCAGTTGATTTTTAGTTGTGATGATTGTTGTGGTGTTCTAGACATTTTTCAGTTGGATCTAGTAGCCACTATGGATTCTCTTTAGATATAGGCATTTTGTTGTAGGATATCTTGCCACATGTTCTAGTAATTTTTCTATTGGATCTAATAGACATTAAGGCTTCTCTTTAGATCTAGGCATTATATAGTTGGAGCTTTCCACCACATGTTCTATTGTATTTTCCATACATTGTTGTGGTATTTTGCAAGTGTTCATCATACAACTTGGTTCCAGTGCAATTTCATGGTTCAGTGAGAAGCGGTTGTTATATTCATCTACTCCATGAGGCAAAGTGTATTTTTATTGGAAGCTTATGGACGTTCTATAAGTTATTGTCAAGGGGGGTGTTATGCAATGCCATCATCCTCCATTTTTATTCTATCTCCCAATCATCATTAAGGATGAGTGTTGGAATATGTAATGATGACTGAATGTATTAATTTGGAAGGTAATAATGTCCACTCTTAGGTAAAAGAGTTATCCCACATGTATTATGTAATAATTTACTCTTATTACCATTTATTATAAAGAGGTGGAATTACATTTATCCCATATGCAAAATATGGAATGTAATTCCTCATTACCTCTTGGTACATAACAGAGTCAAGAGAGTCTTATCAAGAAACATGATACACAAGGAAAGACAACTAATGATCATCTTGTAGACACACTATGTGTGTTGTTGTGAAAATGGAGTGTGATTTGCAGGATCCCTCTATTGTAAGATTCCTCTATTTTACAAGATTGAATATTATTGATGAATAATAAGAAGACAACCTTCCCATGGATATTTCCCCATTTCGTATTTTACCATGTATATTTGGTGTTCTCTTTTTCTCCTTTCTCCTTGTTCTTTCTATTTGATTATCATTGAAAGTCGAACATTATGTATCATTTATGAATTCATATAACACCATACAACTTCATACCCTACCCGCATGAATCTTGATCTTTATCTATCTCCATTTCATTATAAATAGAGATAGTTGAACAAACTACTTCATTCTCACTACATAGTTTTACATAATGATAATTATTAAATTCTTTACATATGAACATTGGTTGAAGCGCACTTTCCCTAGCATTGGACCACCTAACCACAATAATACAATGTAACTAAGATAATGTAGAAGGTTATTATATTTTATACCGTGGTTGTTGAGGGGACTTATAGTCCACTATCTATAGCACATATATATGTTTAATTACTTAAACTGTGGAACTAGAACTAGGGTTAACATTTCCTTATGAAGAGAAATGAGCTAAGTCTGATATTAAATAGATCTCTATTACAACTTGCTATATTTCATTGACAAGTAATTAAGATACATGTGTCTATTTTGATTTCAAATAATATATTAACAAGATCTACCGTGATTCATCTCAAAATTATAGTGAGATGCAATGAATCCGGGGAAAATATCTAAGATTTTATGGATTCACAATTGAATTTATAAAGAATCAATACAATAATTATCACAATTATTTTCTCATTAATCGGTTATCAACTTTACAACTAAGGAATTGGATAATATGAAATGTTTTGAAATAATAAAAGCAAACAAAATAAAACCCATTAGATTAATTTTGTGATCGAAGAATTGGAGATAAACATCTGAATTTATTTCACTTATTTTTAGACTACACAATGTGTACATATAGAGACGTTTAAATAATTGATTATGCAAATTGCGTACTATTATCAAACGTTTAGTGATAATAGATAGACAACTGGTTACTAATATCATTGGACAATTCTCAATATCACTTACCAATGAAGAAATATCTCCATATCAAAGTCAGGTAATTCATCATCTTGTTATTGGCTACACAGTTTTAAATACGCATCTATACAAACCAATACAATGGGAAACTTATAGAGGGGAAAAGAGCATTATAGGAGCATGGGGAATGGAGTGATTGGTAACCAAGAGGTCATCATTTACATCAACACTTAAGAAACGTGGTGGGCCATTGCTGGTTTTGTATTTTTTTCTTAACACCCAAATTATAACTAGCAAGGAAATTAAGGTATTAAATCTAATCCATTTGTTAGTGGATGCGTTGAAGAATATTTTTATTTTATTCAATCATGTTTGCACATAATACATTTTTATTAAAAAAAATTGAAAAATGTGACAACGCCCACTCAATTCTCAAATATAAACACTTATCGATGTAATTAAGATATCAAGCATGGATGAATGGATTTTTACCTATCTCCCTTGAACACGCATGCAATATAGGAATGACCAATTTTATACATGTGTGGTTTACAACAACATCTTTGATGTTACCTAACCAATGGATGTCTCATGGGAACTCACAGGATGCCTTCATCAACTTATTGACAAGAATATCCTTATTGTTATCCTTTCTCAAGAGGTTGACTATAATAGGAAACCACATCATAAACATCTTGATTCAATCATGATTATACAACAAATCAACAATCAAATTAGACATCATTCCATATTCATGCATACCAACATACCATTAATAGTCAGTATGCAATTCCACACATATGCTCAAGCATTTCTACATGTGCATTCTATGACATATTATCCCTCAATATGTTCACTAATGCTTATGATGAACTACTATAATTATTCTCTTTCATTATAAGAGCATTCATGGGGGTTTGGCATCATCGCCCGCGTCCACAAACTCTTCAATCTAGCAGTCAAATAAGGATTCCCTAAACCAGCTTGGACTCAGGGCCTTATTTTACCCATTTTTAAAAGAAACAATAAAAATAATCCCTCTAATTATAGGACGATTATATTATCCCTATCTTATCCAAGTTATAAGGTATCATTTCGAAAAATAAGATCAGCATATGGCTATAAATTCAAGGTAAAAGAGCTAACAAGAAAGTTGGTTTTAGAAGGTATCACTCCACCATTAACTAGCTCATTACTCTTAGGATCATTGTAGAGGAATGTTGCAATAATAAGCTCGATATCCTTTGTCTCTTTGTTTACTTTATGAAATATTTTGACACAGTTCCTAGAAATAACTTGTGGAAAAGATTAGAAGGGTTAAAGGTTCCTTTCCAGTTGAGAAATGTTGCAATAAGGTTGTATGAGAATTCCATTACCAAGTTTAAGAACATGGATGGTTGGTTGGAAGATATCAATTGTAATAGAGGAGTTAAGCAAGGTTTTCCCCTCTCCCCTACCCTTTTTTGTATATACATTGATAAGTTAGAAGGTTTTTTAATAGAGATAGGTTGCACTGGAACGACGTTGTCAGGAATTGTCATCATCCTCCTTCTGTATGCCATCTAGTAGCTCGACTAGAAAATGAAGTGAAATAAAGCTCATGGTGTATATAGAGGTTACGATTTCAAATCACCCTGGCTTACCCATGCCCCATACTTGTGGATTGTGTGGGTGCACGTAAGGGTATAGTGGTAGCTGACGGGAATCGACCCTACGTAATGCAAGTATGTGCACCACCCCAATTGCGATTCCCCTAATACAAAAAAAAAATAAAACATCATCAAGTCACCCATCCTACTAGTTGTCATTTGACCTTCCTCGTCTCCTCCATGAAAGGAAACCTAGTAGTTTTGGTAAGTTTCATTCGGGAGTGATAATCCATCTTTCGAGAGAGAATCCGCTAGGAAATTTTGATTACAATATACATGTTGGCATCTAACTTGGAACAATGAATTCGAGATGTCTCGAGACTGTTCTACAAGATGTCTCGAGGTTGTTATGCAAAAATATAGATCCTTCTTTTCTCTATGCCCAAGCTCATATTGTCAAAGAAATGTATCATCAAACTATGATTCTTTTGGTGTTTATGTATCCATAAAAGAGATAATTAATGTGGATAAAGTGGTGCAATTTGTTAATTTTAACTTAATTTCACAAGCAAGATCACTGAAAGAAACACAATCACAAGATAGACATATATTTACCCTAGGAAACCCTCATGGGGTAGAAAACCCAGCAAAGCTTTCCTCAATATAGATAATCAACCCAATACAAAATGTAGTCCTCAACAAGAGCTCCTTCTCCTCCTATGCAGACCTCTCTCTCTCCTATGTGCCAATCACAAGTGAGTAAATGAATGAGATAAGTGAGGAACACACCTCCTCTACTTATACTTGTTTTCTAACTGACTTTTCACCCTAATGGGGCCGACCTCTCCTAAGAGAGTCTAATAACCCCTAAACAACTAACTCAGGGCCGACCTCACATGGGAGATCTAATAACTCTAGTTACCACAATCTCTCGGAGGAATTTACCACAATCTCTCGAAGGAATAAACATCTCTGGATACATGGCAAAGTCCCATCGAAGGAATGTAACATCTCTGGAATAATAAAATACAAGTATAATATTCTTAGAAGTTACAATATTTCAACACTCCCCCTTAACGAGAAGGATATTATAACAACATCTGCAGGAGAAAGGAGTCATCAACTACATAATACATGATACATCTATAAATCATTGGAAGCTTTCTTCAATCATCATCAGTAACTCAACCAGTTACAGGAACATAATCAATACTGGAACATCATCATCGTCAATACTGAGTCTTTATCTTCTGCGGCACTTGATCAGCTATAGCATCATCATCATCTGGATCATCCGATCAATAGCCTCCTTGTCTGGATCTACTGATCAACATCATAACAGCATCTACCAGATCCTCATGATCAACATCATCACATCATCAACTGGATCCTCTCGATCAGCAACATCACATCATCAACTGGATCCTCTCAATCAATAGCATCATAGCAGCAAACCCTGCAACACACATGATCCTTCCTTTCGGAATTACGGGATGAATCACATCACAATCAACATTTAAGACCATCCTTCCTTTCGAAATTACTAGATTTACTGTCTAAGGATGATCAATCCTATCTCAATCATTTAGTACAATCCTTCCCTTCCAGAATTACTAGATTTATTGTCTAAGGATGATCAATCCTATCTCAATCATTTAAGACAATCCTTCCCTTCCGAAATTACTGGATTTACTGTCTAAGGATGATCAATCCTATCTCAATCATTTAAGACAATCCTTCCTTTCGGAATTACCGGATTTACTGTCTAAGGATGATCAATCCTCTCACAATCATTTAAGACAATCCTTCCTTTCGGAATTACTGGATTTACTGTCTAAGGATGACTAATCCTCAACCACTTACAAGATGGATAATCCTGGTCTCTTTTAGGACATAGAGTCCAAGGATGATACAATCCCCTCATCCACTTAGACAAATTCTAAGGATCACACATCAACCTCATCGTCGGAACAGGTAACGTCATCATCGACCTTATCATCGGAACAGGTAACCTCATCATCGATACAAGTATCCTTATCATCGATACAAGCATCCACATCATCGATACAGTATTCTCATCAATACAGGTATCCTCATCATCGACCTTGTCGTCGATGTAGGCAATCTCATCATCAATACAGGTATCCATATCAATACCAGTATCCAAATATCATCATCGACCAAATCACTCCCCCTTTCGAGGAGGGTCCTTCTGAACTACACCAAGCTTGTCTCAAAAATACTCAAACTTTACTCGAGACAGAGGTTTGGTCAATACATCAGCAGCTTGTTCGTCAGTACTTACATACTCAAGCTTGATAGCTCCTTTCTGCACCATATCCTGTATATAGAAGTATCGGATCTCTATGTGCTTTGACTTATCATGGAACACTAGATTCTTTGTCATCTTAATACAACTCTGGTTGTCACACAGGATCACAATGGGGTCCATCTCTAAGTCAAACAATCCTGATAACAACTTTCAAAGCCATACCGCTTCACAACTAGAAGAGCAAGCACCTATATATTCTGCTCCAGCTGTGCTGAGAGCCACACTAGATTGCTTCCTGCTAAACCACGAGATCATGGCAGATCCCGGACAATAATATCCTCCCGATGTGCTCTTCCTGTCTGATACACTTCCTGCCCAATCAACATCTGTGTAGCCATACAATCTGAAATCATGATCTCCAAGATAATATAGACCAAAGTCCATCGTACCCTTCAGGTACCTCATCACATGCTTTGCGGCTATCATGTGAACTCGTCTAGGTTCCACTAGATACTGACTCAAGGTGTTGACAGCAAAGCATATATCTGGCCTAGTATTCATTAGATACATTAGTGACCCAATAATCTGTCTGTATAGAGTCACATCCACTAATTTTGATGAGTCATCAGCTAACAGCTTTAAGTTGGAATCCATGGGAGTGGCCATGGCCTTGCATTCCAACATATCAAATATTTTCAAGATTTCCATAGCATACCTCCCTTGATTGAGAAAGATTCCTTTTGGGCCTTGCCATACTTCTAGACCTAGGAAGTAATGCATCAATCCGAGATCTTTCATCTCAAATTCTGTAGAAAGCTTCTTCTTGCACTCGACAATTTGTTTCTCATTTCTAGTCAGAAATAAATCATCCACGTATAGCAACAATATGATAGGTTCATCATCCATAAATTTGAGATAAAGATTAGGATCAGCTTTACTCTTGGTAAATCCCAAGCTAGTCAAAAAACTGTCAATCCTTCCATACCTAGCTCTGGGAGCTTGCTTCAACCCATACAAAGCCTTCTTCAGTTTGCATACATGGGTTCTTCTATCTTCAACCTCAAATCCTTGTGGTTGTTATATGTACACTTCTTCCTCAATCACACCATTCAAGAAAGTTTTCTTTACATCCATCTGATGTAGTTTCCACTTCATCATGGATGCAAGTGCCATGATGGTTCTAATGGAAGTGTACCTTGCCACTGGTGCAAATGTTTCTTCATATTCAATTCCCTCTTTCTAAGAGAATCCTCTTGCTACAAACCTTGCCTTATACTTTTCAATGCTATCGTCCGCAGCATGCTTTATTTTGTATATCCATTTGGAGGATACCACACTCTTGTCCTTTGGTTTGGGAACAACATCCCAAACATCATTCTTCATTATTGACTAGTACTCCTCCGTCATTGCCTCTACCCACTCTTTCTTATGAACTGCATCTTCATAACTAGTAGGTTCTTGATCTATAAGATCACACATCAAAGCCACATAGTTGGAGAATGGATTTGGTTTCTTGCTTACTCTAGTGGAGCCTTCAGGAGCTCCATACTTTTCTGCTCCTAGTATAATATCTCTAGCCCATGATGGCTTTCTCTTTCTTGATATGTTTGTGATGGGGGGTTCTTATGGTTCTAACATGTCATGGTCTTCAGGTGTTTCTTCTTCAAGGGTTGGAGCAACTTCTACAATTCTGGGAGGTGCATCCTCTTCATATACTTCTTCATACTGGCACTTCCTAGATCTCTTGAGAGTTGCTTCTTCATCAAATGTCACATCCCTACTAATTTCCATATGATGGAATCCTGGGATGTATATTCTTAATGCTTTGGATGTTTCACAATACCCAACAAATATTCCCTTCTTTCCAGAAGGGTCCAACTTAGTTCTCTTTTCTTTTGGCATATGAATATATACAGGACACCCAAATATCTTGAGGTGACTTACCTCAGATTTCTTCCCCGTGAACACTTCTTCTGGAGTCTTGAATTCAAGGGCACTATGAGATAGTCTATTCTACACATAGACTTCTATCCTGGCTGCTTTAGCCCATAGATACATAGGTAGGTCTTGATCATGCATCATTGTCTTTACTGCTTCCATAATGGTTCTATTCTTTCTTTCCGCAACACCATTTTGTTGAGGATTGTAGGGGGTGGTTAATTCTCTCTTGATTCCAACTTCTTTACAAAATATTTCAAAGTCCTTTGAAGTGTATTATCCACCATTATCTATTCTGAGTATTTTGATCTTCTTTTCTGAATGATTTTCTATCAAGGCTTTGAACTCCTTGAACTTTTCAAAGACTTCATTCTTTCCTTTTAGGAAGTATATCCAAGTCTTTCTTGAATAGTAATCAATGAATGTAAGGTAGTATTCAACTCCACTCAAGGATGTGGAGGGCATAGGTCCACATACATCTGAATGGATTAGTTCCAAAGTACTTTTAGTCTTTGTTTCACTCTTTGGAAATGGGTTCTTGATATTCTTACCTTTTGCACATCCTTTGCAAGTACCTTCATGTTCAATCTTTAAATCTGGTAATCCTGTCACTACTTTGCTCAAATAGGGTAGTGCTTTGTAGTTGATATGGGAAAGACTTCTATGCCATAGATCACTTGGGATAGTGGCTTCATGGACAAGGGAAGCTTCTGGATGACCCTTGAGTTTATATAGACCTCCTTCCTCTTCACCTATGACAATTGCATCCTTAATAAATTTTCCTTTGCACCACATGAGTACTTGTCCACCTATGAAAGAAACCCTATAACCTTTCTTATCCAACGTTGAGATGGAAAGCAAGTTCTTCTTCAACCCTGGTACATATAAAACTTCCTTCATCTTCATGGGGGCTCTGGAATCAAGCTTGTAGCTTGCTTCACCAATTCCCTTGATGGGATATTGATAATCATCTCCTAAAGATATTTTTTGTGGGGATGTCTTCTCTTCAAGTTTTGAGAGAGTTTTCTTTTGACCTGTCATGTGCTTTGAAGCACCACTATCAATAAGCCATGTATCTTCTCCAGGTGTCACAGACCCAGAGAGTGCAGAGAATAGAACATACTCTTCTGCATCTTCTTCTTCTATTCTAGCTCTTTTCTTTTGAGGATTTTCCTCCTCTTCCTCTTCTTCACTATCATCTTCTGCTAGATGTGCTTGATGTCTTCTATGGTGGGGACCCTTTTTCTTCTTTGAAGGACAATTCCTAGCAATGTGTCCTATTTTGTGGCAAATGTAACGTTGGAATGTGGAGTAATCTCTTTCTTGATTAGATCCTCTTTTCTTCTGAAATCTTTGTGGAGGTTGAGACTCCTTGTGGTTATTCCTTTTGAAGTTGGATTGATTGCTTCTTCTCTTGGTGTGGGTGGCCAATGCTTGATCATCTTCTTTGAGCGAGGCTTCTCTATTGGAAACCCTAGCTTCTTCTTGAATATAATCTTCCCATACCACATCAAACTTCATACTTTCTTTTCTGGCACACATGGTTTGGATGAATGACTCCCAAGGTCTAGTGAGACCATTTAGAGCAGTCATGACAAGTTCATCTTCATCAAGGGTGTCTCCAATAGCATCTAGTTGTTCCTTGAACTGGGAAACCCTTGAGAAATAATATTGAATAGATTCTCCTTGATTCATCTTAGTGCTCTTCAATTGAGCTCTCAGGTTCATCTTCCTATTGATGTTCTTTCCTTCATACATTCTGGAAAGGGAATCATAAATTTCCTTTGGGGTCTTCTTGGATGCCACTTGGGGAATCAAGTGGTCCTTGATAGAATCAACAATGATTCTCTTTGTCCTAATCAAGTCCTTCTTATGCCTCTTTAGCTTCAGTTTCTACAGGTTCTGCAACTTCATCCTTGATATGTTGGGAAAGATCATTCTCTTCAAGAATGAGACCAATCCTATATTTCCAAGCCCGAAAATTTTCTATACCCTCTAACTTGTCTTGAAGCTTAGTGCTTGGAGCAATCTTATCCAGGGGGTCACAGAGATTGAATTTTCTCAAGAGATAGAATAATACTTAGCAGGAGATGAGCTTGATTGAATTGAGATTACTGGTGTGCTCTGCTTCTGGAAACTTCAACTTTTCACCTTTTGGATTTGCAATAGAATTTATAGTTTTCTGGTCTTCTCTTTTCTGGTTTACTGGTGCACAGGTTTGTTGTTTTTCTGGTTCACTGGTGCATAGGTGCGCAGTTTTTCTGGTTCTCTGGTTTTCCGCACTTTTGGTCAAACTAGGGTTTGACTTTCCCGGAGTTCTACCCAACCAAAAATCTCGATCCAAGGCTCAAAACTTCGATTTTGAGGAGGGCTATCCAGCCATGCAATCAGATTCCAAAAATTCCAACTTTTCCAAAAACCTTAATTTTCACTGGAGGAGGAGAGAGAGGTATTTTCACCTTGTGAAAGATGTCCTATTCATGCTAGCTCTGATACCATGTTAAGTTTAACCTAATTTCACAAGCAAGATCACTGAAAGAAACACAATCACAAGATAGATAGAGATTACCCTAGGAAACCCTCATGGGGTATAAAAACCAGTAAAGCTTTCCTCAATATAGATAATCAACCAAATACAAAATGTAGTCCTCAACAAGAGCTCCTTCACCTCCTATGCAGACCTCTCTCTCTCCTATGTGCCAATCACAAGTGAGTGAATGAATGAGATAAGTGAGGAACACACCTCCTCTACTTATACTTGTTTTCTAACTGACTTTTCACCCTAATGGGGCCGACCTCTCCTAAGACAGTCTAATAACCCCTAAACAACTAACTCAGGGCCGACCTCACATGGGATATCTAATAAACCTAGTTACCACAATCTCTCGGAGGAATAAACATCTCTGGATACATTAAAAAGTCCCATTGGAGGAATGTAACATCTCCGGAATAATAAAATACAAGTATAATATTCTTAGAAGTTACAATATTTCAACACAATTGTGCACTAAAATGATGCATATGGAAGATACATTCTAGATCATATTGATTCCCATAATTCGATGCATACTAAATATTACATTCTAATCCTTGGTTACAATATATCATATTCAACTCATGGTGGTTGTACATCACATTATTGATTGTCATATAACTCACTTAAAGTTGAGTCAAAATTATTTCATTACGAATTATTTTATAACTCTCCTAATTATTGATGGAGGATTTGATTTGGTGGGAATTATTTGTTATAGAGAAATGCAGTGCTATGTTTTTTATTCATAGTCACAAACCATTAGATCATAAACCTATTATCTTGTACAATGGAACTTTCTAACATGTTTACATAAGAAAGGAATATAAATGAAACACATTTTTAATATAATACCATTTGGCAAAGTGTTTGTCTAGGCTTGTAGTGGAATTATGTATGTTTTTCAAATGTTTCTTCAGTTATTCCACACAGCAAGCCATTTACCATCCAGACAAATATATTTTAGGGACCGAGCCACTATGGTTTCTTGAGACCTAGATACCGAAAACTACTTGGTTACAGTCATTCCAATTAATTAAGTCAATACCATATTGTTGCTAGAAGCAGATTAATCCTAGATGGAAACTTATTATTACCTAAGTATGCATCAACATACTTGCTCAAGGGATGGATGCTAAAAAAATCAACTTGGTTTAAATGACAATCAACTATTGCTAACATATTTTCCCTTTCCTCGTTATAGTCTTTATTATGGAATCCTAACCTTCAAATCTTATGCAATAAGGATAATACTAGTAGTGAGTTTCCAAGTAATAAGTGAGTGTAATAATTGTAATTTCAGCTATTGAAATGATAGTCTACAGGTAAGTGATGCTTTGTGACTAATTGCAAAACAAAAACAAAAATTGCAAGCAGTATGTGGTCTTTTAAACAACATGAACTAAAAATCCAAAGTTTATATAAATAAAAAGAAAATGGCGTTCACTATACTTACTTCTTATTGCAGGTAGTTAAGATCCCATTGACTGTAGCAACGGAATTGCTAAATTAATAGAAATGTTTTGAAAATTGAATGTATACAATATATTTAATTGAATTGATTGATGATTGCAATCCTTTGTGATGGTATAACTTTATAGGCATTAACTAGCCATGAGAGTGAATAGGTGCATCCTTTGACCCTTAATTAATTACTAATTGTATTTTTTTATATTAATTACTACTTATTAGTTATTATTATTAATATTACACCTTTATTTATATTTGTTACATTTCCACCCTCTTAAGGAATGATTTGTCCCTCAAAGCATAATAAATTCGATTTTCCCTAGTTGGGCATGCTTCCTTGGTGGAGACATCTTTGTCCTTGAATAACTTCATAAAATTGCCTAGGATTCCCTCTAGATCATTCACAAGATTCTTTTGCAAGGTGTAGATTGGACCTTGAAGTCTTTTCACCTAGTGATTTAACTTATAAAAAAATATTCTTCTTGGGAATAAATATCTCTTCCTTTCATTGTTCTCTGCCTTTTCATGCGTCTTTCCTCTTTTGTTGTGGTTGTAATTCACCTTCTTTGGGGATGGATTCTTTACCATGTAATTTATAATGTTTACCATGTACATGAAATTCCATTAATTTTTTTTCGAGGTTAGTAGTATAAGTGCACAATTGTGTTAACCATTCTGCAACTAGCACCATATCCATACCATCAAGCGGTAGCACATAAAATCCTAACTGTATTTCTAGTCCTTGTATGTGAATTGATATTGTATGACATCTTCCTTTGTTGTTGACGTGATGTCCATCAATGACCTTAATAGTGAGGTCCATTGTGGGGTACACACAAATCTATAACTCTTTAGCAACATTGATGTCTACACAGTTATGAGTACAACCAAAATCTACAGTTAGTTCCTTATTTTTTTACAATTCCCAAGAGCTTTAGTGCCTTGGGTTGTGAGTTTTTGGTCTTAAATGTAGATGAAATTGTCGTTTTTTTACAATTACCAAAATCTACAATTATTGCTAGTTCCTTATCATTTTACAATTCCCAAGAGCTTCAGTCTCTTGGGTTGTGATGTTTTGGTCTTAAATGTAGATGAAATTGTCATTTTTTGCCAATGTTTCTGGAACCTTAACCTCATTAGTATTCCTAAGATTAGGAGGGATATATTTGGTGGTTACTTGTGTTTCAATTTTTCCAACATTTCTCCCTTGTGACACATCCTCATCACTACTATTCGGTTGTGTGCATGAAATTGATTATAATGGATCTATACAATGATCTTACTCAACCATCACAGCCATGGAACTCCTTCTAACTGCCCCACACAACACAAGGAAGGAATTCTCCTTCACTGATCCACAGTTCCCTCAAGAAATCCAACTCTTGCAATGCTTACTAGTGTGTGTAGTAAGAGTCAAATATATTGTATATCATTGGAGAACCCCTTGTAGCATTA
Source organism: Larix kaempferi (assembly GCA_027924585.1). Taxonomy (NCBI): domain Eukaryota; kingdom Viridiplantae; phylum Streptophyta; class Pinopsida; order Pinales; family Pinaceae; genus Larix; species Larix kaempferi. The sequence continues at coordinate 28,497,098 of BSBM01000012.1, forward strand.
ATCCAAGGCTTCTCAATCATTCTAGAGTAGCAAAACTCAATGGGTACAGGGTCCTAGATTTCCCAACCTTTATGCTCACCTACAACCATATAATTTCTCTCACAACTGCAACTATATTTCCATATGTGAATTTGTTGTTTTGCACAGTCTGGTAATTCAAGTAATGAACAACAAAAATGAAAATTTTGAGTAATGTAGAAATCTACTTGTAAAAATATACATGATGAAAAATGGATGGTAGAATCACCAAAAGATGAGAGAATGGAGGAAAAGACAGTTGACATAAGTTATGAACATGGAAGAGAGGAATCTTACATCGGTCATAGAATTATATTCATCCCATGCTTCCATAACTACATGATAAGAATTTCCTCACCAACCTCACACATACGTTCAATGATTGGGTAAAACAGTAAAAAGGAAATAATTGGCTCATTTAAGGAGAATGGCAACAAATTGATCAGTTCTATGTTTGACACATGGCAATAGAATATTCAACCTAGTGTTGTACCTCGAGTGTTGATAAAGCAAGGATACAAATTTAGTTGATGGAAAAAAAAAACATATATAGAGTCCTAGACAACAAAGATAGAAGGAATATTAAAGGCATAGAGATATCCATGTGCAGATGAAAAAATAGAGCCTTTAGATTCAAAACTAATGTTTATTGAGTCTCAACATCACCTTCCTAGATCCAAACCCATATCTTCTAGGCATCTAGACAACAATGAAAAACTCAAAAATAAATGCATATAGTTATTACATAAACATGTAATTATATTTTGCCTCCAATAATGGCTCCAAAGCTAAGAAAATATCATGTGGAATTGGACTACATGTTTATGGATATGTTTATATATAAATAGGAGCCAAATTTCTGTGTAGAGGAGCTAGATTTGACGGGGAAGGGCCCTTATGATAATATTATTTTCATTGATGGCACCCATAATATTTTTGTCATGCCATAGCCCTTAAATATCAAACTATTTGGCAGGTTAGAAGGAAAATGATTTTTAATTTATAGGTATGGTAATTAGAAAAATGAAATTATGATTATTTTTATAAAATTGAAAATTAAAATATATTATTTTAGATTAATTTCTGGAAAAAAAAGCCTTATGTTTAATGAATGGAAGGGACATTAAGAAGGTAGTGGGGATAGAAAAAGAAAGAGTGAAAAGATGGAGGCCGAGAAATACAGATTTAGGACCTAGAGAGTTAGGGAGACACTACGAAATGTGCATTACAGGGAATAGGCGTCACCTCACACATGGATAGATATAGACTAATGAGTAAAGAGGCATCTATAAATCGAAAAAGTTAGGATGAGATTGCATGGGGAAGGAGAAAGAACAAGTGTTGGAAAACATAATGAAAGATAAGTATGAGATGGAGAAGAGCAACTGGGGTTATGAGGTAGCATCTATTAAATATGCGTTTATTCGATTTGCAACGAGAATTTTGGCAAGTAAGTTGTTGTGGAAATGTCGTCCTAACCAAGTTTCAGCATCAGTGATTGCATTGGTGGAGTAGTGTGCTAAAGGTGTTCAAATGAATTGGGATACATTCCTTATTAATGAGTTCTTGAGTGACTGCAAAGGGGTGGCTTCCGAGGAAGAGGATGAGTAGGATTTGGTCAAGGGAGAGGTCAGATAATCTGTTATAACTGTGGTTAGCAATGACATTTTTCCAAGGATTTACCAAACCCATGTTCGATGTGTACATACTATAGAGCATTGGGCCACACTATTGAAGAATGTCCACAGCTTATAGCAAAGTGGCAAGCTAAGGGAAATCAAAATAAAAATCAGAATCATAACCAAAATGTCCAAAATATCTCAACAAAAATGAGACAAGACAACCAACTGTCGTTGTTGTTACAAGAAGAGGTGTTGAGACATGAGATGAAAGAGAAATATGTGTCGACCCGTGTGCCCATAGAATTAGACCAGTCATGCAGTGAATAATACCATTCGATGTTCAAAAGGAAAAATAGACATTTGTGGATGCAAGGAAGGAATTTACTACAACTTAGAGTGAACCTTCGACATATGTAACCCCAGTCTTCGACGAAGTTCCTATATATGACATGCCAGTCTTCTTTGACCGATCAGCTCCAAAGAGAAGCTCAAGAAAAGGTAAGTACATTAAAGAACTTTATAAAAATATGTTTAGATTTAGTAAAAGATAAAACTGCTTTAAGGGGATTGCAGAGTTTAATTAATGAATAAAAAAACAATTCCTTGGGAAAAGGGTCTAAATAAGTTGCAAAAAAGGTAAGAATAGGAAGGGAACTGCGACTTAGTGCACAGATTGGGGAATTTGACATGGATTTTATTATTCTAGATCTGGGGTCAAATGTGAATGTTATTACTAAACAAATATGGGAAGCTATAGGAAAACCTAAGTTGTTATAGTCACCAATCTAGTTAATATTAGCTAATCAGTATAAAGTAATACCATTTGGAATAATGGTGGGTGTCCCTGTCAAAATAGATGGACTAAACAACTATGCTAAATTTGAAGTCATACAGATAGTAGATGACACTAATCCATATCCATCATTGCTTGGTATCAACTGGGTGATTGAAAATTGGACTATTATAAATGTGAAGAAAAGTTTGATGAGATTTGAAGGAGGGGATGTCCGAGTTGTTGCACCTTTGGATCCTTTGGAGGGTCTGAGGTATGTCGAACCTATTCGAGAAGAATGCAATGTTGAATACTTAGAGAATATCTATAATTTTACTTCAAGAATGGAGGATTATGTTAAATCCAACAATAGATGGTAGTACCTTGAGTTGGCGAAGCATTAGCTCATGTTCTTCAGACTCAGGGAAAGCACTGGAGAATTGGAAAAATAGGCTACATGAAGTATCTACAAGGAGGTGTGCTCATGTTACTAGATCACTTCATTGGGTTGGTAAAGAGGTATGTGATCTACCTACTTATGAAGGGTTTCCTAATTTAGATTTTTTCATTTCCGATTTTGAAATAAAAGTACCTGAACAACAAAGAATATTAGCTTTAGATGTAGCATTGAAAGCTACTCTGGCAAGATGGTGAGCTACCCATAAGGAAAAGATACAAGGTTGGTCATAGTGCAAAAAGTTGCTAGAAGTCATATTTGGAGAAGGAATATACTATAACCAAGAAAAATATAATGGGTTAACTAGTCCCATAGATCACTTACCATCATGTACAAAAGAAAGGGAACATGTACCTAAATAAGAGTGGGTCCATATGTTCATTCATACCTTGGACACTATACTGCGAAGATGACAAGTTACAGCAGAATTGGATGAGATGGCCATTAATTTCAGGAGAACATTCAGTTATGATGATGAGAACCCATCAATAGATGCATCCTTACATATAATTAAGGAAAAAATTATGAAGAAGTACCTGTGCAATTATCTAATCTTTTGCAGTGGATTGCGACATTCAAGCAAGCAATAGAATGTTACAATATTATTGGTGACCCAGATGATGATCCGAGAGATTTTCATATTCCAAAAACAGAGGGAAGTCGAGATCTGGAGGGTCCTAAAGTCACAGCTGATCAATTTTTGTAGCCATTGGAGAAAAATAAGGTAAATATCGGTTCGAGTGAAAATCCTAAATTTTCTAACATTGGGGATTACTGGGATGATGAAACTGTAGGTAAACTACCTGACCTATTGCATGAACATCAAGATATATTTCCTACTAAGTTTTCAAAAATGAAAGGTATTGTTGGTAATCTGGGAGATGAAAATTCCACTCAATACTGATGTGAAACCTATCAAACAACGACCATACAGATTGAACCCAAAATATAAGGAGAAGGTAAGGGCAGAACTTGACAGAATGCCAGATGCAAGAATTATTGAGCCTATCGAAGAGTGTGAATGGATTATCCTGATGGTGGTTCAAGATAAAAATACTGGTAAAATACAAATTTGCATGGATCTTAGGAAGTTGAATGATGTGTGTCTCCATGATCCGTTCTCGACACCTTTTACAGATGAAGTATTAGAGAATGTGGGTGGCCATGAAGCTTACTCATTCACATATGGATTTTCTAGGTATCATCAAATTAAAATCATAGGGAGGATCGACATAAGACCACGTTTGTGATTGAATGGGGTTTTTATCAGTATACAGTGATGCCCTTCGGTCTAAAGAATGTGCCAACTATTTTTTCAAGGGTTGTGGTCGCAGCCTTTAAGGAGTTCATATATAAATTTCTGGAGGTATACTTCGACGACTGGACAGTCTACGGACCGTTGAAAAACTATATTGAGAACCTCATGTTGATGTTGGATCACTGTAGATAGTATTAGATATCCTTAAATTTGAAGAAGTGTATTTTTGGTGCTCCATTTGGTATATTGCTGGGTCATGTGGTTTGTAAATAGGGTCTACTGGTTGATCCTGCGAAGATCACCATTATAGTAGATCTGCCACCACCAACATCAGTTTGAAAATTGAGAACAACTTTGGGCCATACAAGGTATTACAATTTTTTTATTAAAGGATATGCACAGATCACAGTGCCGATGGAGAAGCTATTGAAGAAGGACACTAAGTTTCAATGGAATGAGGAATGCTAGAAGAGCCTCGACACATTGAAAGAAAAGATGGTAACCATTCCCATTCTAGTGTTTCCTGACTAGCGAAAAGAATTTCATGTTCATGTTGACGCTTCATCCATTGTATTGGGTGCATTTTTGGCTCAACAAGGAGAGGGATCTATTGATCATCCCATTGCATTTGCTAGTAGAAAATTATCCACTACCAAAAGAAACTACAATACGACAAAAAGAGAAGGGTTAGCTATGGTTTATGCATTGCAGAAGTTCAGGAATTATCTATTAGGGGCTCACTTTAAATGTTAACAAACGAGTGTTGGGGGGGAGAATATACATATGGCTTTTATTGTTTCAAGAGTATGATTTTGAAATTATAGTCAAACCTAGAAGGTTAAATGCAGGACCTGACCATTTGTCAAGGTTAGAAACAAGGAAGAGCCGACTAACTTGGATGATAACCTCCCAGATGCGCAACTATTTTCAGTCGGGATGGTGGATGAATATTTTGAAGACATTGTAACCTTTTGGGCGACATGAATGATGCCAGTAGGGTTGTATGTTAATCAAAAGAAACACGTGGTTGTTAAAGTAGTAGATTATCAACTAATAGCAGGTCAATTATATAAGATGGAACCAGACGAAGTACTAAGACGTTGTGTTATGAAGCATGAGCAACCAATGATTATGGCTTAAGCTCATGAAGGTGTTGCAGAGTCATAGCCTTTTCTACATAGTGGCCTCCTGCAACACCTTCATGAGCTTAGGATAACATGAAATTGTATGTGTGGGTAGACTAACTTTCTTATGCAGAGTAATAAATTTGGTACATACAACTCCTCCAGGTCTTTTTAGGCACATACAACAATGCTAAGAATATAAATTCTAAGAAGCGTTGAAGGTTCGAATCAGCCATTTACGTGCTTGGTCTTGTCTTTCCTTTTCTCTTCCCCTTCATTTGCAAATTTCTCTTTTATCCTACCTAAAAAAAAATAGGTGGGAAGAGCACATAGAGCATTCAAAGGAAAATGGGTAGATTCAAATCGTGTGTCCTACTTTTTTATGGAATCATGTGACGTTAATTATCTACCATAGCTACCTCCATCACCTTCCACCATTATCGCCTTAACTAGCTACCACCACCACTTTTATGGTTTAGGGACCATATCAATGTAGTTGTCAACATATTAATGTAGTTGTCAGTAGCATTCAATATAAATTTTAACTTAAACACTTCGTGTCTATTTGTTAGAATACATGCAATGCTTCGAAATTATTTATTTTTGTATATCTTAAATCAACTTGAAAATCTAACAAATATGGCTATAAATTTTCCCTCCACAAAGGGAATTAAATCTTCTAGACCAATAAAAAATCAAAATTTTAACATTGAAAAAAATAGTTTTACTTTTTAAAATAATCAAAATAATTATTATTTTTACAATATGGATTAGTGGAATTAAATCCCCTAGACCAATCAAAAAATGAAAATTTTAACATTGAAAAAAATAGTTTTGCTTTTCAAATAATCAAAATAATTATTATTTTTATAATATGAAATAATAGAATGTGATTTAAAAAAAAAAAAAAACTTTAGTCCATGCTACGGGAGGACTACTAAAAGAGAATCTAGAGTGAGAAATTCATCATTTTCACATTAGTTTGTTGGCTATGCAATTATTTAAAAGCTCACAAAATTTATGAAGTAAATATAAAGTAAATATAGTTTAAAAAAAACATATTTTTTATCATTAAATTTATTTGTTATTTTTTAGAAAATGGTAAAATTTATTATAATCCATTTGTCAAAATATTGAAACAATTACATATTTTTTTGATGTCCTAAAAAAAGTAACTCTTTTACAAAGCATTTTAAATCATACTCCATAACTAATAATTCAAGCTCTTTAAATGATACTGTTAATTTCATAATATATTTATTATGTCCTCGAAGGCGATCATATATGGATCAGTTACTTTTTATTAATTTGGGCCTACACTTTATATTTCTTATTGTGACTATAGTTTTGCTATAATTTAAAATATTAATTATATTGAATCAATTTATTAAAAATGATTTTTTGCAAATCTTATTGGTGCAAAAAGATGACGTAGTCCTCATTTTTTGGTTCCCAGGAGGGGACGGCGGGATGATGTAAGGTGCAGGACCTACAGAGTGGACATGCATGGTACAATAATGACAATATTTATTATGGTTGGGGGCATTAATCCGTGGACGGGTTCATGAATGGAGTTCTCGGGTAAAGGTTAGACTATAGTAAATACAAATCCAGTTTGTTGGGCAAATTTTTAAGTTGGGTTTTTCGTGGTTGTGATTGTTTCCATGCATGGTGATGCTCGGCTGGGTTTTGTGCCCCAGGACTCGGCAACGTTGGGGATTCAAATCCTGGGTCCTTTTCCGCTGTACGTTTCCGCGTGAATGTCAACTCAAGGCAGAGAAAGAGATGCGTAGGTGGTCATGCAAAGGACTGTGCATTTATAACTCTGAACTTGATGATGTAGAGTTACTGTTACATTTAGAGAGGAGCTCTAGCTCCTATAACGCTGGTTTGCTCAGCCTTTAGCTTGGTTCCGGTCCAACTTATCTACATTAGGAATTTACCCTTCTGCTATATTATTTCCATTTCGACGATGGTGGTAAAGTTTTTCCCGGGTTTACTCACAATATTTTATGCATGTCGAGGTAATTACATTTCCAGGTTTGATGCTTTGCACTACATTGACGTATGTTCAAATTAATATTCAAGCCGCATTGTAAATATTTATTTGTATAATTTTTTAACCCAGTCGTGTTTACTCGCAGATGTAACAAAGCGTAGGGGTTTTAGGATTTGGTTTATGCAAACGGCATGGTGAAGAAAAAGGCATAGCACTCCCCTCTGGGTAAGATCATAGCCTATAGGCTTACTTCCCCATGCGGGCTTGAATGAGAAATATACTGTAGCACATTCGTGCTATGACATACCTATGGTTTTGGCTACAATGGTTGTGTTACACTCGTTTGTTACGGCTATTATGCCCATACTCGGTGAAAGGATTCGACTTACTGAACGACAGGGTTGAATGTAATTAAGGTTTATATGAACAGGGTTTTCCATTTCCTCTTAATTTATTTTGAAGAGCATGTGTATTCATACCTACTCTATTAGTATTAACCTCAACCCCCATTTGCCTATTGTTTGTATTGTTTTGTTGTGCGAAGAGTGGGATGGCCCAACGCCAAACTCCCTAAATAATTAATATATGAAAAGTTCTCTGTTTCTTCTGTAATATATCGGTCATGTATCTTGTTAGTCGGTCGGGAGGCATGATCGCATGAATGAACTACTTATTGTAAATATACCCATTGTTTTGTGCTTCATTGTTTTATGTTAATGTATATGCTATTCGTTTGTTTCTTGTTAAATGATTTAACCCAATCTTGAGGGATCTCAACACATTTGTACTCTATGAAGTTATAGGTATACATCGTGAATGCTATATCAACATCATGTTGCAATATTTAATTCTTTGTTTGTGTAATATTTTGTATTTGTTTGTGTAATGGAGAGGCAGCCATCAGGCTCGACCTCGAATTCATTCTATAGTTATATTTTTTGAGTATTTGAAGTATATTATATATCCAAATGAACAGGTGGAAACCTCTAGTGTTCGTCCCTGGGTGATAGCATATTAAGCACTTTTATTTTCTTACTGGGTACTCTATATCTCATTTAAGTTCTGTGGAAGGGTTTTGAACCCTTATAAATATTTAGTGAAAAAATTGTAATGCATTTACAATTACTGTAATGCATTTGATATTGTAATATTTAGTGAAAATATTGTAGTGCATTTGAACTGAGTGGGTATAAAGGTGCAACACATTTGATATATACAAATTTAAAGAGATTCCTAATTTCTACTATGTTCTATTAATTTTGAAACATGTCAGTTAAACTGTTAAACACTATGACAGATAGACAGGAAGCACGCCTTTCAAATCCTGCACTTTATTGTATAGTTGTTGATTTCCCTCTAGAACTTTGTGGTGGCCTACTGTAGCCTATGCTAGTCCACGCATATGCTTTCTTGTGCATAAAAGAGATACAGTCAAAGAATGAAGAATGCATAAAAACACGGTTCAAAGAATACAAACTGTTTGTGTAAAGCTTACCAAGATTGTACAATTGTTTATTTCATTCCATTTGCATCAAATGAACACCTTCCTTCATGTTTTGTAGCATTCATTTCAGTTCCTGCCAATTTTATCAAAGAATGAGAATAATCCCTATGGTTGAATCACAATCTAATACTCTTCAGATTTTAAAAATGTACTCCAATTCCCCATTGTTGGAGCTCGAAACTTGTTTGCAGATTGGTAGCAGTTTTTTCATGCTCATCTGCATCACTTGACATATCAGAGAAGCAGTCCCCATGCTGTACTTGTAAGAGATGTATATTTCAGTAAGCACTAGCCATCACTTGGGGCAAACACCCCACGTAATACTATATGGGTTGTGTGAATATATGCACTGAATGGTGTTTAACACGAAGGACAATGCATGAACATTTGGCCCTTTCATATGCTTTGCATGCAATTAAAGGATTGAACTTGTTATACATGCAAACATGTAGTATAGATTTTGATAAAAAATAGTAAACAAATTGCTTATCATATTTTATCGCAAACCATTTTTTAAAAATCTTTATCCATAAATTTTTTTTGTAAAATACAAATTGAGGTATATATTTCATTCATTTCCTCAAGTATACAACATAGATAAGAATATGTAAATGAGAATTACAAAACAATCTCAAATTCTACAATATAGATCAGAATTACAAAAACAAGATTTGAGTGTCTAACACTACAGGGTCTCTAAAAAATCCCTGAATTACATTAATAAACAACACAAAAGCTTGGAGTTATTCAAGACCTGTTATGGCTTGTTAGTGGTATAAGAGCTACGGTGTTTTATATAACTTCAATCAATTCCCTGAGATCTAAAGATTTTTCCATAAGGGCCTTGTCAGAAGCGGATTAATTACTCCACCGTTTGAAATGATGTCCACCGAAATCTCCAAAAGAAAACACCGCCCAGGTATAATTTATTATATTTATGAAAAGCCATCATCAAATTTAGAAATTATTGAAGACACAAACCAAATCAGATTTTGTTGACTGCTCAAATTCCTGAAGAGGCCTCCACCGTCAAACCGACTTAAACATTAAGGTTGAAGCAACATTTGGAAACTTTGTTGTCACATATCGAATCTTGAAGAGGCATCTACAGCCATATATTTAACTGCTCAAGAATGCAACAGAACAGAGCATTTATTTATGCAGATACAATTTTGTAATGAATGGTCAATTAGCAGTTAATGACCGACTATGCTGAAGAACTATAAATACCCATTCCTGTAATCGTGATTTAGATAGACAGAGTTTAATACAATTATATGTTGAAGTTAAACTCAAAATTTTACTGTGTGTTTTTTGTTATACTCTGTTATTTGAGTTTGAAAACTCATATTTATTTTGAAATTAGTTTGTTGTAGCAACTTGAAAGATCATAGTACATTTTTAAGTATAGATGCGTTGAATGTGTTTGATTGTTGAAACAAAGTATCAGTTTAAATTTTATGAATGCAGGGGTCATCAAATATAGCTAAAACACTCAGTTGCAACTGTCATGTAGATTATTGTTAGCTAAACGGTCAGTTGCAACACAGCTGCAATAGTCCTGTAGGTGAAATTTCTCAGTTTGGAGATCTGTGTGTGTTGTTGAAAGTCAGAGCAGCACTCCATTTCCTTCCCACAATGGTATCAGAGCGTGGTTGAGTTTTCTTTCTCGTTTTTCTGTTTAGAGTAATTTGGAATTTAATAAGTGATGGCTACTAACAACACTGTAGTGAAGCCACAAATTCTTGTGTTGACTGAAAGAAATTATGATACATGGTTTATTAAGATGAGAAGTATCCTGCATGCTCAAGATCTTTGGGAGTTTGTTACGATTGGCTATCCAAAACCAACTGATCAAGCTGATGAATTAGCTCTGTCAAATGTTGAGTGTGTTCTGTTGAAGGAAAATAGGAAGAAGGGAAACAAATCTCTTGGCCTTATTCAGCAAGGCCTAAGTGAATCCATATTTTCGAAAATATCAAGTGCTTAGTCTTCAAAGAAAGCTTGGGACACTCTTGAAACTTGTTATCAAGGTGTGACCAAGGTGAAGAATGTTAAGTTGCAGAACTTGAGAAGGGACTTTGAGAATCTGAAGATGAAGGACGGTGAGACCGTTGATAATTTTATGACTCAAGTTATGAACATTGTAAACCAGCTGAGACAGTATGGTGAAGACCTCTGAGATCAACGTGTGATTGAGAAGTTGTTGAGATGTTTGCCAAAGAAGTTTGAAGCAATGGTTGTTCCAATTGAAGAGTTTAAAGATCTTAGTCAAATGCACATTGATGAGCTGACTGGTTCTTTAATTTCTCATGAATCAAGAATGAACAGAGATGATGATACTCCATTAGAAAATGCTTTTAAATATTAGTTACATGTTACTAGAGGCAGAGGCAGAGGAAGGTCTAGTAGCAGAGAAAGAGGCGGTCGAATTGCTGATCATAGTGACAGCATAAATGATTCAGAATCTAAAGAGAAGTTACAGCAGAATACTCCTAACGTAAGGGGGAGTAGAAGCAGAATGTGGCAGCCAAGAAATCAAAGGTATGATAGATCTAAAGTTCAATGTTTCTATTGCAAGAAATTTGGGCATTTTGCTAACAAGTGTTGGAAGAAGCAAGCAGATACTAGTAAGTTGTCTACACACATTTCAGAGGAGACTGAAAATGAGGAGAATCCTATGTTTTTAACTTGTAATATCACCCAGGAAAGTACAAATGATATATGGTTCTTGGACAGTGCATGCAGCAATCATATGACTGGAAATAAGGATTTATTTTTAAATATAGATACAAGCATTCAGTCTGAAGTGAAGTTAGGTAATGACAATAAGGAAAAAGTTAATGGTAAAGGTGTGATTGTTGTATATGACAAGAATGGTAAAAGAAGAACAATTCATGATGTTTATTATGTTCATAGTTTAATGTGTAATTTATTGAGTGTGGGACAGTTGTTAGAGAAGAAGTATAGAGTGTTCTTTAAGAACAAGGTATGTACTATTTATGACAAATATCCAAGTAAGTATTTGATAGCCAGAGTAGAGATGACAAAGAATAGAATGTTTCCATTGATTATGAAGAATGATTTGACTAACTCTTTGAATGCTTATAAAACTAAGAGTTTAGATCAATCAAGGTTATGTCATTTGAGGTATGGCCACTTACATTTTGGTGGCTTGTATTTGATACAAAAGAGGCAGATGGTAAAAGGGTTTCCCAGTATTTAGTAGCCAACAAGCTCATGTGAGAGCTACATATTGGGAAAGCATCATAGAGAAAAATTCATTTCTGGAGTCTCATACAGAGGAAAAGCCATTGGAGTTGGTACACACAGATTTGTGTGGACCGATGAAAACACCTTCTTTGATTGATAATGTCTATTTTATGACTTTCATTGATGATTTCAATCGAAAAACTTGGGTGTATTTGTTGAAACAGAAATCTCAAGATTTTGATGTGTTTAAAAGTTTTAAAGCTGTGGTTGAAAAGGAGAGTGATAGGTTTATTAAATTTTTGAGATCAGATAAAGGAGGTGAGTATATGTTAAATAATAGAGCAGGGTCTTGTTCTATTGTTACTCTTATTCCCGGCTCTTATTACTATCCTTTAATTACAAATTTTAATTAAAAATAAAAATAAAGATATGTTCCTAGCCGTATCTTGCTGTATCTTTGAGGCCTTGATTCTAGAGATAAATAGAATCTATAATTATATCTTTATTCATTAGCCTATATCTATCCATAAGATACAGGCGTTGATTCTGGAGATAAATAGAATCTATGATTATATCTTTATTCATTAGCCTATATCTCTCCATGTATGAGGTGACGTCTATTCCGTGTAATGCCCATAACCATGTTACCATTCCGTATTATCTTCCTAACTCTCCAGGTCCTAAATCTGTATTTCCTGGTCTCCATCTTTTCAGTCTTTTCTTTGCCAGCCCCGCTGCCTTCTCAATGTCCCTTTCATTCATTAAATATAAGACTTTATTTTTTCAGAAATTAATCTGGAATATTATATTTTAATTTTCAATTTATAGAAAAATAATCATAATTTTTTTAAACATTAAACTAAATATTATTGTATTTAGAGTAATGTGATGTTCTACATCTTAGTATGGGGAGATATTGTCTTGGAGTAAGTTATGTAACATTTGTTCCTATAAAAATAAATTTAAAAATACAAATGATACCGTCTTTAAAAAAATTAAATTATATTGCTTTCATGGCAAACTTAAATAAAATATTTTGTAATATATTTTAATGTATAAAAAATTAAAAATTAAAAAAGTTACACTTCCCTAAATCTCTCTGAATATTTGATAAAACTTGGATCTATCCTCTTAATTTAATTTTCATTTTTTTAAAATAATCATAAAATAAATATATAAAATCAAAACGTTTTAATTATTACTTCTTGGAAGCATAAATTTTCTTGAGAAGGATAATTCCGGTATTACTCTCGAGTGCAATATTGTCCATAGTCAATGGTGATCAGTCTCGGTATTACGTATTGACTCATTCAAATAGCCAAATAGCCAAACAGATAACATTCAATGTTGCGTAGGAAGCTACTCGCCACTCGCCCTTAAAAAAATTATAACAATAAATGCTGCGTAGGAAGCTACTCGTCACTCGCCTTCAAAAAAAGTTATAAAGGCTCTGGTGTGCCCAGCAGAATGGCTCATATATATTAGAATGGGGAGAGGAAGTTGCACGAGAGGGCAACACTCACAGATTCTGTCATGTTTTTTCCTCATCCTTCTGCTGCTTCGCGTAAAGCCGGGTGATGCAGTAGACGCGTCTTCCGACAGCATAGTTTCAGGCGCCTCCCTGACTGGTAACCAGACCAGGATTTCTCTGAACGGTACCTTCGTATTGGGTTTCTTCAATCTCACCAACAACAACGTTAAGGAATGGTATGTAGGTATTTGGTATGCCACGGCCTCTCAGCAGACAATCGCGTGGGTGGCCAACAGAGAGCGGCCGCTGCAGAACGCATCCGGTGTTTTCAATCTCAAAGAGGACGGGAGTCTCGTTCTGTCCTATGGAGGATCTATCTTCTGGTCCTCCAAGGGAAACGGGAAGAAGCCTTCTTCGGCTGTGATCACGGATTCTGGTAACTTGAAGGTGATGAGTGCGGAGAATACCTCTGAAAGTATTTGGGAGAGCTTCGACCATCCGGGAAATACGTGGTTGCCTGGGATGAAAATTAGTGTGACCCAGAACCTGACTTCCTGGAGGAGCACTTGGGATCCGAGTCCCGGGCCATTCGGCCTTCAGATGGATCCAGACGGAATCAACCAGTTCGTTTTGGTGTGGAAGAACCAGATCCAATACTGGCAAAGCGGTGCCTGGAACGGCCAAATCTTCAGCGACGTTCCCGAGATGACGCAGAATTACATCTACGATTTCAGCTTTTTCAGTAAAGGTTCGTACAAGTATTTCACTTATTCTGTGAAGCCCCAATTCACATATCTGTCGCGTTTCGTCATGGACGAAGCGGGAGAAATTCGAGTTTACATTATGCTGACAAACAACGAATGGAGCATGTTCTGGGCACAGCCCAAAGATCAGTGCGATGTGTATGACGTGTGCGGGGCATATGGATCTTGTAACAATAACAATCTCCAGTCCTGCAACTGCCTCACGGGCTTTGTCCCCAACGACACCCATGAATGGGAGTCTCAACAGTGGTCAAGCGGCTGTGTTCGGAAGACGCCATTAAAATGCGCCCATGCCGGAAACTGGACCAACACCGTTGGATTTGTTGAGTTGAGTGGCCAATCTATGCCCCCTCAAGGGGTTCAATACAAAGGGCAAGGGCAACAACAGTGCCAAGCGGCCTGTCTCGGCAAATGTTCGTGCACCGCATATGCCTATGTTGATAACGACACTTTGCAGGCATGTCTAATCTGGTTTGGTGAATTGCTGGATCTGTCCGATACGGCCTCCAACGAGATCTCTCTGTTTCTGCTGTTAGATAAGTCTGATTTGCCTGCCTCCTCGAGTTCCAACAAAGAGACAACCCTGGCAGGCCTACTGGGTGTCGTCGCAGGCGGGTTTTTTGTTATTATGGTCCTTGTGTTGCTGTTTCTCTGGTTTCGGAGGCGCCCGGGATTGTCTGCAACAGAATACGCGCCGGCTATGCTTTCTGTATTTACTTACAGAGAGCTACAGGTTGCAACGAAGAATTTTTCTGAGCGTCTGGGACGCGGGGGTTTCGGCTCTGTCTTCAAAGGTACTCTACCAGACGGTTCTCTGGTGGCTGTTAAGAAGTTGGAGGGTGTGAGCCAAGGGGAGAAGCAATTTCGCATGGAGGTGAGCACGATCGGAATTACACAGCATGTGAATCTGGTTCGACTGCGGGGATTTTGCAGCGAGGGCTCGGGAAGACTGTTGGTGTACGAATACATGCCCAATGGCAGCCTCAGCTCGTTCCTGCTCCACCAAACTCGGAGCGATGCTCAGCAGAAGGTGCTGGACTGGGAAACGCGCTTCGGGATCGCTGTGGGAACTGCCCGGGGAATCGTTTACCTGCACGAGAAGTGCAGGGACTGCATCATTCACTGTGATATCAAGCCCGAAAACATCCTCCTGGATTCCAATTTCTGCCCCAAAGTAGCCGATTTCGGACTGGCGAAGCTCCTGGACAGAGAGTATAGTAAGGTCCTTACGACCATGAGAGGAACCAGAGGATACTTGGCCCCAGAGTGGCTCTCCGGCCTGCCAATCACTTTCAAGGCTGACGTCTACAGCTTCGGCATGACATTGCTCGAAATAATTGGAGGGCGAAGAAACATGGACGGCGACCCGGAATCGAGCGAGCTGTTCTTTCCCACGTGGGCTGCAAGTCAGATAAGCGGCGGAAACGCCATGGAGGTTCTTGACAAGAGATTGATGAACGTGAACGATGCAGAGGCGGAGCAGGTGAAGAGGGCTGCCATCGTGGGAGGATGGTGCATTCAGGACGACGAAGACGAAAGGCCGACGATGAGCCAAGCGTTGCAGATATTGGAAGGCGTTGTAGACACCCCCGCGCTTCCGCCGCTTCCTCTGTCTCTACAAATCTTTGCCCTAAAACCCAGAGATGTCGTGTTCTTCTGGGATAAAGATTCTTCTTCGAATGCACACGACGACAGTGATGATCCCTACAATCCGCTGTAGATCCTCACACAGTATTTCCGTTTACTTGCATTTTCATCTAAATTATAAATATTTTATCTAATTGAACGAAGTGGAAGGTATGATAGAATTAGTCCAGACCCCATTTACCATGCTTCTTTCTTTTCCTAAACATTAAATGGGAAGAGACACAAAATTATGACCCCATTTACCATGCTTCTTTCTTTTCCTAAACATTAAATGGGAAGAGAGACAAAATTATGATTTCTGCTTAAGATTAGCATCCGTTCTCTGTTTTATGTGGAATTGATCTCAACTTTGGTTTCTGTATATAGATTTGTGATTTATATATATCTTTATTATATATAAAATTGCATTGTTAACCTAAACGGTGCTGTATTTTTTTATTAAAATGGCATGCTTGTCTCCAATACGTTCGTTTTATTTATTCAAATGATATGCTTGTCTCTCATAGCTGGTTGTTTTATTCCATGTCCTCGGAGTTAAATATGGATTAGATGCCCCACTCACGATTACTTAAAACAAAAACCACACATTTACACTTCATATTTTTAAAATACATGTTCATGTTACTTTAGATTAGCGTAAAAGAACTATCAACGAAAAACTTAATCAATAGTTAATGTGAAAATAGCACAAATCATTCCCTAACGTTGCTTATCTCCTAAACAAAGCAAGTGCTTTGCACTCTTTGAGCTATAGTCTACTGAATTTTATTTTATTTTTTTCTAAAATATGTATATAGATTAAGATTTAACAAAAAAATTTAATATAAGATTTATATCGATTTAGACCTAACTAAAATCTAGTACATGGATTAAGCAAGGAAGTCAGCCTAAATGGTTTGTCATATAATTTGGGAGAGTTTAGATTTGTGACTCCTTTGGGATCTTTGTCTTGCACCCTTTATATGATGTAGCATTTAACTTTTACATGGTTTTTTTTACCAAAATAAATTATACTAATATGAATCCAATCCATGTCTTCCTAGGATACTCAATTCATAGATTGACACCTTGCCTTGGCTTGAAGAGTTATGATGGGATCACATGTCTTCACACATATTTACCTAAATCCCTTTATCTGACTTGAAGGCTCATATGTTCTTCCTAGTTTCTTCTAGAAATTCCTGGCATGAAATCCCATGGTGTTAGCTCAACCAATTAGCACAAATGTTGTTAGGTATTTGAATAGTTTGTGCAATTTAATGCCCACTTCGAACCCCCATAGGTTAGGCACACTAGTTTACACATATGGTTTTTCTAGGGACATCATCCAAAGCGTGGGAAAACATCCATTTGGTTTCCAAGTAAGGATTTTCCTTTAAAAAAAATGCATTCTTTGCAAAAAAACCCAAGATTATAAGTGGATGCTACTTTCCTCTAGTTTTATCACCCTATTGAATTATAGACATTACCATCTCTCCTTTCACATATATGAAACTTGGAATATCAAAATTATTATCTATTGTCTCAAACACTATTCATGTACAAAATTCAATGCAAGAACTCGTTGCATGTAGTGTACATAGCATGACCTCTACTTGGACCCATTAATGGTTCAAGCATTGGGCATTCTAGGGGATGCTTTACACTAAACCTCAACTAATAGAGAAATGACATCTTTTGGTATATAATTGGTTAACTTGGGATACTCTCATGATTTGGTCATCATCAAGGATAATAGATCATTTCCATGTTCAAGGGGATCCACTTGCTTTCTTTCCTTTTGTTGTTGACTCCTTTGTTGTTGAT
Organism: Larix kaempferi; assembly: GCA_027924585.1. Classification (NCBI taxonomy): domain Eukaryota; kingdom Viridiplantae; phylum Streptophyta; class Pinopsida; order Pinales; family Pinaceae; genus Larix; species Larix kaempferi. The sequence continues at coordinate 28,514,753 of BSBM01000012.1, forward strand.
TATGTTTTAGTGAACAAGGCCTTACTATTATAACCATAGGATTGTTAGGTATCTTCAACACCTCCCCCCCACTAACCATGTTTTCTAATCTATTCATGTTTCACTTGGTTACTCCCTCCTATCCTAGCATAAATCAAGTTTGCCAATGTTAGTCATCAATTTCTACCACAAGCTTAACTAACTATACACGTGCTTCCTCAAAACAAGGCTCCTCTCTACTTTTGATACTTGTGAATTAATTGAGAACTCCCTCTACATCACCAAGATCCATTTGGTATTCCAGACTTGACACCTTCCCCCATTCCATATCCACTTCTTGCCTAGCTAAGAATGACCAGTGCCATTGTAATGCTTAGTATGATTGAATTTGAAAAACCATTTATAACCTAACCAAATGTTATGATGCATAGATACTCCAATTCAAAGTAAATGCAAAGAAAATGGGTCATTCTTAGGAAGGAAAATAGTGCAATATTCTTAAGATTTAAAATGGATAGTATCAATTAAATAACATCATTAATAGCTGATAAGAAAGTAGTAATAGTAACTAAATTTGGAAAAATGGAAAACCTATTGATATCAAAATTAAGTACTTTGCCATCTTAAGTAGTTTTTTACCCCTATAACTAGATTCAACCAAACTCTAACCAAAACCAGTACTACCACCTACATTAATGATTGAGCAATATTACATTTTTGGATGATAACTACCTAGTATGCATTATTTAAGGGGGTACATTATATTATTTAGTACATGGACTAATTATCTTGTGTACCTTCTTTAATGAGGCCACATATTATAGAGTACACACCAATGAACTAATGAGCCTTCTTTAAAGAGTTTCAATAACATTATTGATTAGACTTTCCAACTACCTTGTTAACTTGATTTATTGACGAGAAATTCCTTACATTAATCAACAACTATTTATTATTTCTTAGAATTCCAATCATAAAATATTTGGCAAGATTTTGTACAAATATTCAAATTTAATGATTTTATATAGTTTCTAGAAAATTTTGGCAAATTTTAGAGAAATAAACCTTTATTCTAACACCCATTTAATTAAATTTAAACTAATCTCCCCAAGCCATGATAAATTTATTGTGAATATTGGTTTCCATTAGTTGATATGTGAAGAGATGTTGATTTACAATACCTAAGATGTCAATTTTCAATAATTAATACATTAGTCTCATTTTTTTCTTTTTAGTAACATTAAATCAAAGTTTGTAACAAGGTCCTGGCCCATAACATGAAAAAATTAACAATTTTCCAATTAATTCACTAATATATTAATTGTTTTTTTTCTATCATATACACTATTGATATTTAAATTGTAGATGTAACTTCAAGCATATTTATGTGTATAAATGATCAAGCACGTCCATTTTTTTCCAATTTATAATATATTTATAGACTAGAAATGCAACTCCAAACTTTGCCATATCATAAATAAATAAAATTAAAGCACGACATTTTTCTAACACAGGCACAAACACATATTCATGTAAAACATTGCAACGCCGACAATTATGCAAATTTTGCATGAGGCCTAGAGAAAGAACATTTATGGATAAATCCCATGAGTTTATTATGTATCATTCAATTAACAAAATGAAAATAATGTGTTGATCCCAACAACTTTCCTAAATCTCATGAGATTTGGGGACCCATCTATTCTTCTTTCAAAAGAAGAAGGCTGCTTCAATATGTATATTGAAGGTTTTCATTTCCGAGCTTGAAAATTTGATACGTATGCATTCACAAATGGTTGCACAATTGATATTCATGTTGCCTTTGAAAGGTCCAAAATGTTCACTTGATTAATCTTTTAATTGGATTTTTTAATGTGGATAAATCCCATGAGTTTATTATGTATCAATCAATTAACAAAATGAAAATAATGTGTTGATCCCAACAACTTTCCTAAATCTCATGAGATTTGGGGACCCATCTATTCTTCTTTCAAAAGAATAAGGCTGCTTCAATATGTATATTGAAGGTTTTCATTTCCGAGCTTGAAAATTTGATACGTATGCATTCACAAATGGTTGCACAATCGATATTCATGTTGCCTTTGAAAGGTCCAAAATGTTCACTTGATTAATCTTTTAATTGGATTTTTTAATGTGGGACGCACCCTTATGAAATACAAAGAGAACCAAGGCCAATCATGTGCTCTCATAGTTTTAATATTGCACAAATAATAAAGTTTGAGATAATGCAACATATGACACATGGATATAGACTTGGATGATGACATGACACATGGATATAGACTTGGATGATGACATATCACATGGGATGTAAATTTTATAACCACGAAATCACAAATTGAAGTAGAACCAAGTATCAACACAATGATACCTTTTTTTCAATAACACAATGATACCAAGTTTTCAACTAGTGAAGTGATATCAAGTTTTCAATCTAGGCAATGATACATTGATGTGATTACAAGGTTGGATCCAATGAGAAATGATACATCACATCCTTGAAAAACTTCTAAATAACATGATATATTATCACATTGTGTGCAAGTTTCAAACAACTGCTACTTCCACAAGACATGGCTTATTGTATCACTATAAAAGTTTGAATGAGCGCCTCAACTCTCACACCCTTGAACAAAGTGGAAACAACACGATACATATTGCATGACCAACATTTAGTGGATAACATGGACCACATTGCATTGAATTGGAGTTTCAAAGGGACGCAATGACATTAAATTAACCCAAAAGTTTCATTGTTATTAATAAATCACAAAGGAATTGATATTTTGAAATGATACAATAAATTATTGCACATAAAGAACAAACTTCATCAAATAATGCACATCATGTGCAAACAAATTTTTAAAACCATGCAATGGTTTATTGTATAGGTTACGAGATTTTTAACAATTGGCATTATGGCACAATGACTAAAGTATGAACTGTTTGACTAACACATGATATTTTTAGAAAATCAAACACCTTGTGAAACCGCTCACACAAACATATCACAAATCAACACACTAACGCTTTACATGGTTAAAACCCTCATAGAGGGAAACAGTCCATGGCCTCATCCAAATAGCTACTTGAGGCAATATATTATGCAAAGCCAAAAAAATTTACATATGAGTTTCTCACAATCAATCATTAAGAAAATGACCATCCATGCTATTTAAATAGAGATCATGGACCAACCGAGTGTTAAGACACATATCAATGGCCAACAAGATGAAGGTGAAGATGAATCGTCAAATCGTTCTATGTCTAGAACATATTGTGACCATTGGATTCCATAAGTACAAATGCATACTAATGCATACTAAACAAACACACTTTAGCTAAAGACACATTATACCAAGTTGATCTTAACTAACTCCTAAGTGTCTTAGTATCCTAACATCCCCTCTTAAGAAAAAATTGGGATAGGATGGAAGGATTTACAAATGTGACACAATAGGGGAAGGAAGGAGGCATTAGATCATATCCCCCCTTAATGGAAAATTCCTAAAATCCTAACATAGATCGAAGTTTAAAAATATTTTCTTATGTAAGAGACTTTGTGAAGATATATGCAACTTGATCATTTATAGGGAAAAATAACTCTTCAAGAATGCAATCTTGAATAAGCTTTTTAATGTTCAGTGCATCTATAGCTCAATGTGTTTTCCATGCTGATGTTGAACTGGATCTTTGGAAAGCTTTATGGCACTTTGAGTGTCACACGAAATGGTATTTGGATGTTGTTTCTCAAAGCCTAACTTTGAAAGGATTTGTCAAAGCTACAAGGCTTCCTAACTTGCATTAATTGTGGATCAATACTCTTCTTCTACTAAATAAAGAGAAATATCTTGTTGTTTCTTACAAGCCCAAATGACAAGTCTAGAACCAAGACTAAAAACATATCTTGCAATAGACTTATGATCATTAGGGTCACTAGCCTAATCTAAATTGTTGAAACCAACCTATTTAGCTGCCAAGATAGGCAGATAATCAAATTGGCTAAACAAAGCCAAATACACACAAGAATATGACCACGAATACAAAGAGAATGACGTGAAAGAAAAATTTCTCATTAAGGTACGTACATATAAATATACATGAATGATGAGAGTGGCCCTTGGTTTCATATTCCAATTGGTCTCTTGGACTCCTTCATGACTCTTCCTATTCACCTATTGACTCTTCACTTTCTTTTCTCAATAATATTGTGAATAGTGATACAATAATATGATATTATGCCTAATCCTAAGGATTGGTTCCCAACAATCCCCCCCTTAATCCAAAGAGGTGTATATGAGTCCAAGTAGAGAGCTGAAATATGGAGAAGGACAACTGCAAATGGCTGAAGAATATCTCTGAATCAAAGGTTAGCAGAAGCTAAAGTATTCTACTAAGTAGGTGGTTTTAGGTTGACCAAAAACTATGGAACTTGGCAATGACTCTGATTCTGGCTCAACGGTTCTATGGAACTTGGCTCTGACTCAGGTTCTAGCTTAGTGGTTCTTGGAACATTCCGAAGGCTAGTAGAAGTTTAATTCTTCTACTAAAGGTGGTTCAATGATGACCAAGAAATATAGAACTTGGATCTAAATCTCAGAGGTTCCCAGAACATTCCAAAAGCTATTAGAATCTAATTCATTCTACTAAATGGGTGGTTTTAGGATGACCACAAACCAAATGGAGCTTAGTGGAACATGAATCTAACTCTAGTTCAGTGCTGCAACTCTAACTCTGGCTAGGTGGCTTTGACTCGAGGCTCTGGCAACTAGCACAAGATTCTATCTATCTGGCACTAGTTTAGGCTCACTTGTTTCGGCTCGCTTATTCTTGCTAGCTTTTTTCTGACTGAACAAGGTTATGAGAAGAATATATCTTAGTTGGAAGATGTGGCATTGCTTCATAATGAATCCTTTGGTATGACTTACAAATATTCTTTTTTGTTGATGACCATTACCAAGAAGCGATCCACCCATAGTGGATCTTCTCTCTTGCAAGTTTCTTCAGAATGAAGCATCTATTTGAAGAATGCATATGTTTTCCATAATGCTTACAAGGATGAAGATTGAAACATTGATCTTTATTATGGCCAAATCAATCACAAAGTTGGCATTTCAAACTATGAATTGATGTGGATGAAGATGAAATTTCATTTAAGAAATGAACACTCTAAAATTGGATTGGCTTGGAGAAATCAGGAATGTGAACCGTCACTTCCTTGTCGGATCCGAGACCAGTTATGCACTTGTTGTGGGTGATCTCTTCCCAAGGATTTATGATGGGATTGGGAAGTGCAATTGAAACCTATGTATGCATAACTTTATATTCATATTCATTTTCTTTTGACGTGGGGCCATTGATTTTCTTATGTGCATATGAAGTGGCATCATTCTGTGTAGGTTGCTGAAAATAATCATAAAGATGATTGTTATAAACATGAAGTTTAGAATGTTGCTTCCTTTGTTGTATCTCATCACATTGGATTTGTGACTCAAGATGAAGAAACTCAATAGTATCTTACAATTCTTGTACACAATCTCAAATGCGAGTGAGGGTAGTTTTGTCGACCATGATAGTGTTGTCAACATAGGAGAAAAGTAGAGTATTTAGTAACTCTACCAAGCCATTGATCCTAGCCATTGAAGATAAGACTCACCCAAACTAAATAACAGATTCTTGAACTCCACCATTTTACAATCAAATCCAACAATTTAAGTACTTGAATCAGAAGAAGAATTGGTGTCGGGTTCAACCGAGAATGCACCTAATTCCAATTCAACTCACTTTCAATGAAAACTTACCAAAAATATTGTTTGCAACTTAATGCAAAATTTGAAGCTAAATTGGCTTAAAGAGAATGCTTTACCTATGAATGCTAAGTGCCTTGATTTATTTTAGTTCATATCTTAGTTTGTTGTAGATATTCCTTTGTCACCAAATTTCCGCTACAACTTTTAACCCACTATCTCCACAAGCTTACAATTCTTACCAAAGGTAAAAACCGTGGCAGAATGCTTTCCCATTGATCTCACAATCTGTCAAAAATTAATTAAAAAATAAAACTTCGAAACCTTTTCATGCACTCCACGACAGTTTCCAATTCACAACAAGTGACACATTATTATCACTCAGCTTCAATTAGTTCCACATTGTAGTAGCTTCACGCAGACTTCACAATGGTCTACAATAGTGGAGAAGAGATCACAATGTAGAATCCCCAAGGTTTACTCCATGAAAGGGAATCTCAAGGGACACCATACAATCTTTAACGCAAGCATCCATCACACCCCACATAGGCAGTCTTCAACTCCAAGAGAGGTGGCATTCACAGCCTTCTCGAAATTAGGGTTTCTACAAAATTCTAGCATTCATAATGAAGAGACTCAATGAAAGTTTGCTCATAGTTTCTTGCTTGCATCAATGGTTCAATATTCAACACACACAAGTCCAATGTGCAGTTACATGCAGAGATAGTGACACTCTCAAAACTGTGATAGAGAAATCCTACGTCAACCGTGGCCTACACCGATTGAGGGGCTAATAGCTCTCTCATATCTTCAACACAGATGATAGCACTCTCACTTCTTATGCGGAATAATATATTAATTGGTTCTAGAATGAGCTTCTCCTTTCATATTTGTCTCTTCTCTACAAGATATTCTTTGTTTTCCAATGAAGCCTACACACTAGCAATCTCACGGTATCAATGGACAAAGAAATATATTCAATTGAATGTGTTGGTCCTAGCTTTTTGGAGGTACCATTTTTGCGAAAACATTTTTGGTGTGGACAAAGGCAAAGTGGAAGTGGTTCGATAAAGCAGTCAAATCCGACGAAGCGACCAAGAAATCAAGAAAATAAGTTAGGTTTATCAAGTCAAATGGTTAGAGTTGAGTCAGTTAGTTAGAAGTGGTCCACATTGTATTAATGAGTCGGTTAGTAAGTTAGTGGGTTAGTGGGAGTGGGACAAGCTAAGTGTTCCCTATAAATATGTAATAAGGGAGAATTGTTGGGTTGGTTACTAATATTCCTACTATCAGTCGATGTTGTAGGAGCATATTTTTTAGTCTGTAATGAAGTGTTATGGTATATCTTTCGGGGTTATTTTGGAGAAGCCAAGTCATTGATCTGCAAGCTGTGTGCGCAGATCCTTTGTAAGTCATGAAGAAATCTGTAAGTCATAGTTGAAGTGCTTATTTGGTTGTGACTCATAATAAAAGCGTCATGTCCCAAATTTTGCATTGGATCACAATGGCCTAATCACATTTTCCATATTCATGAGAGTTTGTCAAATTGATGCTAAGGGTCAAATAATTGTAAAGGTAAAAAATTAATAGTTTCCTAGGTTGGGCTAGAAGCTTTGGGATTTCAAATAAGAAGGATAATAAATTATGTGTGGACATTAGAATAGCATAAATATTTAATAAAGGAGCTAAATAAATATATACATGGGAAAATCAAAGTGGCATTTGATCTTGAAGACACATGGAGGAAGTGGGACCCACACAAGCTAGATTTTCTATGCCACATGGAATCCTCCTCTTGTCATTTCGAATCCATAAGAAGCCCAAGGGTCTTGGGATGAGTTGGAAGGTCAATAATACATGGCATGAGTCAATGAGGTCGAAATGTAGAGGAAGAGTAACTCCCATGGAAGAGGAAGAGGCAATTTGGAGCTAGTGGGACACTTGGGCTAGATTCCCTAGCTCTATGACAACAATGATAAAGATGCTATGACACATATGACACAAATCAGACTTGAAGGCTAACATCTGAAATATATGACATGTTAGGGCTAAAAATAGCCTCCAAGAGGGCACTCAAGTGGTTTAGGGCAGTTAAGATGCTTCCACACATGATTTGGTGGAAGTGGGAGACTAGGAATTATTGTACAAGTGGATTATTTGGAATCTCTTCACAACTTGAGTTGGAATGCATCTCTTGGAAGGAATTCGACCCATAGAGAGATTGGAAACTTTATAAATGTCAAGAACAAAGAATGAAGGCACCTTCGATCATTTTTAGAATTTGCAATTGCATTTGTGAAGAGGGAGAGCTAGTGGGTGACTAGTTTCTTGCCTTAGCCAATTTCGAGGGTGAAAGATTCCCATCCAAGTTGGTAATTGGAAACGCCATTCAGTCCTTTCATTTGGAGATTTAATGAAGTCATTTGTTGCAGGTGTAAGCTATAGGGCAGATCATGGTTTCTTCTATTGCAGTTCATTCCTTCAACCATTTCCATTTTTCATTGCATATTCTTGATCCTTGAGGGAGGAAATTTTTGGTGAGCTATTGTACTCTTTGGGGGAGCTTATAATGCCCCATTTATTTTATAATATGAATTAAATAATCTGTTCTTCATATCTAGAAAGTTTCAGGTCTAAATATCAAGTGTTTGTATGTAAAACTAATGATTATTGAGCAAATAGTGACCATTCCCCCGCTAGATTGATGTATGCCAATGTATTGATGATGATTTCAAATGGAAGAATGTTTCTCTGATATATTTATGATGTATTTACTTCCATTGATGAGTATTACAATTTTCATGTTCAACACTTAATCATTTTGAGCCATCTTGCTCATTTTTTTTCATTTGAAGAAGATTTAATGCTATTTCCCCCAAGGTCGAAACTAGTCTTCTTGCATCTGATTTAAGGGAGTTATAGAAGACATTAAAAGTTGAATAGTGATTCATATGAGTTCATGTTGATTTCATTTATATTTACCAGGATTCCATTCAGAAATTCGAGTTGGAATGAGTGCATTTGGAAAGTCATTTTCACCATCTACCCTTAGGGGATTTGAACTACAATTTACTAGTAAAACTCCATACATTGATCAGATTGCCAAAGTGAGTTGAAGAATTCATTTGATGGTTAAAATACACCTATAAACACCATTTTTATGTATTAACATCATTCATACACCTACTGGTACAATTTGAGAGCATTTGGAGCTATTTGGAGCCATCTACCATTGGGGGTTTGAGCCTCGAAATTACTAGTAAATTCCCTGAGTTCTCTTGGATACCTATTAGACAATAAAACCACATATAATGCTGCAAATATAATTTAATTAATGTCTTATAATAGATACAATTCTCATATCAAATATTAGTGGCGGTTGTACAGTGTTTGGAAGAGTTTTTTTTCAAGACCCAGGGGGGATTTCCACTTCCCAAATTGACTAGTCTTGTCCCGAAACTTCGTCCCTTTCAAATTGCATACCATGGTTGGGTATATCAGTTGATTATATGTCTGATAGATGTGTTCATGTGTCCCATCACCCCTCGTGACCTTCCTCACCAAATTTGAAAGTAATTGGAGGAGTTTGGAATCAATTGCATCCATATACCTAGAGTTAAAATTTGGTGAATTTGAGCACATTGTGAATTTTATTATAAAGGGACATTATAGTGGTATCAGAGCATGGTTGTTGAACCTATGAATTAATATCATACATTGAAGAATACGTTGTAGCCATGTCTTACTATTATTATGAATCCTATGAGTACAATTCTTATGAGGAATATGCGGATGATTATGAGCAATATGAAGAAGAATGTGAATGGTTTGAGGAATAACTGCCATCATGCAACACTTCTTACAATTTCATGAGGAATGAAGATTATTCTTATGACTTTGAATCTGATGAAGATGAGTGTGTCACACTACCAAAGGATAATTCTATGAATGAGTTACAAAGATGGAGAGCAACATATAAAACCTTGCCCCAACAATATCAAAAATATCAAGAATATCTTGCTTCGAGGGGAGATACACAAAATGCCATGTCTTTTGAAGACTATGTTGATGCGGTGTTTGCAAATAGACCCAAAAATGAAGATGTGGAGTTAGTGAAGAAAGGTTTATGCCCTTCTTTTAAAAGACCTTGGAGAGAGTGCCATATGTGTGTGAGTGAAAAGATCAATGAAATATCTGAAGCTTCTGCGAAAGCATGTATGTCCTACTTGAGGAGCGTTTTGGGGAATTCTTCAAAAATAGATTCCAAATGCATTGATCTTAAGGAAAAAAAGGGGCAAAATGCATCAGCTTTCTTGAAGGAGAAAAAGGAAGAGACATCACAAGAGCATGAAGAAGATTCTATTGAAAATATGGAAGATCATTTCGAGACACCTTCTACCCTAGACATGAACCAAAGAGCATCTACTGATGGATGCTTGAACTATGAAGGAGTACCTACTGATGGGCGCTCACACCTCTATGTTGGTGACATAGAGATCACTTTTAAAAGTGTTTCTGCAAGCCAAACTTCCATAAAGCATGAAAATGAAGACCTTGTAGCAGTTGAAGAAGAAACAAGATCAACTTCCCCATCACCACTTGAGCTTCATGAAGTTGGTCCAAGCAAGAAGGAAGAAGATGAGGAGGTTCATTTGCAAGAGCCTCATTTTATTGAAGGTTCCTTTAAGATGAATGAAAAGAATATCCAAGAGTCCCTTAGAATACTCCATGACACTCAAGCATTAGTGTCAAATTCTTGTTAGAAAGCTACTTCATTGGGGAAACATCATTCCTTGAAGACATGGAGAAGATTCAAAGAGAAATGTGCCACATCAAAGGTAATTTCATGTCTTTTCTTTTTGATAGAAACAATTTGTTTGAGCTTAATGAATTGTTACATGATGCATACTTGAAGAATAATGAGGATAATCATAAGCTCACAATTCAGAATGAGCAACTTCTTGAAAAGTTGCAAGATACTTGTTTTTCCTCCTATGTTTGAGATTGTCAAATGGTAGATTGTTTGGAGGATTCTCATGACATGGTGGATCATGCGAAATGTGAAAATTTGAATGTGCTTGATGTGTTTGAAGATGAACTTGAAGAGATCCAAACACTTGATGTGGTGGAAGAGGAACTTGAATTGTCTCCTGATGAAGGTTATGCAATTTTTAAAGAAGAGCATTACTCCAATACATTGGAACCAATCTATGACAAAGGTTTCACACTTTTGAAGGAGCTGCATGATACTACCCATATGTTTCCTTTCCATGATGAAACTTCTGCACTTTTGATCATTTGGGTGAGTTAGTTCATTCTCTTACATCCTACAATTCAATGTTTTGCAGCATTAGTCTCAATGAAGTATGGGTGAAAGGGTTCTTTTTTATTGTGCCACATGAGGAGTATGTAACTCCTAGATTTACTTTCTATGATGACATGGTTGGAGCACATTCTTATTCACATTTGCAACAGCACACTTTGTTACTTTATGATGATGCACACCTACATGGATGCACCTATGATATGCATTTGAGTCACTTGAAGACTCATGGTTTTTCTTGCTCAACACTTGGTTCATTTGATGTTGGAGGAACTTCATCCAACACTTGGGTGCATAGATTTATGATTGGAGAAAATTTTTGTTGGCAGCGACATACTTTGTTATATTTTCATGATTCTCGCATTCATGGATGTATGGGTGAGACTTCTTTGAGTCATATGAAGTCTCCTTGTTTTTTTGCTCATTATTTGGTTCAGATTTTAGTGGAGATTCTTCATTCACTTCTTGGGTGAAAGAATACATGGATGAATTTTGAGGCATATCAAATCCTTTTGGAGAAGCATTATAGGACATGGGATCCTCACCTATGTCATTGGAGCAGATTTGATTGGTCACTTGATCCTTGTATGCACTTGGAAAGTGGTGGTCTACTTGCTTGGAGGTATAAAAACTTTCATGATTTTTTGATGAGGCACCTTCTTGATGTACATTTTCATTATGTTGTTATGTAATTTGATGATATATATTTTTTACTCATGATGTTTGGAAGAATGCATATAAGAAAATGGGATCCAGGAACTATGAATTGGAGAGCACTATTAATTGTGGGTGTGCAATACAAGCAATGGGACCCTGGGATAATTCTTAGTCTCATTGGTTTCCATCTTTTGGGGAAACAAATAGTATGGGGGATGGATTTCCCACTTAATGAATTTATTTTAATCAGAGCAGTGCAGCATCAAGCATGATGGTTCCTCTCTAAAATCTTCATGAAATCTCAAAGACTCAAGGTTGGGCAATTCATTGGCAACTTCAAAGAATTATACAGAAAGCAGGTTCTTCAACACCCACGTTTGACATTTCTTGAGGAAAAGAAATATTGGGAAGGGAGGATTTGTCATGTCCCAAATTTTACATTGGATCACAATGGCCTAATCACATTTTCCATATTCATGAGAGTTTGTCAAATTGATGCTAAGGGTCAAATAATTGTCAAGGAGGAAAATTACTAGTTTCCTAGGTTGGGGATGGAAGCTTTGGGATTTGAAATAAGAAGGATAATAAATGATGTGTGGAAATTAGAATAGCGTAAATATTTAATAAAGGAGCTAAATAAATATATACAAGGGAAAATCAAAGTGGTATTTGATCATGAAGACACATGGAGGAAGTGGGAGCCACACAAGCTAGATTTTCTATGCCACATGGCATCCTCCTCTTTTCATTTTGAATACATAAGAAGCCCAAGGGTGTTGGGATGAGTTGGAAGGTAAATAATACATGGCATGAGGCAATGAGGTTGAAATGTAGAGGAATATTAACACCCATGGAAGAGGAAGAGGCAATTTGGAGCTAGTGGAACACTTGGGCTAGATTCCCTAGGACAACAATGATGAAGATGCTATGACACCTATGACACAAATCAGACCTGAAGGTTGAAATATAACATATATGACATGTCAAGCCTAAAAATATCCTCCAACAGGGCGCTCAAGGGGGTTAGGGTAGCTAAGATGCTTCCACATGTGATTTGGTGGAAGTGGGAGACTAGGAATTGTTGTACAAGTGGCATTCTTTGGAATCTCTTCTCAACTTGAGTTGCAATGCATCTCTTGGAAGGAATTCAACCCATAGAGAGATTGGAAACTTTATAAATTTCAAGAACAAAGAATGAAGGAAGATTTTGATCATTTTTGGAATTTGCAATTGCATTTGTCAAGAGGGAGAGCTAGTGGATGACTAGTTTCTTGCCTTAGCCAATTTCGAGGGTGAAAGATCCCCATCCAAGTTGGTAATTGGAAAGGCGAGTCAGACCTTTCATTTGGAGCTTTAATAGAGTCATTTTTTGTAGGTGTAATCTATAGGGAATATCATGGTTTTGTCTATTGCAGCTCATTCCTTCAACCATTTCCAGTTTTCATTGCATATTCTTGATCCTTGAGGGAGGACATTTTTGGTGAGCTATTGCATTCTTTGGGGGAGCTTATAATGCCCAATTTATTTTATAATATGAATTAAATAATCTGTTCTTCATCTCTAGAAAGTTTTAGGTCGAAATATCAAGTGGTTGTATGTAAAACTAATGATTATTGAGCAAACAGTGACCATTCCCCCACTAGATTGATGTATGCCAATGTATTGATGATGATTTCGAATGGAAGAATGTTTATATGATATATTTATGATGTATGGACTGCCATTGATGAGTATTACAATTTTCTTGTTCAGCACTTAAGAATTTGGAGCCATCTTGCTCAGCTTTATTTCATTTGAAGAAGATTTAATGTTATTTCCCCCAAGGTCGAAACTAGTCCTCTTGCATATGATTTAAGGGAGTTATGGAAGACATTAAAAGTTGAATGGTGATGCATATAAGCTCATGTTTATTTCCTTTATATGTCCCCTACTTCCATTTATAAATTCGAGTTGGACTGAATGCATTTGGAAAGTCATTTTCACCATCTACCCTTAGGGGATTTGAACCACAATTTACTAGTAAAACTCCATACATTGATCAGATTGTCAAAGTGAGTTGCAGAAGTCATTTGATGGTTAAAAGACACCTATAAAAACCATTTTTATGTATTAACATCTTTCATACACCTACTGGTACAATTTGAGAGCATTTGGAGCTATTTAGAGCCATCTACCATTGGGGGTTTGAGCCTCGACATTACTAGTAAATTCCCTGAGTTCTCTTGGATACCTATTCGACCATAAAACCACATATAATGTTGCAAATATACTTTACTTAATTTCTTATAACATATACAAGTATCATACCAACCATTAGTGGCGGTTGTACAGTGTTTGGAAGAGTTTTGTTTCAAGACCCAAGGGGGATTTCCACTTCCCAAATTGACTAGTCTTGTCCCGAAACTTCTTCCCTTGCAAATTGCAGACCATGGTTGGGTATATCAGTTGATTATATGTCTGACATATGTTTTAATGTGTCCCATCACCCCTCATGACCTTCCTCACCAAATTTGAAATTAATTGGAGGAGTTTGGAATCACTTGTCTCCATATACCTAGAGTTAAAATTTGGTGAATTTGAGCACATTATGAATTTTATTATAAAGGGACATTAAAAAAATACAAGCTCTTCCATGGTTTTTCCTAGGATGGGTTTCCATGTTAAATCCGGTGTCTTCATGTGTTGTGATATGTGAGGTGTGATGAGATTTGATATTTGTTTCTTTCCTCTGATTGAGTATTTAGATGAATGCATGATTAAGAGAATTGTGACTACTATGAATGTGAATTATAATCTAATTTATATCAATCTCACGATGTTATGGGTTATGTCAAAGTGATGAATGTGTCGCAACTCTGATTCTGTCGATGTTTTAGAATAGTTAATGTTATGGTTTATATGATGAATGCATCTCATGTCGAGCTATTCCCCTTCCATGTTGCAGAAACCTGGTTACTGCAGCTTCCATAGATACTTCGAGTGAGACTTCATCTGCTCTGCATGTGTTGCTGAAAGGGATTAATCTCCCTTTCAGGCCAGTATCTGTGCTAGTGGTGTTTTTTGGTGTGATGTTGAATACTTGAACCCTGGTCGAAGTAAAAGTTCGCCAACAAATAGTTACGTTTCCAGGACTGGGATTTGTGTGAAGGGGAATGTTGTGGCATCCTACTAAACCGGAGATCTTGGATTGGGTAGATCAGCAACTGAAATAATTTGCGAAGGTACAGAAAAAGCATCCATTAGAGTAAATTTGAGGTCTAAAATGGGCCTCCTAAGGAAAGTAATAAAATAATAGTTAAAATAATAAAATAATATTTATGAATTTTGGAGGAAAAAAAGAAAAAACTATTTTTTTTAATTTGTATTTTCAACATATCTCCCAGTCATTTTACTCAAATTTAGAGTGGGAGCACTTGTAGGATGCATAATTAAATTATGCATCCAACGAGTACCCACACTGCATACTTTTGAGGGACTCCACCCCATGAAAAATGAGAAATACATTAAAAAAATGTGTTACTTTCCAAACTAACACGTTTTTTTATTATGTATTTCTCATTTTTCGTGGGGTGGGGTACCTTAGAAGTATGCAATGTGGATACTCGTTGGATGCGTAATTTAATTCCGCATCCAATAGGTGCCCCCGCTTGAAATTTGAGTAAAATGACAGGGAGATATGTTGAAAATACAAATTAAAAAAGTAGTTTTTTAATGTCAAATATGCCAACTCAACCATTATGGTTGACTATTTTCTTGAAATTCTATTGGTTCTTGAATTCAATGGCTTGTTTTCATACAAGATGGATCATTTTATTATAAGGCCTATTTTAGACCCCAAATTTTCTCTAATGCTCGGTTGGACAACGAAGTTTGGTTAGATAAGTATAGTCTTACTGACATTCATGAGGCCTTCTTTGGTGAGTTTCATGTAATATTGCATGAATGGTTAGCAAGATTGACTAAGAAAAAGACAAATTTCCAAGGAGGTGAGCCTCGAAGTTGGACGCTAGTGTTGATATAGCGATTGAAATGTGTGAATAACAAAATTTCACGTGCAATAGATTACTGGATGAACAATGTACTGGAGGGGTACATTATCAAATTCGTTGTCGACAATATCAAGTCATATAGTGAAACATAACATGATTTCTTTGAAGGTCCACATGGTAAGTACCTCAAGTCATTGAATCTATCAATCAAGAAGCTACTTTGTGAAAAGGGTGTGATGCGAATGGAATCTGACGAGTAGAGAGATTGTGCACGGTGTCCATGGGTACTATATTGACAACGGTCTGGATGAATGGAGAATGAGTTGAAATGATAAGAGGAGAAGAAAGTGAACCTGATGAAGAGTGTGGGTTTCTGTGGAGTGGGAGACGATTTCATTCGAATAAGAGGAGGAGAACTGCGACAGGAAATAAGTGTTGTAGTGCGATTGAAAGGAGAGACTATGAACTAGTACCACAACTCGACGATGATTCTAGCGATGAGGATTAAGAGTATCAGCTCATATTTGAAGAGGAAAAGGAACTCAAAGAAAAATTCTAGACCCGAGACTGTGACATACCCACGACCCCATGTACATCTCTGGAGACTAAGGTAAGACCTAGTAATTCTTCACATTTCTTTCAATCTAGTTAGAGTAGTGGAAATAGGCAAAATAATACTTCAATGAGTGGGAAGAAATTCAATAATGGTCCATTAGTAGTAAATCAACTGAATCCCTATAAGCCTAGAATGGTCGGGGATGACATGAAGTTACCAATTTTCAATGGGAATGGATCAAAAGATCCAAAGCAACAATGGTTTTTATGCAATGCAGTATGGACTGTAAAACAAGTACAAGACAACAAGGTCAAGTTGGCATAGTTGATCATGACCTTTAGAGGTCATACCTTAGATTGGTTTATGAAATTTTCTGAAGTTACTGGCACTCAACCTATAAAACCTTAGCAGAAGTCAAGGAGGGATTGAAAACTGAATTCAAGAAGCCAAAGTTTGAATCCCAGTGTATTGTTGAATTGAAAGAGATTAAGCAAGCGTCGAATGAGTCTATGTGGGACTTCGACCAACGGTTTAAAACATTAATGGCCCATGCAAGTTTTTTGATGAATGATCTACAAGATGAGAAATGGTTTATCGCTACATTACTGCCTCATATCAGGGTTCCACTTATGCAACAAAATATCCTGACATAGACATAAGCCTTGGAGTTGGCTATGAAGTTAGAAGCATCACTTGTCGGAGAGATTGGAGTTGACATGGCTCAAATCCAGTTGTAGTTAGAAAATTTGTATATTCAGATTCAAGATATTAAGAAAGGTAAAGAAAAGCAAGAAGATGTTTGGTGCACTAGGTGCAAGGAAGATAGACATTCTAAATACCAATGTATGACATTTCATGATTATCTTAATGCTAGTAATCAGAGTCCATTAAATCCTGCTGTATGGTGCATAATCTGTCAGACTAAAGGACATCGACCAGAAGAATGTTATTTGTTGCAAAAGATGGTAATTACTCCTCATAACATATGGTGTGAGTTTTGTCGCTCTATCGAACATGACGAGAAACATTTTCGAGCATATTAGTTGATCATTGAACGTACTGCAGATACATTTCTTATGAAGGGAGAAGGTCAGGCTTAGAGAAGCGATGCACAATTCAATCAACCATGAGGTGGATTCATAGGTCGTGGATGAGAAGGATTTGTTCAGGGTAGAGGACAAGTCATATGTTATAATTGTGGTACCCCTGGACATTATGCTCAAGAGTGTTTGCATCCTACTACGACTTGTACGTATTGTAGAGCACTAGATCATACTATTAAAGAATGTCCGTAGCTTATAGCGAAATGGAAGGAAAACCACAATCAGAATAAAACTAGAATGAGAATCAAAATGTACAGAATATTTCAGCAGAACTACGACCAAATCAACCTACTCTCACTATGGTAACAAGAGGTGGAGATACAACAAGTGGAGATAAGAACAGTTATAAGAACTAGAGAGATCCGAGAGTGAGACCAGTAGTTCATAAGCCACCACAGTTTGATGTTCAAAAAGGAGAAAGGCACATTATTCAAGGCTCAAGACAAATTCTTGAAGGGCACATTGACATCCTCCCCAACGCCCATTGTTGAAGAAGGACCTGTGTATGATATGCCACCTCGCTTCGACAAGTTTGCACCAAAGAAAAGTTTAGGAAAAGGTAAGTGCTCTCCACTCTTTTCTAAAAAAATTCTTAGATCTCGTCAAAGATGAGAAGACATGTTAACAATCAAATTAACACCCTTAACCAAGTGAAGGAAGAAGCATATTTTTACTATGCGCCCGCAACATGAAGATAAAAGAAAAGTATAGAAGAGAACATTCCTCTCTGATCTAATCACCACTTCCATAACTGGAAGGATTGAGTGAAGAAAGAAGGATCCCAAAGAGACAAGGTTTAGTGATTGAACTGTTCAATTGAAGGCTCAAATCTAAGCTCCACCAGTCAAATAGTGAGAAGAAATGCAAAAAAATGCATTAATTGTACTTAAATATGCTAAAGTTGTGAAAAAAGCCTAAAAATACTATGGAAAGTGGTTTTTGAGAGAAAATAATAAAAAATCATGAAAAGAGATTATCCCACATTGAAAAGAGAAAGTTGAGAACCCATTTCCCAATGTTATAAAACAAAGGAATTTGGGGCATGGTAAGAGGAGGCAAAAGGAAGAGCAAAGGCATGTTGGAGAGATTTGGAAGATTGGAAAGCTTGACATCTTCATCAAAGGAAAGGGTGGAGAAAGGATAGCTCATGGCAAAGGAGAAGGGATGCATCTCAAGCATTGCAAGTATGTATCTTCTTCATTGCTATTAATGAAATGATCCAATTTTCCTTCCATTTAAGAGTTTGAGTTTTTCTTATCAAGTTTAGTTTGAATTCTAAAATGGCTAAGATGTTAAGGAATGTTAGTTAATTGTTTCATATCTGACATTGGAACTCACCATTTCATAGTAAGATAACATGTTTAAAGTAGATCCATCCATACCTTAAAAGCTATTATCAGATTGGAGACCATACTAGTTGAATTTTCTTGAAACTTTTAATAGTTTTATACTCTCCTCTCCAAGAGCACCTGACTCATTAGTATAAATATTATCAATTTTATTCTCTGTATCCTTTATTCTTCGACTTCAACTTTTAAATTGTTCCATAGACCATTCTATAGAAATATTTTTAGCCTCTTGTAATGCATTTGCAAACTGTCTACTATGAGATAAATTCAGGTTTCCATCAAAAAATTTCAAGTGATCTTTTATGAGCTTGACGTAATCCATGTTAACCAGCCAATGAGGATTAAACTTGTAAGTAGTAGAGGGATTCTTTTCACTTTTATCCATTTTAAACATGATGGGTAAATGGTCAGATCCTCCACCCGTTATTCTCCATTCTCTACATCTCTCAACATGATCCAAAATTTTACCTGAGAGGATAAACCTATCTAATGTTTTCGCCACTACATCTTCACCCACTTTTTTGTTGAACCAATTAGGTTTTAGTTCATTTGGTTCAATGTCATATAAGTCCAAATCAATCAGATATTGGGTAAAACAATCCTGAAGAGGATCAGGTTTTGTGTGAGGTCCCCACACCTCATTTCTATTGAGGGTAAAGTTTAAGTCCACTGCAATTAGAACATGATGGTTTCAGATTCGAGTCATACCAAAATGTTTCCTCCAGAAAATTATTTTCTATAGATAGGGCCCATAAATGTTAAGCATAGTAAAGTAATTCCCAATACTTGAGGAAAAGGAAGGAATTAAGGATTTCAATATCTTCCTTCCACCTAGTTATAAGACCACTCGAGAGTCGTCTATTGTCTGTCCAATTGAAATCCCAACCAATCAAAAATTTCTTTAAACATTTAGTCAAAATATCTCCATTGCACATCGTTTCTTGCAAAACTATAATCTCTAGAGAATGTAATCTAACTAACCTAACTAAATCCATTTTTTTCAAGTTGTTGGCTAACCCCCGGCAGTTGAAGGACATAATATTCATAAAGGAACTCCCTTCAAGGGATTTCCTCTAAGTGCCCAAGTAGATATCTAAGGTGAAACATAACCCATCATGCTCTCTTTCTTGAGGGATATAAGGCCACTTCTTTTCTTTTGAACATGTTTGCTAAAACCTAACCCTACAGAGATCAAGTGATGTAGGGGCATCGGGACCTAGGAGAAACAGTTGAAGTTGATTGACAGAAGAAGTTTGACCAAGGGGATTGTCGACAATCACTGGTACGAGGGATATTGGCAGTCTAAGCCATGTAATCGAGCAAAAAGTTGTCGAAGTAGGGTCGACAAGAGCGAAAGTCGAAGGAGTCAAAAATTTGACAAGAGGTCGAACACCAACATCGACGAAAGTGGAAAGGGCCAAGCGAGGGGGATGGGACGGACTGACATCCGGGGAGACTAAGTGAATCCGACAAGTTAAGTTGAGGGCTAACAAAGCAAATAAAGGCCGGCATGTCATAGAGGACAGTGATAACACCGACAACTATAGTAAAGTCAGAGAGGTGCAGGATTCAAGGCAACATACCTACCATTGTTTTGGGTTGTTTGGGAAGTTAATGGAATTTAAGAAGGTGGTTGATATCAGGCCAGGTGTCTCCATAGGAAGAGGTTTTGCAGGACGGTCAGGGGGCACTAACAACTACAGGATCCGTTAGATCAGAAGTCGAGTGACGGACAGAGAAGAACGTCTCAGGGAATCCAGTCAGATTGGACCTCAGAAACATCAGTAGAGCAGAGTAGAAGACTGGTGCGGAGGAACAGAAGAAGGGGATCATCAATAATTCTTTCGTTCAACAGATGATTCTAAGAAGGATCACACACAGGGAGAAACACACTAAGTAAAGCAAAGATTTACTTTTGTATATTGTAACAGGCTAAGGACGACTTGTTATTTATTTGTATGTAACATTGTAATCATTTCAAGTAATAGAAGCCAACTTCTTGGCATTCCAGTTCACGTCTAGTCTATGTCAGCATTTGTGTCATTAACTGTGTGTTATAGTTAAGAAAGAGGGTCCAACCAACCTGCCCTTTCTTCAGGTGGTATCAGAGAATCAAAATCCTGAGAAGTGGTTGAATCCTGTGAGCAGGAAAGGAATCCAGTGAATGGTAGAGAACCCGATACCAGCTTGCATAGCGTTGAGTGGTATTGAGCGGGAAGAGTCTGCGAGTGAGTGAAAAGCTCCAACTACGGTTGGGTAGAGTTGTGTGCGAGTGGTGAAAGTCCGGTTGCGATTGGACGATAGGATATTTCAGCTACGGTTGAAAGAATGGCACAAAGAGGTGTAAATGTACATGGTATAGGACAAAGAGCGTGAGGTGCAGGAGTTACAGTTGATCATGAAATGTTCGATGAGTGCATGCGAACAATGAGAATTTTTACCAATGAGGTCGCAACGATCAAAGAGATCCAGAGGGGTGGATGTATTCCCAATGCACTTGACCCTAGTGACGAAGAAGTCAAGAAAGTGGAAGCTTGGGAAGCAGTGGAAGAAGAACCAAAAGATAGATTAATCAAGCTATTGACAGAGATGAGGGGTAAGGCAAAGATGGATGTACGTACCTACTTAGGAAGTCTAGATCCAGAAGACTTGATAGACTGGTTCATATAAATGGAGAAATACTTCGACATAGAGCAAATAGAGGATCCTAAAAGGGTTAAAACTTCATGTCTGAGGTTGAAGGTTCATGCCTCATTGTGGTGGGACAATGTACATATTGACAGAGTCAAGAAAGGCAAGGAGAAAATCTAGTGTTGGGACAGAATGGTTTCCAAGCTGAAAGGGAAGTTCCTACCTAACGACTATTTGATTTCCTTGTTTAGTAAGTTACAAAACTTTCGACAGAAGGAGATGACCGTGAAGGAATACATGGAAGAGTTCTACATACTGTCGATTAGATCCGATCAAATCGATGAAGGCAAAGAAGCAGTCGCCAGATATGTGAATAGCTTGAAATATGTTATATAGGATGAGTTGAGCTTGTCGAGGTTCAGAGTGGTTGGTGAAGCCTACCAGTTAGCTCTGAAGGAAGAAGAAAAATTGTCGAGAAGAAAGGCATGTTGAAATATTATAACTTCTAATAATATTATATTTTTACTTTATTATTCCGGAGATGTTTCATTCCTCCGTGAATACCTTATTATATATCCGGAGATGTTTATTCCTCCGTCGGAATGTGGTAACTTGGGTTATTAGACTTCCATAGTGGGGTCATCCCAGAGTCAGTTGTAATGGGGTGTTTAAATCCCCACTGTTTAAAATTGAGGCCAACCTAGTTAGTATGTTAAGTCAGAGTAGTGTATAAATAGAGGAGGTGTGTTCCTCATTTAACACACTCACACACTCATTCACTCACTTGTGAATTGCGCATAGGAGAGAGAGAGATATGTAATAGGAGGAGAAGGAGCTCTTGTTTGGGGAATACATCTTTTTATTTTTGATCATCTATATTGAGGAAGCTTTGCTAGGTTTTCTACCCCATGAGGGTTTCCCAGGATAAATTGTGTCTCTTGTGTTTATGTTGTGCTTGTTGTTCTTTCAGTGATCCTGTATATGCTATTGTTGTGAAATGGAATGTAATACTGATGTTATCTATCTTAGCATATTGAATCTTAAAATGGTATCAGAGCCAGCCTGAAGGAAGACAATGTATGGCACTTACGACACTTGTCTCACTTGCGACAATTTGAAAGTTAGGGTTTTGTATAGAAAAAACTAGTCATCGTGGAACTTTCTCTATAAATCCATTTTGGAAAAAGGTTCAGGATCTGAAACGTCTACAAGACGAAGATAACATACCCCTATACCTTGTTTCCAAAGCTCAGCCTTATATTCATTGTAATTTGTGATTTATGATCCATACAAGTTAGGATTTCTACCTCTTCCAGAATGCAGTCCTAAACATGTGACCTAGGGAAAAAGGTCATATCATGGGATAGAAAGCTCCAAATGAAATGTTGTAAAAAGTGGCAGTTAGGGAACGGACTGTAGTTTGACAGGTCCTCTTTTCAGAGGCCGAAGTTGAAACAGTGACATGTGGCACTCTGTACAAGTTCTCTATCCTGTTTCATCCCATAAATAGGTCACATTGTGACATTTGGCATAACTCTCTCTCAGAGAATCCATTAAATCTCAGACCTATGGGGTTGGAAAGATGACAGATCAGACTACCATAGGCCAAATTTTCAGACCCTGCAGATCCAAAATTACAAATATGCACCAAAAACAATACGACACATATGAAATGGCTCAACGGAGGAATTCTAAGAAGAGGAGGAAGAAGCTCTCACTTAGGGTTTTCAGTTTTTAGGTATGGAAGGAAATGATAGAATGTTGGAGGCACCTGATGAAAAATTGGAAACTTTTATAATGGATTTGGAATCCATTCATCATAGATATTAATCCTCCATCAAAATGTTGTTGGAGGAAGGAGATTGAAGATTAGGGTTTCCAAGTAAGAAGAAACCCTAGCAAAGTTGGGAAACTCATAGGGCAGCGATGAAGAATGTTTAAATGGCATTGATATTCTATAATCCTTGCACCATGAACATACATAAGATGTTTACAAGTGATCTACCTTGGATGGTTATGGTTTTACCCTCATAGAGAAGACAACTCGACAAGTATGACTTGAGAAGATACATGTATGTTTTGAAATCTGTTCATAATATGTTTGTCTTCATATTATTGAGGTTAGTACAATCATGATTAGTTTTAGATTGTCTGATTACCTTAGTAAAAGTATGAATGCATGTGAATGATAGAATACATTCATTGATTAGGATTATGACACTTATGATTGTACTAATGCACCTGTGGTGTTGTATGAGGATGATGTTGTTTGCTAACAAGATACAGGTACATCAAGAAAGACAAATCAAGTTCTATGACCATGATGAGATGAAGACAAAGAATCATCCATAGTATTTGACCACATAGAAGCTCTACTTACGAGGTATGTATGACTTTGTTCTACTATGCTTAACTTATGAGATATGCAGGTTCTAGCACAAGGTCTCTAAATCATTGAAGAGAACAAAGAAGATATTGTTTGGGTATAATAATCCAGGTATGTTTTCCTATATCAAGTTAGAATCCTACTTTGTGTAAGGATCTTAGGTAAGTATACTTGTGTATGAAATGATCATGACCATACACACTTAAGATTATTTAGAATCATAATGTTTTGATAGTATTGAGATTATACTAATGAATGCATGATTATGTGTGAGATCATGAGGATGACACTAGTGCACACTTAAGCATGCATAGTGGTACAGAATGAATAGAAGTTCAAAGAGATATAGAGATCAAGCGGGAGGCAACCACACAAACATAAAAGATAAGTATTTTAGTTGTTATTACTAAATAGTCAATGATATTGCTCGAATATATCATGCAGAGTGTAAGCATTCATATAGCATTGAATAGTATACTACTAATATGCATATGATGGGTAAGTTGCACAAACATTCCATTATTGTTTATCTAGAATGAAACCTCTTTGCTGACATGTTGAGAGATGTGCATGCTCTTGATAGTATGTTCTAGTATAGATGGAAGGCATCTAGATAACTATTGTATGCATACAGGATATGGAAAAGTGTTGTGCCAAAGTATTGGTCAAGATAGTTGCATAACTATATGCATAATAGGTTATCATGTCAACATGATTTGATGATTATGAAGTATTACTAATCATGTAATTAACCTTGATTTGTAGGAAAGATCATGTGATATGATCTACAAAAGAAGGATGATGAATACCGAACAAGTGATGGATGTTCAATAAGAAGACTTACAATTCAAACGTAATATTGAAGGCTCATGGCTAGAAGATTCTCTTAGAAAGAAGAAGAGGATCATGATGAGATGTTTACTCCAAGTGGATAGATAAGACCATTCTCTTAATGGTGTAATTGAAGAAGAAGTACGAATCGAGAAAAATCCTAGGATTCAATTGAAGAAAGTTTTGTGCGGGTACCCAAGATTGATCGTCATTTGATGAGCTTAATGATCACCATGGGTGATGCAGATTTCAACCTTTGCTACAAGGTTGAAGATGGTGTCTATATACAGATGACATTCTTCTCTTAAATGGATGCAAGAAGAAACTCACCACAGAGTTTGAATGTTCTTGAGGCTCACACCAGTAGACCCATCCGACGAGAGATGGCACAGATAGATATGCAGAATATCACTCAATGCAGAGTGTGAATGATGTTCAGTCATAGAGGGAGAATTGATAGCTTCTTGACAAGCTTGGGCTTTACCAAAAGTAAAGTTGATCGTAACCTTTACCTTAAGGTTATGGATGATGAACTTGTCATACTATTATTGTATGTGGATGATCTCTTTCTAACAGGGAAAGAGAAACAGATCATGGAAAGCAAGAAGAAGCTAGCTCTCGGATTGATGCATTAATTCCTAGGTCTAGAAGTATAGCAAGTCCCAGAAGGAATCTTTCTCAACCAGAGAAAGTATGTTGTGGAAATCTTGAAAAGATTTGATATGTTGGAAAGTAAGGACATGACCACTCCCATGGATTCCAACTTGAAGTTGTTGGCTGATGAATTGTCAGAATTGGTCGATGTAACTTAGTACCAACAGAATATTGGGTCATTGATGTATCTGACAAATACCAGGCCAGATATATGCTTTGATGTGAACACCTTGAGTCAGTATCTAGTAGAACCTAGACGTGTTCACATGATTGCTGCAAAGCATGTGATGAGGTACCTAAAGGGTACGATAGAATTTGGTCTATGTTATCTTGGAGATCATGACTTCATATTGTATGGCTACACAGATGTTGATTGGGCAGGAAGTGCATCAGAAAGGAAGAGCACATCGGGAGGATGTTATTGTTTGGGATCTGCCATGATCTCGTGGTTTAGCAGGAAGCAGTCTAGTGTGGTTCTCAGAACAGCTGAAGCGGAATATATTGCTACTTGCTCTGCTAGTTATGAAGCGATATGGCTTCGGAAGCTGTTATCAGGATTATTTGACTTAGATATGGATCCCAATGTGATCCTGTGTGACAACCAAATTTGTATCAAGATGACATAGATTCCAGTGTTCCATGATAAGTCAAAGCACATAGAGATCCGATATTTTTATATACGGGATATGGTGTAGAAAGGAGCTATCAAGCTCGAGTATGTGAGCACTAACAAACAAGTTGCTGATATATTGACCAAACCTCTATCTCGAGTAAAGTTTGAGTATTTTCGAGACAAGCTTCGTGCCGTTCAGAAGGACCCTCCTCGAAAGGGGGAGTGATATGGTTGATGATGATATTTGGATACTAGTATCGATGTGGATACCTGTATCGATGATGAGGATACTGTATCGATGATGAGGATACTGTATCGATGATATGGATACTTGTATAGATGATGAGGATACATGTATTGATGATGTGGATACTTGTATCGATGATGAGGATACATGTATCGATGATGAGGTTACCTGTTCTGATGATGAGGTTGATGATGAGGTTACCTGTCCCGATGAAGAGGTCGATGATATCAACAATAAGGTTGATAAGTGGTCCTAAGACTTGGTCTAAGTTGACGAAGTGATTGTATCATCCCCGGACGTCGGTCCCTGAATTGATCCGTAGACATATGTCTTCGAGAAATGGTCCCTACTGGACAAGAGGAATTGTATCATTCCTGGAATTCAATCCCTGAATTGATACGTAGACATATGTCTCTAAAAAGTGGTCCTTAGACTTTGTCTAAGTGTATGTGATAGGACTGGATCGTCCCTGAACGTTTAGTTCAAAATGTACATGATAGGACTGCATCGTCCCTAAACGTTTGGTTCAAAATGTACGTGATAGGAATGCATCGTCCATGAACGTTTGGTTCAAAATGTATGTGATGGGATTGCATCATCCCTGAACAGTTGGATCAAAATGTACGTGATAGGATTGCATCAACCCTGAACCTTTGGTTCAAAATGTACGTGATAGGATTGCATCATCCCTGAACCTTTGGTTCAAAATGTACATGATGGGATTGCATCATCCCTGAACGGTTGGTTCAAAATGTATGTGATGGGATTAATCATCCCTAGACAGTAAATCCAGTCATTCCGAAAGGAAGGATAGTCTTAAATGATTGTGATAGGATTAATCATCCTTAGAAAATAAATCCAGTAATTCTGAAAGGAAGGATACTCTTAAATGACTGTGATAGGATTAATCATCCTTAGACAATAAATCCAATAATTCCGAAAGAAAGGATAGTCTTAAATGATTGTGATATTATTAATCATCCTTAAATAGTAAATCCAGTCATTTCGAAAGGAAGGATAGTCTTAAATGATTGTGATAGGATTAATGATCCTTAAATAGTAAATCCAGTAATTCCGAAAGGAAGGATAGTCTTAAATTATTGTGATAATTCCGAAAGGAAGGATAGTATTAAATGATTGTGATGGGATTAATCATCCTTAGACAGTAAATCCAATAATTCCGAAAGGAAGGATAGTCTTAAATGATTGTGATAGGATTAATCATCCTTAGATAGTAAATCCAGTAATTTCGAAAGGAAGGATAGTCTTAAATGATTGTGATAGGATTAATCATCCTTAGATAGTAAATCCAATAATTCTGAAAGGAAGGATAGTCTTGAATGACTGTGATAGGATTAATCATCCTTAGACAGTAAATCCAGTAATTCCGAAAGGAAGGATAGTCTTAAATGATTGTGATAAGATTAATCATTCTTAGACAGTAAATCCAGTAATTCTGAAAGGAAGGATAGTCTTAAATAATTGTGATAGGAGTAATCATCCTTAGAAAGTAAATCCAATAATTCTGAAAGGAAGGATAGTGTTAAATGATTGTGATGACATTGAACATGATCCCGTAATTTCGGTAGGAAGGATCATGTTTGTTAAAGATGATGATGATGTTGTTGATCCAGATGATGATACTATGATCCAGATGATGATATTGTTGATCGAGAGATCCAGATGATGATGTTGTTGATCGGGACATCTAGATGATGATGTTGATCGAGAGATCCAGATGATGTTGTTGATTGGGAGATCCAAATGATGATGTTGTTGATAGAGAGATCCAGATGATTCTATTGATTGAGAGATCCAGATGATGATGTTGTTGTAGTTGTTCGAGTGCTGCAGAAGATGAAGACTCAGTACTGAAGATGTTGATGTTCCAGTATTGAGGATCTTGAAGATGTTCCAGTAACTGTTTGAGTTACTGATGATGTATGAAGAAAGATTCCAATGATTTATAGATGTATCATGTAGTTGATGACTCTTTTCTCCTGCAGATGTTGTTATAATATCCTACTCGTTAAGGGGGAGTGTTGAAATATTATAACTTCTAAGAATATTATATTTTTACTTTATTATTCCAGAGATGTTTCATTCCTCCGTGAAGACCTTATTGTATATCCAGAGATGTTTATTCTTCCATCAAAATGTGGTAACTTGGGTTATTAGAATTCCCTAGTGGGATCGGCCCACAGTCAGTTGTAATGGGGTGTTTAAATCCCTAGTGGTTAAAGTTGGGGCCGACCTAGTTAGTAAGTTAAGTCGGAGTAGTGTATAAATAGAGGAAGTGTGTTCCTCATTTAACACACTCACACACTCATTCAATCACTTGTGAATTGCACATAGGAGAGAGAGAGAGATCTGCAATAGGAGGAGAAGGAGCTCTTGTTTGGGGAATACATCTTTGTATTGTTGATCAGCTATATTGAGGAAGCTTTGTTGGGTTCTCTACCCCATGAGGGTTTCCCAGGATAAATTGTGTCTCTTGTGTTTATGTTGTGCTTGTTATTCTTTTAGTGTGCTTGTTATTCTTTTAGTGATCCTGTATATGCTATTGTTGTGAAATGTAATGTAATGCTGATGTTATCTATCTTATCATATTGAATCTTAACACTACATCGATTAGAGGAAGGATGACTTGTCGAGGTGCGAAGACTATTTCCACGAAGGGACAAAATAGCGCAACCAGGAGAGAAGCCATCGAATATGACTGACGTGCAGAAGGGACAATGACCAAAGAGAAAGAACATGGAAACCGATGGGAAGGTCGAGAGACCCGCAGTCGGGGTGTGTTTGGTCGAAATGGTCTAATAGAAATTAAAGGAGCTAATAGACCATCTATAGTATGTTATAAGTGTTGCAGAGTGGGACACAAGGCTTATGAATGCCCGAAGAATCTACATGTGGCGAAACCCAGACGTCGACGAGATGACCAGGGTGATGAGTAGACGGATTCGACATCCGAGAGTGGTGAAGATGGTAGAGGAAAAGGTCAAAACATGATGACCAGAATAATGTTGGTCCAAGACAACCAGTGCAAAGAGAAGGAGCCGACACAACGAAAGGCTATCTTTCATACCAAAGTGCTTATCGTCGACAGATACTACAAAACCATTGTCGATGGTGGAAGTACCAAAAATTTAGTGTCGACGGAGGTCATCGACAAGTTGGGTTTGAGATGTCAACAACACCCAAATCCATATAAGATATCCTGGTTACAGAAAGGCCATCATGTGAAGGTAACTAGACAGTGCATGATCAACTTTAAAGTTGGGAAACTTGAAGACAGTGTACTGTGAGACGTAATCCCAGTGGACGCTTGTCATTTGTTGTTAGAGAGACCATGGAAATATTATCAGAAGATGATATATGATGGTCGAGCCAACATAGTAACAATGTGAAAAAATGGCACTCAGAGGATGTTGAATCCAAAACAGGAGGATCGTGCTGACTGCAAGCAGGGCGAAAGTAACGAAGGAATTCCTAGCAGAGGAAGAGAAACAATCAGGATGTTTCGCAATAATTCTAAAAGGACCATGTGTTGAAAGGTCAAATACATAGAGAGTTCCGGTTGAAGTCGAAGAAATGCTCGATGAGTTTAAGAGCATAATGGTCAATGAGGCATCGAAGGGATTGCCAATGACAAGAAGCATATCCCATCAGATCGACTTGATTCCAGGATCGAGTTTTCCAAACAAGGCACCACATAGAATGACTCTTACAGAGGGTCAGGAACTCAATCAACAAGTCTAGGAGTTGTTGGACAAAGGATTGATCAGAGAAATTCTAAGCCCATGTGCGGTACTAGTTGTACTATCACTGAAGAAGGGTGGAGAATGGTGTTAGGAACCCATGCCAACCCTTCTATTTACTTTGTTAGTATATTGTTGTTGGATGCATATGCTTTGTAATTTGTCTCGTAGTATTTGTTGATCCATAGTTTGTCTTATTGTTGTTGGACACATATGCTTTGTAAGTCGTCCCGTAGTAATTGTTGATCCATAGTTTGTATTGGCCCATGGTTTGTATTGACACATGGTATTGACCCATGGTATTGGTGCCTAGAGTTAGTATATAAGTTTGTGTTGAGACCAATGAAGGTACTGTGAAGTTATTTGTATTGAGCTTTCTCAAAGGAGATTGCCCCCTTGAAGTGGCCTACGATCAATAAAAGCGATTCTGAGTTCTATTATTTCTACTATATCACGTATTTTCATTAATTAATTATTGCAAGTTCTTCACATCTGGTATCAGAGCACTTTCTTGGGCTCGCTGGGTGAAATTTCTGCCAAAATTGTTTTTTGCATCTGTTGCAGCTTTGGATCTAGGAATAATCCCTATCCGCTTAACTGTGGAAAGTACTTGGGCATAAGCCCTAAAAATCATTGTGAGGAGTACTACAGGAACCCCAAAGTAGCTGGCCCATTGAGAGGACCTGGTAGTGAAAAGGGCAACGACCCCTACCTAATTGACTAGTTCCCACCCATGAGGTAAACCAAGAGTTGTCGTTTGTGGCAAAGCGGTTATCAGTTTTACTTGAGCCGTGGAGTGAGGGGTACTACCCCAATACACAAGCCGTCAGACAACAATGGTAGTCGAGTGAATCCCCTGAATTGATAGGAATCCAAACATACTTGGGGTCCATATCTATTTTCAGCTGAACTGTTGCCAATCACTTCTGCACCATTGTAGATCCATATGTTGCCGATCACTTCCGCGTCATTGCACATCCATTCTAAAAGTCGATTCAGATCCATTCTAAAAGTCATTTTAGATCTAGTCGTTTCTGATCCATTCTGCGCTGTTCCAGATCCTGCCGTTTTCGATCCATTCTAGGAGCCGTTTCAGATCCATTCTGAATATGTGTGTGTGTGTGTGTGTGTATGTGTTTTCGCCATATCTCCCTTGTTTCAACTCTGTCTTCCCTGAAACTTCACTGTCACCCCTGCGATCCCATTCTTCATATTTCATTCCTTAGGACCATATCCCAAATTCCACTTCCCAAAGCCAGAAATCCCACATTTGTCTATATTTAGGGTTTGCCATAACTTCTTCAATTTTCACCCACTCGCCTCCAAATTTTTCCACCGTGTTCATTCCCTATTTCTGCTTCTTTGTCCCTCTTTGAAAAAGTTTCTTATTCTTTCACTCCGCTTCTGAAATCCTCATTTTTTGCTTCCCTATCCATTAGAAAGTGTCCAAAACCTAGTCAAACTCCAATTACCCCTTTGAGTTTTTCCCAAATCCAAATTTCTCTTTCCTAAATAAGCTTTTGTTTTTGTTTTTCTATCCATTCCCCCCCCCAACAAAAAAAAAACTCCTTGTTATGGTTGTCACCTACGCAGAAGCAAAAACCATGGAGGAAGCACTTGCAGCCATCCAAACCAAACTCCAAGATCTGGATGAAAAATTTCTCAGCCTCCATCTTCAGCATTCAGCCATGAACAATCACCGACAGCAAGAATCTTCTGCATCCAATGGGTTCTCTTCTTCCAGCAATTTCCATGGTCCGAAGCTTGAATTTCCTTGCTTCAATGGTACTGATCCGACTAGATGGATCTATCGTGCATAACAGTATTCCGGTCTGCATAATACTTTTGATGTCCAAAAAGTTCCACTTGCATCCTTTCATTTGGAACAGGAAGCCCTTCAATAGTACCGTTGGTACATCAAGGCTCATGACAAGTGTTGTATTCAAGCAGAGAGTATAAGCACACACACAGAGATATAATCAAGACACGGGATATGAGTCAAATGCATCCAACTAGTTATATTCATCTTGATGGTATTATTTATACATCTTTCATTTTGTTGGAGCAGTTGCACCCGCTCCAATGGATTCTTTAACTATACTATTACATAAGTAATTAATGACAATTAAGGATCCCGAAGGGTCTCCTCCAACATCTCCCCCACCTCAAAATCTTTCTTCATCCTGAAGAAACATGAACAACCACGAACTGTGATTCCTTTAGTCTCTGTCAGCAGTCGGGTAGTGGCCAACCGAGCTGCTTACCCCTTTCACCTTCCTGCCGGATTCTCTTCCACGGTCCAGGAGCATCTGGGCTTCCATGCTCTGCCATTGCACCAACTAACCAACTGCAGGAAAAATGTCTGAAATGACATTGAATAGATGTTTATGTGTGTCAGTACCGGGGGACTTGATCAATTTAAGTGTTCTTTTGTCATTATTAAACGTGAAGTGCTTTCTCTGTGTGGTATAGATGTCTTCTGCTTGAACACATGGTTTTCGTAAACTCAACTGTCGTGAGGCTTCCTGCAAGTTTCGAATGTGTCGCTGCTGCTTGTGGTCGATACCGACTAATATTGGTCGAGGCCGACGACTTGTAATTTCGACTGACTTGACTTGACATATAGAGTCGACTAGAGACCAACTTTAAGAAGGGGGACAAGACACTGACTTTATTACAATCCAACCAAAATTTTATGACTTAGTCGAACCACAATCAACATTAAGGTTCGACAACTTACAATACCAACCATATACCACCAATCATAATTTACAAATATGTAGTATCGACAAACTTTTGCTATAAAAAAAATACTACATAACTTAATGTCGACCATATGTTAACTTGACCATTTTTTACAAGATATAAAATGTTAATGACTTAACCAAAGTTATCACTTTTATGACTCGGTGACTAAAAAACGAACTGGTCGACCCGACCATATACTTTAAGATTGACGTCGACCATTATGATGTCGACATGTTTGAGTCGAACCCATGAAAATGTAAGTCCATCATTGTATATTTGGAAAACCTTCAACAAGTTAAACTTCACCAAGGTGGCGGCGTTTGATAGGTCATTCTCTTGAATGGTGCTTCACTAATGTAGTGATCCTTGCAACATGAACGTTGAGCCACCGACTACTAATATGACATGATCGAAAATAAAATGATTTAATTAGTGTTGCTTAACGTCGACAGTGTGCCTTATGCGACGCCGGCAGAGTATAACCTCCAAACGCCGGTGGGCTGCTTTAGCATATGCGAACGATAAGGCCTTTCAAATGCTGATATAGTGGTAGTTGATGCCGAGAGAATGTGCAGCATGGTCATTATACTTCATCACTATTCAAATTATTGATATCACTGATAATAAAATCAACGAAAAATTAGTCTAAGCGATGGTTGACTGCGTTCAAAGATTCTTGCAATTCTTTATGATCGCACAACTATCGCCCATCCACGTCACATATTGCTTCAGTTTCTCCCATTGTCGGCTTTCACGAACAGCTAGGTGCAGTCAATCTTTTATCGACTCTCTTTCCTCTTGCAGCAAGCTCTCGAAGGCGACGCTTGTTCATTAATTTATCGGCCTCTTCTCTTATAAAGTTCTGAAATGGCAGGTGCTTTGTCCTTTTGTGTGTATCCCTTATGAATTTTGAAGGATTCATAGCCGATTCTACAAAGTGAATCGGGCACTGGGATTGCATATTGCTGCCATTCTTATGTTTTGTTTCTAAAACGGATGAGAACTGGTTTCTGTGTACAGGGAATTACGAGCTCATCGATGTGGCTATCGAATGATCGAGATTCAAAAACTAAAGTTTCTTTGTTGACATCTATTTTCAGGGCACAATTAGACATAGCCCAACCTATTGGTCAAATACAATAGCAAGCGTCATCCATCAAATGGAGAAAGGAAAGAGTGACAACAAAAATCTCATGAGAAAAGTACTCTACCATGGTTGCCAACAAAAATCCCATGAGAAAAGTAATCTACCATGGTTTTGGTTACGGTCGGTCGTGCTATTATTGTTTATGCTTTCCATGACAGCATAAATAAAATGCACTAAGTTAACGAAGTTATGGATGCCTACATAGATTGATATTATTAAAATAAATTAATTTTAAATATTATATCAATTTTCTTAGTAAAATATCATTCATATTTGGATTAAGATTATTGATTGATATTATTAAAATAAATTTGTTTTAAAATATTATATAGATTTGTTTAGTAAAATATCATTCCTATTTGGATTAAGATTATAAATTGATATTATTAAAATAAATTTGTTCTAAAATATTATATTAAATTGTTTAGTAAAATATGATTCCTATTTGGATTAAGATTATAGGTAGAAAATCAATTTTAACTATGACATTATAAAATTAATTAAATAATTAATGAACAAAATAATTTTTAATAATATATGTGTTTATTAATATGTTTAGATAAATATTATTTATATTTGGATTAGGGTTATTTTTTTAAAAATACACTTTTAATTTTTAATTATAATTTTATAATATAATTATGAAATTATAATTATATTTTAATAAAACAAATTAACATGATTTTAATATTATATAAATATTTACTTTGATTCATAGAAAAGTGAACCTATATTAACATAATTTAAATTTAAATTATTTTGAAAAAATAAAATTATAATTTTATGAAAAAAATTGTAACTAATGTTTTAGCATATTCTATGTTATAATTTTAATCCAAATATAAATGATAATTATCCACACATATATATAAAAGGATTATATCTTTATTTACAATTTAATTATTTATGCAATCACAATCCTTAAATGATATTACATTTCCACATCCAATTTAATTTTAATTTTCACATAAAGTATATATCATAATTATAAATTTTAGAAGTAGAAAATAATTAATTAATTAATTTAAAGAATTGACTTTTGTTCATTTTAATGTGAATCTTTGTAAATATATCAAAGATTCATTTTTAAATAATTAATTAAGATTCAAATCATGTAAAACTTAAAATAAGGGTACCTAAGTTAAAATTAAAGGACACCATCATAAGAAACTCAATCCATGTTTAAATAAATGAATTTCAATTATAAAAATAAATTGTAAATAATATTTTAGTATATTTTATGTTATCATTTTAATATTAAAGAGATTATATCTTTATTTTAGTAAACATATTAATATTATATAAATAATTATTTACAATTTCTTTTTTAATGAAAAAAATAAATTGTAAATAATGTTTTAACATATTTGATGTTATAATTTTAATCCACACACACATATATATATATCTATCTTTATTTTAGTAAACATATTAATATTATATAAACATTGATTTTGATTCTAAAAAATGGTGAACATATACTAACATAATATTTGAAATTGAAAATAATGTTTTAACTTATTTACACAAACACAATTCTTAATTAATACTACATTTCCACATCCAATTTAATTTAAATTTGCACATAAATTATATATTATAATAGTTATAAATTTTAGGATTAAGATATAATTATTCAAATAATTAAAAAAATTACTTAAAGAATTGAATTTTGTTAATTTTAATGTAAATCCTTGAAAATATATCAAAGATTTATTTTTAAATAATTAATTAAGATTCAAATAATGTAAAACTTAAAATAAGGGAATCTAAAGTTAAAGGAAACATTTTGGATATACTCTAATGTTTATGTCCAACACATAAATTGAAATTATCCTTTGGAGACCATCACAACAGACTCAATCCATGCAACAATTTGTTTAAATAAATGAATTTCAAGTGTTAAGGATCTATTGTTGACATGTGTAAAGCAAAATTAGTCAACCATGGTTAACTATGGTTAAACTAAAGTCAACATTACCCAAATTCAAGCAAGGTTTGGTAAATTCAAACATGGTTAATAATAGTCAACCATGACTTAACCTTATCTTTCAAGTGTTAAGGATTGATTGTTGAAATGTGTAAGTCAAACTTAGTCATCCATTATAAATATTGTCAACCATGGTTAACTAAAGTCAAACATGGATCACTAAAGTAAACCATGGTTAACTATGGTCAAACTAAAGTCAAGTTTAACCAAAGTCAAACATGGTTAAATGATAGACCACCATGACTTAACCTTATCTTTGAAGTGTTAAGGATTGATTGTTGAAATGTGTAAGTCAAACTTAATTAGCCATGGTAAATATAGTCAACCATGATTAACTAAAGTCAAACATAGCTCACTAAAGTCAACCATAGATAACCATGGTCAAAATGAATTCAAGGTTAACCAAATTCAAACAAGGTTTGGTAAAGTCAAACATGTAAGACATCAATAATTCGGAATTTGGCATTCATCATGTGTTATGTTGCATTATGATGTTTATCAAGAGTTACATTGCATTGTGACATTCATCAACCATTATGTCGCATTTTGATGCTTATTAAGGGTTATGTTGCATTGTGGCATTCATCAAGGGTTATGTTGCTTTACGACATTGATCAATGCTTATGTCTAATTTGACATAAGGGTTATGTCCAGTTATGACATTCATTAAGGATTAAAAAATGGTATACGCCAATAATGCTCGAGATGTGACACATTAATAATGTGGCATTCGACATTCATCAAGGGCTATGTCACATTGTTATGTATATCAAGTGTTATGTTGCATTGCGGTGTTCATCAAGGGTTATGTCACATTGTGACATTGATCAAGGGTCATGTGGGACATTAATAATTTGACATTCTGCATTCATCATGCACTATGTCACATTGTGATGCTTATTAAGGGTTACATTGCATTGTGACATTTATCAACCATTATGTCGCATTTTGATGCTTATTAAGGGTTATGTTGCATCGTGGTGTTCATCAAGGGTTATGTCACTTGTGACATTGATCAATGGTTATGTCGAATTTGACATAAGGGTTATGTCCACTTCTGACATTCATTAAGGATTAAAAAATGGCATACACCGACAATGCCGGAGATGTGATACATTAATAATGTGACATTCGACATTCATCAAGGACTATGTCACATTGTGATGTATATAAAGTGTTATGTTGCATTGTGGCATTCATCAAGGGTTATGTCGCATTATGACATTGATCAAGGGTCATGTGAGACATTAATAATTTGACACCGACAATGCCCGAGATATGACACATTAATAATGTGATATGGTTAACTAATGGTTAACTAATGTCATACATGGATCACATTGATAACCATGGTTAACTAATGTCATACATGGATCACTAAAGTCAATCATAGTTAACTATGGTCAAAATGAATTCAAGGTTAACCAAAGTCAAACAAGGTTCGGTAAAGTTAAACATGTAAGACATCAATAATTTGACATTTGGCATTCATCATACGTTATGTTGCATTATGATGTTTATCAAGAGTTACATTGCATTGTGACATTTATCAACCATTATGTCATATTTTTATACTTATTAAGGGTTATGTTGCATTGTGGCATTCATCAAAGGTTATGTCTCTTTGCGACATTGATCAATGGTTATGTTTAATTTGACATAAGGTTTATGTCCAGTTCTGACATTCATTAAGGATTAAAAAATGGTATACGTCGACAATGCCCGAGATGTGACATATTAATAATGTGGCATTCGACATTCATAAAGGGCTATGTCACATTGTGATGTATATCAAGTGTTATGTTGCATTGCAGCATTCACCAAGGGTTTATGTCGCATTGTGACATTGATCAAGGGTCATGTGAGACATTAATAATTTGACATCGACAATGCCCGAGATGTGACACATTCATAATGTGAT
Source organism: Larix kaempferi (assembly GCA_027924585.1). Lineage (NCBI taxonomy): Eukaryota > Viridiplantae > Streptophyta > Pinopsida > Pinales > Pinaceae > Larix > Larix kaempferi. The sequence continues at coordinate 28,552,406 of BSBM01000012.1, forward strand.
ATTCGACATTCATCAAGGGCTATGTCACATTGTGATGTATATCAAGTGTTGTGTTGCACTGCTGCATTCATCAAGGGTTATGTCACATTGTGACATTAATCAAGGGTCATGTGAGACATTAGTAATTTGACATTTTGCATTCATCATGCGCTATGTCACATTGTGATGTTTATCAAGGGTTTCATTGCATTGTGACATTTATCAACCATTATGTCACATTTTTATGCTTATTAAGGGTTATGTTGCTTTGTGGCATTCATCAATGGTTATGTTGTTTTGCAACATTGATCAATGGTCATGTCTAATTTGACATAAGGGTTATATTCAGTTCTGACATTCATTAAGGATTAAAAAATGGGTATACGCCAACAATTCCCAATATGTGACACATTTATAATGTGACATTCGACATTCATCAAGGGCTATGTCACATTGTGATGTATATCAAGTGTTATGTTGCATTGCGGCATTGTAGGGGTTATGTCACATTGTGACATTGATCAAGGGTCATGTGAGACATTAATAATTTGACATTCAGCATTCATCATGCTCTATGTCACATTGTGATGTTTATCAAGGGTTTCATTGCATTGTGACATTTATCAACCATTATGTCTCATTTTTATGCTTATTAAAGGTAATGTTGCATTGTGGCATTCATCTAAGGTTATGTCACTTTGCGATAGTGATCAACGGTTATGTCTAATTTGACATAAGGGTTATGTCCAGTTCTAACATTCATAAAATTAAGGAATATCATAATGATATAACCTCATTTATAAAATTAAATGATTATTAAATATAACAACCATTATATAATATTAAAATAAATATTATTAGTAATATTATTAAATATTAATATTTTATTACTACATTCATTGTAACATGTTAAAAAATACCACAGTTATAAAATATATATTTCTAATATCATAATTAAATAATATATTTTTAATTAAATTATAATATGTTAGTTTTTTAATTATAGTATAATAATATTTTAGTTTTTAATATCCATATACATATTATCAACATATATATATTTTTTGTAAGTTGCAAACTAAAATTTAATTAACAGAGCCAAAAAAGATGGTGAGAAATACATAGAGAACCGAAGAGTCTAGTGCAGACTGGGGAGGCCTCAGGTGATGAAGCCACCATCCTAGTTGCTCAAAAATACTGAAATTACTGTCATTATACAAAATTGAGACCTCCTAAGTGAGGCCTGCCCATAAAAAAGAGTGAGACTTTTTCCAAAAAAATAAAACATACTATCTATGAGTGCTAGATATCGGACTATAAAGCAAATAAAAACAAAAATGTTGGAGATCACATAGATAACCCAAAGCTGACGTGGCCCATCTAGGGGCGTGCAAGCGGTTCTTCTGGTTCCTCCTCAAGGATGGGGCAGCCAACGTAGAAATATTCAAAAGTCCCGAGAGAGGGGAGAGAAGGGGGAGATGAACCTAAGGGTCCATGACCTTCTTGCGCCACATGGTTGGCCAGCGTTGCAGGTGCTAGATCCAAGGCGTTTCTCACCGTAGAATTTTCCTTATCAGAGCTATCGTTCTACACCTCAAGTTCATTGGCCACTGCATTATTACCCCGAGTCTCCTGTTCAGAACTACGCCCCAGGGAGAAGATATCCCAGGTCATATTGGCGTCCAAGGTGTTCAGGCGATCTGAGGCTTTAGTCAGAGTAAATTTGATATTCCGAACCATTTTGGTACTGGCATCCCAGCTCGCTTCCATTTCTTTGACCAAGGAACTCATCATATTTTTCAGTAGTCAATAATGGTTAATGGATCCCCCATTGCTGCCCGAGGCCAAGAGAGCCACTACCCTATGATCTTCCCAACCATTAATGAGACTGTGAGTCCACGCACAGATGTGGTATGCATATCCATTCATAACCGTCCAGTCCATGGAAACCTTAGGCTGCCTCCCAGAGCTAGAGCCCTTTCTGCCACTACCATGACGAGGGGTGCCTCTGGAGCGAGTCATGGCGTCATGACGTGTAAGAACGTTCAGGAGCCATGCACAGTGAGCCACGAGGAAAAACAAGACATAGAACTCAGCAGCAGAGCAGGAATGCATGTCGACAGTTGGCTTTAAGGAGCCAAGCCAAGCCATTTCCCTCCCATGGAGGTCATTAATGTTGCAAGCTTTCATCCTTGAAAAAGGTGGCAGAATTAATGGCATCTCGCACCAGCAATCAACGTTTATCATCATTAAATTAGAGGAATGAGGGTTGGATCTTGGGGCTCGTCCTTGTTAGGATATTCTCACCATCATCCTATGTTTACATGCATTTTGCATGCATTATGCATGAAGGCATGCATTTGCATGCATCTCAGTCATCAGTATGGTGTCCCCGAGCACCCAGTCCCTAGTTTGCTAGCCCCGAGAGCTTATTTCTATTCAGTTCCAGCCCTCCTAGTCCATGATGAACCTTGTTTTCATCTCTTGAGACAAACTGCACCCTCTCTCACCTACCACCAGTGCCACACTCAGTTAGTTGCTTGATTTGTGGATCTGTTCCTTGATTTGAGGACATATTGACTAGTTAACTGACTGAAACACTCTGATGGACATCCAGAGAGACTAGTTTGACTATTCTTACTCCAGACAGCTCCTCATGCGCCCTCCTTGGATTATCCTTCACTACATTAGTGCTCCATGCGCCAATTACACCTACCTACATTCATTTAGACTCAGTTTGACACATGGTTGATCGTTACTTGTGCATTGATGACACTACCGCCGATTGATGATAGGGACTCCTAGTGGAGACATGCTACACCATGCAGGATATTGAAATGACCTCCTTGGTTAATTTGAATCATTCAGTCATTGTTACCATATTGTATTGTATTCTACTTCTGAGTTCAATAGAGCACTGTTTCAATCCTTTTGCACAGTTTTCACATATTATTCTTTATGCATCTCCAGTAATTGTTTCCCTTGTTCAATAGATATGTTGTGTTTAATTTCATATGGTATCAGAGCCATGGCAGAGACAAGAATACTTTTATGCATGGATTATTCATGAAGATTGAGCAAGTTTTCTCATATTGCATCAGTGATTTTGCACTACATGCATATTTTGTACTTGCAGCTATTTTTTCCAACTCTGCACCAGAAGCCGAGTGTTTCCACATAATTCCTGGATATTGATCATTGGATCTTCAAGCTTTCTTGATATCCTATGCCAGGTGTGATGCAACTTGAAAAGTGCAGGTTTTCGACCTAAGATTTCTTGTTTGTTTTGTGATTTGCAGGTTCTTTCGTCCTCCTATTGCATTTGCTCTTCTTGAAGATGGACACTTCTTCATCAAATCTCCTCACTCCCTTCAACTATTATCAGTGGAAGGATAATATGGAGATAGTATTGCACTCTAAAGGATTTTACAGAGTCACCATGGGCCTAGAAGTTGAAGCTACATCTACAGTAGAGAAGGAAAAATACTTCAATAAGCTTGATGAAGCTTATGGTTTCCTTTGTCTCAAAATTTCAAAGGATATTCTTTTCCATCTCAGTGGATTGACTACTCCGAAAGAGGTGTGGGAACAACTTTCCACACTCTTTGGAAAGCAGGATGAAATGAGATCGTATCAGCTAGAGAATGAGGTGATTTCCCTCAATCCTGAGAATTTTGAGACCATCAATGACTTCTTCACTAAGTTTAAGCACTTGGTAATGCTATTGAAGCAATGTGGAGTGGAAAAGGAAGATAAGAAATTGATTTAATCCATCCTTACGAAGCTAGGAAGAGACTATTCAGTTTTTGTTTCCACTTTCAATACGGGAAAGCTCACAATTCCCAATTGGAAGATGCGTACCTTGAATGCCTTCATTGAATCCTTGACAAAAGAGCATGATAAGCTTGTTCAAATGGGGACCATCAAAACCTCAAAAGATCAATCCCCTTTTGCTGGAGGATCCAAAGGTACGAATGGAAAAGGGAAGCAAAAGAAAGAGAATTCAAATCTTGATCTTCCAAAGCAAAAGGAGAAGATAAATCAGTCACATGAGCCATCCGATTGAATCCTTGACAAAAGAGTATGATAAGCTTGTTCAAATGGGGACCATCAAAACCTCAAAAGATCAATCCACTTTTGCTAGAGGATCCAAAGGTACGAATGGAAAAGGGAAGCAAAAGAAAGAGAATTCAAAGCTTGATCTTCCAAAGCAAAAGGAGAAGACAAATCAGTCACATGAGCCATCCGGTTCAAGAAAAGACAAACAAAAGGGCAAAGAGAAGACTAAATGTTCTTATTGCAGCAAGTGCTTTCATCCTGAAATCTCATGCATGAAGAAGACCATAGATCAGATGGCCCTTCTCTTGGAGAAAAACAACATTGCTCTTCCTGATGACATAAGGAAGAAGGACAACAATGAGCATACAGAAAGAGGTCATGCACTCATGGCTAGTGTTTTGAATTCCACCACTCTTCTCATATATTCAGGAGCTTCGAATCACATGGTTGCAAACAAATATTATTTTTCATCATTGGACTCCAACAACACCATCTCCATCCACATGGGAGATGACTCACACATTTCTTCAAAGGGCAAAGGCACTATTCATTTAGATCATGGCAGTTTCCATAATGTTCTTTATGTTCGTTATCTAGCTACAAACCTGATTTCTGTTTATCAAATGACACACACTGGTTTACCAAAGAAGGTTGTATTAGGCCCCAATAATGTTGAAATTTTTTATATTGCAAGCGGAAAACTCATTGCAATAGGAAAAGCCAATTATGCTACAAAAGCATATGAGTTTTCTCACTTTTTGCCACATGCAAAGCCAAGTGCCCTTCTGACTCATGGAAATGAGGTTAGTAGGATATGGAATGAGAGGTTTGGACACCTAAATTATAAATATTTGCAGCTTCTACAAAAAAATTCCATGGTTGAGGGCCTTTTGAGCATCAAATCTTCGAAAGGAATATGCAAGGGTTGCATCATTGGGAAGCACCCCGAGCACAAGTTTGACCGAGGAAAAGCTAGCAGAGCTTCTTGTATTTTGGGGCTGATTCATTCTGATATCAGCGGTATACTACCACATACCTCCATGAATGAATCAAGGTATGTTCTGACATTTATTGATGACTTCTCCAGATTCACATGGGTCTTCTTTCTAAAAAACAAGTCAGAAGTGCTAGAAAAATTCAAGATTTTCAAGGCTTCTATTGAGACTACCATTGAGAGAAAGATTAAAGCTCTTAGATATGATAATGGAGGTGAATATATAAAATCAGAGCTTCTGCAACTTTGTGCAGAAAATAGAATTCTGATCCAACACACTATTCCCTACACACCTCAGCAGAAAGGTGTAGCGGAAAGGAAGAACCAATCACTGAAAGAAATGGCAACTTGTATGCTTGAGTCAAAACATTTGGCTACAAATATTTGGTTTGAGGCCATGAATTTTTCTATATACATTCAAAATAGAGTTCCACATTCATCCGTGAAAGATACTACTCCTTTCGAATCCTATACTGGTCACAAGCCTGATGTGTCCAATATCATGACTTGTGGCTCCACTACATGGGCTAGAATTCCAACTGAGAAGAGAAAATATTTGGATCCGCAAAGTACTGAGTGCATCCTCATTGGATATGTTGAATAATATAAAGGATACAAACTCATGGATATCAAATCCAAAAATATATTCATCGAACGAAGTGTAAGATTTGAAGAACCGCTTCAAGATCTAAAACTAGTCGAGGAAGAAACTATTGAATTGTCGCCTCTACAAGAAGAAGATTCAGAAGAAGATGATGATAGTTTGTGTTCTGATATTTTTGATATTTTATAAGAGGTTGATGAACATGAAATATCAGTTTTAGATGCAGATCCAGATGATCCCCAACAGTTTCCAAAGTGGGCCTAAAATACTCGCCAATCTGCTGGTTCTAACATTGGAAATCCTGCCGATCCAAGAAGAACTCGAGCACAATTTCAAAGAGAGGGTATGGCTCTTTCATATTTTGATCCTTTACTGTCTGAGAAATTTTTTTTGATGATAGGTTCAGATCCTAAATCATACTATCATTCCCACCGAGATCCGAGATGGCAAACCGCCATGGATGAAGAGTATTGTTCTCTTCAGAAAAATGTTACATGGGAGCTAGTTCCTCTTCCACCTGGGAGGAAATTATTCCAATGCAAATGGGTCTACCGCACAAAGGTTGCTGCGGATGGCTCAACCTGCAGATACAAATCTAGTTTGGTTGCAAAATGCTTCTCCCAAATCCAAGGAGTGGACTACACCGATACATTTGCACCGGTTGCAAAGATGGATTCTATTCGCCTAGTTTTGGCAATTTCCGCATCTAAGCACTAGGAAGTGCACCATATGGATGTGAAGAGTGCATTTCTTCATGGAGATCCGAAAGAAGAGATTTACATGAAGCAACCTGAAGGATACATATCAGATCTGACACTAGTGTGCAGATTGAAGAAATCATTGTATGGTTTAAAACAAGCCCCAAGAGCTTGGTATGCAAAGATGGACTCCTTCCTTCTGTCACAGAATTTTGCACGGTGCAAATCAGATCCAAATGTGTTCCTACAACAGCATGAAGGTAATTTTTTGATCATTTTCCTTTATGTTGATGACCTTTTTATAACTGGAAGCAATCTTGCTTCAATCAGCAACACAAAATCTGCTTTAAATCTAGCTTCTGACATGAGTGATTTGGGTTTGTTGAAGCAATTCCTTGGGTTAGAGATTGCTCAAAATTTTGATGGGATCACCATATCTCAGCAAAAATATGTTTCATACTTGCTAAACAAATTTAATATGTTAGATTGTAAGGCAACACCATTCCCATTCCTCTCGGGAATAAGAATAGAGGATGGTGATTCCACACCATTGGTGGATTCGACACTTTATCGACAGTTGATTGGAATTCTTCTATACTTGACACATTCTAGGCCTGATATTTCTTATGCCCTGAGTGTCGTGTCAAGATAAATGCAGTAGTGTTGGTGAAAATATATGCTATCTAATTCAACACTTAATTGTCAACCCGAGAAGGTAGCTTCTGAGATGCAAACACTATATGTGCAGGATTGAAGGCTTGAACTACTAAGCTAAACGTGGAATCAACAATTTCTAGGGTAGTTAACAAGCTATAAAAAACAGAGTTAAAGTATTGACTACAAATCCAAATACAAGTTGGAAATGAAAACTAAAGGTAGACTAAAGAGATGAACAAGGACTAAAAATGAACATGAAGCTTAAACAAAACTCTATGTAATTCAAAACAAGGTTCTAAATACATATGCAGGTATTGGCTAGCTAGAAGAGATAATGCAATTCGAAAACCTGATAAATTAAACTCTAATTAAGCATAAAAACACAACATAAAATATTAAAGTCTGGATGACAGTCTGGATGACAAAAACTATACAAACTATGAAAATAAACAGGCTAAATGATTTTAATAGCAGCTGGGTTTATGCATACTACTCTATGGTGCAAGCATGACAGTAAATGAAATATTTGAATTAAAATAACAAGAAGCAACTACACTAATTTGCTTTCAAAGGAGAAAACCATTTTCTATTACGTAGTAAAAAAGAGTTAAAAGGTAAATAAATCCAACTACAGCTACAGTAAAATGAAGTTAAGTGTAAATGAATTTCATCACAACTTATAACAGAAATAATTAATCTATGGGTTAATATGAAACCAAATATGAAATGCTAAAGGTGGATTCGAATCCCAAACTAGCTACAGAATATGATAAAGTACTGGAAAATTAACCTAAGCCCTAACTAATTATTTCTGCACAAAAACGTAAAACTGGAAATTTTGGAAAATACTAAAAATTTTGTCTAAATACGAATGGAAGGCTGAAATATAGTCTGAATGAAGGTGCGAATGGACGGTCGTATGAATTCTGGAAATACAAATTACATGTAAATAACAAAAAATTGCATTTTATGAACAGTAGAACAATTACAACTATTAAACAACTCAAAATCTATCTATTCTATGACCAAAGACTTATCATTTTGAGAATTAAAATATAATTATGTTATACGAATTTAAATTGCAAACTAGTTTTGAGCAAAGCCAAGCTTGCTCTATTATGAAAGAAAACTAATTATGAGCATTTGAAATGAAAGTCTATTTAACTAAACTAAAACTTACTATTCTATGTAAAAGAAACTACTTAATTGCATTTAGCTTGAAAACTAATTCCTATTGTGAATTAACTTTAACGAAATCAAAATGCAATTCTTTTCTAGTAAATGAAAACTATAGCAATGCAACTATCTATTGGATCCAATGTGCAAATGAGGTAACAACAAATTCAAGTGCATAAGCAAGAACGAAATTCAAACCCTAACCTACTCTACAAGCCACAACACTATTTGCACGAAATAAACTAATGCAAATCAAATTACTACTGTACGAGGCAAATTTGATCACTACTATGAATTGACATACTATCTACAAAATATAGTAAATGCCATCTACAAAATTCAACGAGACATTATTTATGAAATAAAAGACTATCTAACAAATACCATCTACAAAATGCATAAAACAGAGATCTCTTTTCTTACTTAACAATCTACAATGAACTCATATAACTTAACACATAGCACGCATGAATGGAATGAAACGTTTATATAGTAAGACAAGATAGCAATGATTCGAACATCTATAGGGAAAGAAAATATTCACGCAGAACAATAAATAAATAAGATACACACAACTACTTATCTGACACTACAAAAACAATGGATGCTTCACGCTGCCACTGAGGGGACCTCCCAGGTAGCAATGGAAACAACCTCACGAATTATTCAATCCCAGAACAGAAAAATGAATTTAACCCAGGAACAGAGCAGAACTTCCATTATAAAAATGTAGAGCAAAAATTACATCATTTCTCAGCCCTATGGGGCTCTATTTATACATACAAATGCCAGTGGGGAAGGATAGAGTCGAATCCCCCAAATTCCTGAGCTGTTACAACTAATTTCTAAATTTAGAAAACGGCCAACCACGTTTTGACATTTTCTGGGAAAATCTGTTTTAAGGAACCATGCACTACTCCCAAATGGCTTCGAATTTTGTCAAAATTCCTCATGGTGACCTAAATGGGCCTATTCCGCACAAAACTCATGTGCCGAAATTTTCAATTTCGCCTCCGTTTGCCCGCAAATCCAGCCCGAAATTTTGCTGTCGGTTAAAACACATTTTTGACTGAAAATGAATGAAGGTCCGAATAGGCGTCCGAATGAGCGTCTGGATGACCTATAATGGAAATTAGTTAATAAATTCGGATTTCTGGGCGGAATTTCTGTTGGGTTGTTTATCGAATTGATGGCTGGGTGCTGAGTCGCTGATTGATGTGTCGGCTTCACATTGTAGCTGGATTGATGATTATTGGATTGGGTTCTATCTATTTGCATCACCATCCGTTGAATGCCTCCTTCCTTCACGTGAACCTGCATAAAAAAAATCCGTTAAAAAACATACGTGATTTAATAATTTGTAACGGACTGCATATAATTCTAAAACAAAATATTAAATGGTAATGAAGTTTGTTTTAAAATAAGAATTGATATGGTAATGGGTTTTATGCATAGTCAAACAAAAAACCAAAGAAAATGATGTGGAGTGGTATGAATTAGTTTTAAGTTTAAAATGCCATTATATTGTGTCTTGTGAAAAATAATATGGTGACATTTAAATAATTTCCAAACCAACTTAACATTTCTTTTTTTCTTATTAAGTAACATGCAACATATTTAATTATCATATGTTTATATAGCAGGTTAAAAGTGGATTTAAATGATTATGTTTTAGTTTGAATTTGTTAATATAAATTAATTAATCAAATTGGTCTTATTATTTAAATGGTTCTAAGTGTTAGGATTCACAACCTGTATTTTTAATTTTCATATGCAGATATACATGATGAACAATAACTATGAGATGAAGATAAACCAAGCTAGTGAATGGACAAGAGGTATGTGAAAATGCATTATCAAGCTTAGTGCAAAACTCAGTGCCGGGTGGAGTATCAGAATGTTTATCATTTGCACAATATTGCATTTAATCCATTAAAAATAACACATAAGGCTTACTTTACATTTACGAGATTTAATTAATAAAACAAAGTAAAAGATAGCCTTATCGAACATAGATTTATTAAATCATGGTAGATAAAATGAGAATTTAATGTAAATAACATCATTATAAAAGACAATTCCGGAGCCCAACACTCCCCCAGACCAAAGGTATGGCACGTACGCGTGCCATGAATGAATTGGAAGTGGTCTTTCATTTATTCAAAAACTCTTGTTTGATCATCAATAGTTTATAGGAAATCTTCAACAAAACTAAGCCAACTTTATTATTGCATGAAAAACTAGAACTTATAAAAAAATTTATTAATGTTGTGTTATAAGAAGACTAAAACAACTTCATATTATTTAATATTTCGGCAACTAGTAATAATTCATGATTATGAAGACCATATAAATTGAGACTCTCTCCCCCAGATCTAAGGCATGGAACGTCCTCATGCCATGAATGAATTAAGACTGGGTTGTGTTCTCTTATGTTAACACTTTGGATCAACAACACTCAGCAGGTAACAACATACTAAGGCAGATTCTTTAATACATGCAAATTCATCATTTTATGCTCATGAAGACCACATATAGCTTATGATAGGGGATTTTCCTCATGTCTCCAAAAATAGAAAACATGAGGGTATAGATAGTCTATAAATCCTATAGGAGACTAGTCATCCCTGCTACTTCTCAAAGTTTTATTGTTATTCAAGTAATTATGGACAGCGTTTGCATTTGAGTTCATTAGGCTCCTAAGTTTATGGGTCCCACTTCTAGGATAGTGACATCCTAGGTATATTAGGAATTAGGCAACAGGGTCTTGAGTGCAACTTACAAACATTCTCAAATGGCAGATAGATGAAGTTCATTTACCATAACTTAACCATATATACTCCTTTCTAGCTAAACTCACAAACAGTTCCATACATTGAGGCATAGAAGAATCATATTCTTTGCATAAATTATCCTCTCTAAGTAGATTCCCCTCTTTCATCCAGGCCTGCTCAGTACCCCGTCGGGTTTACCTAGTCATACCACTGGACGGTACCCGCTGCCAGCAAGCCTGTTCAATACTCCGGTAGGTCAACCTCTTAAACCTGTTTTGCATCAGAGGCTCTTGTCCCAGTGTTTCCACTCCTTATAGATTTTCGGCAATTAAATTTTCCTATGAAGGAGTGAATGGGGGAGCAACTCTGAAAACCATGCTACAAGGTGGGATGGTATATGGGTTGGAGGACAATTTATTTAAATTTTTTTTTTTTTGAACCAAATAAATATATTTCTCCCAATATATTGGATACTGCAAGTGAGCTAACCAAATCAAAGACATAGATGGTTGAGTTTATTAATATGAAGTGGATGGAGCCATAAGATAATGAATGAAAGGTGTCTCTAGTCCCAAAGCTTGCCTCTTTCACATAGATTTATAGTAGTGTTCCCCACAAACTAGGAATTTCATTCACCCTTATGCTACTGTGTAGTAGAGATGCTTAAATAACAAGCCCTGATAATGAAGCTAGGATGTACGAGTGACCTCTAGGTTTTCGATAGACCTTAATTTATGACAAATCCCCATGATGTTTAAAGTTGGTCTTGAGTAACTGGTAAAATAATAAATATGCATGTATGAAAATGAATAATGACGTAAGATTGTTTTGGTTTAGTCATTAACATGATCTTATTCTTAGTTCTTTTATTTTAAAGAAAAATAGAAAGTGAAGTTGTATGAATATCTAAAGCTAACTAACCACATACAACTTTTTATTGATATACATACTATCCTATGCTATCTAAAAGAAAGAAAAACTCTTTATTCAAGTGTAAGAACTTTTCCAATGTAACCATATGCGAAGCAAAATGAAAAACATACATATATCCACATCTGAAAAAGTAAGCGGTGATTACCTGGATGTGGAGAATCAACCGACTTACTTGCCTTTGCATCAGAAGGTGTCGAATGAAGGAATGGTATTATGGTTGGGTTACCTCTTGAAACAAAATTTCAATGTAGTCGTGGTACCCACCTTCCTTCCTCAAGCCATGAAGGTCCTCTTCTTTTGAATTTTCAATTGCTTGAGTACATAAAGGATCTGTTAAATATATATGTGGAGCATTCTTCAATTTCAGGTCTCTCTCCATCGAATGTAGTCTCCAAGTTTCTAGTTTCCTTGGTATATTGGCAAGGAGGGTTGGTTTGTAGCTCATGGGATTGTGGTTCTTCTATTATTTCCGGAGAGGTAGATAATTTTTTTATTTCCATAAAGATGTGTTCTCCTTGAGAAGAAGAAATTGAGATCCCAGCTGCTGCTAGGATTTGAGAGAGTTTTCTCATACTGATGGTCACCTCTGAATCCATTTTGTCGGTTGATAGGTCCTACTTCACACATGGATTAGTCCTTGGGGTTCTTACAGCACCCAAAAAAAAAAATTATGTGTTTTTTTTTCAAAAGACTTTCTACTACTAAAACAAATTTGCAAACTAAACACACCACACTTTTACAAAATGAAGCACCTACATGAAATTAACTTGCGGAAAATAAACACACTCAAACATTCAGAAAGGAAATCAAACTTATGCGGAAAGGAACAACAAGGCTTTGGGGCACCCCACTATAGTGGATGCGCAGGTTCTTACCTCTCATCTTACCGTTCTCCCCTCCCCCTTGTTGTGTAATGTAAAAGCATCCTATCTACCCGTATCTACCTAGAATCCAATCCCTTTAGCACCTCCCTGGCAACGGCGCCAAAATGTTGGTGAAAATATATGCTCTCTAATTCAACACTTAATTGTCAACCCGAGAAGGTAGCTTGTGAGATGCAAACACTATATGTGCAGGATTGAAGGCTTGAACTAGTCTAAGCTAAAGGTGGAATCAACAAGTTCTAGGGTAGTTAACAATCTATAAAAAACAGAGTTAAAGTATTGACTGCAAATCCAAATACAAGCTGGAAATGAGAACTAAAGGTAGACTAAAGAGATGAACAAGGACTAAAAATGAAAATGAAGCTTAAACAAAACTCTATGTAATTCAAAACAAGGTTCTAACTACATATATAGGTACTGGCCAGCTACAGGAGATAATGCAATTCGAAAGCTTGAGAAATTAAACTCTAATTAAGCATAAAAACACAACAGAAAATATTAAAGTCTGGATGGCAGTCCAGATAACAAAAACGATACAAACTATGAAAATAAACAGGCTAAATGATTTTAATACCAGCTGGGTTTATGCATACTACTCCATGGTGTAAGCATGACAGTAAATGAACTATTTGAATTAAAATAACAAGAAGCAACTACACTAATTTGCATTCAAAGGAGAAAACCATTTTCTATTGCGTAGTAAAACAGAGTTAAAAAGTAAATAAATCCAACTATAGCTACAGTAAAATGAAGTTAAGTGTAAATGAATTCATCGTGACTTATAACAGAAATAATTAATCTATGTGTTAATATGAAACCAAATATGAAATGATAAAGGTGGATTCGAATCCCAAACTAGCTACAGAATATGATAAAGTACTGGAAAATTAACCTAATCCCTAACTAATTATTTCTGCACAAAAACGTAATACTGGAAATTCTGGAAAATACTGAAAATTCTGTCTAAATACGAATGGAAGGCTGAAAGACAGTTCGAATGAGGGTGCGAATGGCCGGCCGTATGAATTCTGGAAATACAAATTACATGTAAATAACAGAAAATTGCATTTTATGAACAGCTGAACAATTACAACTATTAAACAACTCAAAATCTATCTATTTTATGACCAAAGACTTATCATTTTGAGAATTAAAATATAATTATGTTATACGAATTTAAAATGCAAACTAGTTTTGAGCAAAGCCAAGCTTGTTCTATTATGAAAGAAAACTAATTATGAGCATTTGAAATGAAAGTCTATTTAACTAAATTAAAACTTACTGTTCTATGTAAAAGAAACTACTTAATTGCATTAGGCTTGAATACTGATTTCTATTGTGAATTAACTTTAACGAAATCAAAATGTAATTCTTTTCTAGTAAATGAAAACTATAGCAATGCAACTATCTATTGGATCCAATGTGCAAATGAGGTAAAAATGAATTCAAGTGCATAAGCAAGAATGAAATTCAAACCCTAACCTTCTCTACAAGCCACAACACTATTTGCACGAAATAAACTAATGCAAAGCAAATTACTACTGTATGAGGCAAATTTGATCACTACTATTAATTGACATACTATCTACAAAATACAGTAAATGCCATCTACAAAATTCAATGAGACATTATTTACGAAATAAAAGGCTATCTAACAAATACCATCTAAAAAATGCGTAAAACAAAGATATATTTTCTTACTTAACAATCTACAATGACCTCATATAACTTAACACATAGCATGCATGAATGGAATGAAATGTTTATACAGCAAGACAAGATAGCAATGATTCGAACATCTACAGGGAAAGAAAATATCCACGCACAACAATAAATAAGATACACACAACTACTTATCTGACACTACAAAAACAATGGATGCTTCACGCTGCCGCTGAGGGGCCCTCCCAGGTAGCAGTGGAAACAACTTCACGAATTATTCAATCCCAGAACAGAAAAATGAATTTAACCCAGGAACAGAGAAAAACTTCCATTATAAAAACGCAGAGTAGAAATTACATCATTTCTCAGCCCTATGGGGCTCTATTTATACATAAAAATGCCAGTGGGGAAGGATAGAGTCGAATCCCCCAAATTCTTGAGTTGTTACAACTAATTTCTAAATTTAGAAAATGACCAACAACGTTTTGACGTTTTCTGGGAAAATCTGTTTTAAGGAACCATGAACTGCTCCCAAATGGCTTCGAATTTTGGAAAAATTCCTCATGGTGACCTAAATGGGCCTATTCCGCACAAACCCCATGTGCCGAAATTTTCAATTTCGCCTCCATTTTCCCACAGATCCAGCCTAAAATTTTGCTGTTAGTTAAAATACATTTTTGACAGAAAATGAATGAAGGTCTGAATGGGCGTCCGAATGAGCGTCCAAATGACCTGTAATAGAAATTAGTTAATAAATTTGGATTTCTGGGTGGAATTTCTACTGGGTTGTTTGTCGAATTGATGCCTGGGTGTTGAGTCGCTGATTGATGTGTTGGATTCACATTGTAGTTGGATTGATGATTAGTGGATTGGGTTCTATCTATTTGCATCACCAACCGTTGAATGCCTCCTTCCTTCACATGAACCTGCATAAAAACAATCCGTTAAAAAATATGCGTGATTTAATAATTTGTAACGGCCTGCATATAATTCTAAACAAAATATTAAATGGTAATGAAGTTTGTTTTAAAATAAGAATTGATATGGTGATGGGTTTTATGCATAATCAAATGAAAAACCAAAGAAAATGACGTGGAGTGGTATGAATTAGTTTTAAGTTTAAAATGCCATTATATTATGTCTTGTGAAAAATAATATGGTGACATTTAAATAATTTCCAAACCAACTTAACATTTCTTTTTGTTTTATTAAGTAACATGCAACGTATTTAATTATCATATGTTTATATAACAGGTTAAAAATCGATTTAAATGATTATGTTTTAGTTTGAATTTGTTAATGTTAGGATATTTAGACACTTAGGAGTTAGTTAAGATCAACTTGTGTAATATATCCATTAGGAAAAGTGTGTTTCTTTAGTATGCATTTTTAAATACTTAATCCGATGGTCACGATATGTTCCCGATTGGTCCATGATCTTATTTAAAGAGCATGGAGGGTCATTGGAAAGTTGATCGATTATGAGAAGCTCATTTGTAACTTTCTTTCTTTGCATAAAAAATTGTCCCGTAGAAACTATTTTGGGAGTACCCTGTGTACCTGAACATGGTATTAGAGCTTTTATGAAGAGCCGCTTCCAATTATGATCTAGATCTTGAACTGTTGTTGTCGAAACTTGAAAGGGTTTCTGGTTCTAGTATTTCTGTGCATTTCTAGGCTATGGGAGGTGTTCCATTGCGTATGGAGTGTTGTTTCCATTGAGAAATAGTTTTCGTTTGATCGAAAAAGGTTCTCGGTTGCTTCAGAAACGCGTATTTCATCAGATCTGAAGGTATAATGTTACAGTGACGCTTTTTTTATTTATGTTTTAAAAATAAAAAAAATATCTCATATTTTATCAGTTTTATTATTATATTTTTTTAGTTTCGGATTTTTGCTTTCCCTGTCTGCGTATGCTCTTTGTCGTGCACCTTGTGCGATCTCGGCGAATCAGAAATAGAAAGGGAAAGGGTTTTTCTCGGCTGCATATGCTCTTTGTTGTGCACCTTGTGCGATCTCGACAAATCAGAAACAGAGAGAAAACATAGACTTTCTGGGAAAGCTAGCGAGATCTAACCCCACAAGTGTGGAAAAGTTTTTTTGTTTTGGTTTCTGGTGTGATTTATAGGAGAAAAGGCAAGCACGGAAACCGAGCAAGAAGAGTTAAAAAAAAAAAAAAAACCCTTCCTCATTCCCATATTTTACATACCTTTTAATCTAGCTCACTTGGTTCAAAGTTTCTTTATTGCTTAATAGGTCTTGAGTTCAAGTCTTAGGAAGTTACTTTTAAAAGAAAAAGTACATGCAATTTTTATTTTCAAGTTACTTTATTGTAAAAGTGCATCTCGCTTAAATAATACAAAATAAAAATAAAAAGTGAGTCACTTAAGTTCTATTTTATTGTTGCACTATTTAAAAGTAACATCAATGTAAAAGTGAAATCACTTATTTTATAAAAGTGATTCGCTTAAAGCAACTTTCTTGTAAAGTGATTGTCAAAGGTTCATCTTGGGAAGAGGGGGGTCAATTTTTTTTAGCTGGTCATTCTCTATGTGCCACGTCACTATTGGAGACATCTTTAGCATTTTCTTTGTTCAAGCATAACTTCATCATCCGAAGTCAGTTTTCAGTGCCATTTTTTTTTAAACCGCCTATTTTTTCGAGCTCTTCACATCTAGACTATTGGTTTTTGCTTTTACAGCCATTAATTTACAAATATGTCCTCCCCTTGTGATATTCTACTTACCAGTTCCAACTATTTCTCATGGAAATATCATATGGAGGATGTTCTACGATGTAGGGGACTTTTCAGAATTACCTCAGGGAAAGAAACAGAACCCACTGATGATGATAAGAAAATAAAATGGGAAAATAGATGTGATGAATCTTATGGATTGATTGGGATGTCAATTACTATTGATTTGCGATTCCACATATCTGGAATTGGTGAACCTGGTGCTGCTTGGGACAAGTTGGAATCTGTGTTTGGTAAACACAATGAAATTCGAGGTCATCAACTCAAAAATGAGTTGATTTCTTTAAATCCAAGTGATTTTTCATGCATTCAAGATTATTTATCTAAGTACAAAATTCTTAAACTCTTATGTGCAGAATGTAAAATTAAGAGGGAAGACAAACAATGCATTTATCATATTCTTTCAAAACTTGGACCTGCATATTCTGTTTTTGTATCTACATTTTACTCCATGAAAGAATCCTTGAATGCAGCTAGTTATCAAGAGCCTAGTCTTGAATCATTTTGTGATTCCTTGATTAAAGAGCAAGATAAGCTCATCCATCTTGGAATAATCAACAATGCAGATACATCTGGGAAAGCCTTATTGTTCCAACAGAAAGAAAAGTCCAAGCCTCCTAAGAAACAAAATTTTCGCAATAATAAGTCAAACAAGGATCCCAAACCCTCTCATTCGGCTCCTTCTTTAAAAAATGACAAAGGATCCAAGCCAAAAGGCAAGAACACTAAGCGTCATTGCAATTATTGCGAGAAAGATAATCATGATGAATCTAAGTGTTTCAAGAAGATGGCAGCCTTGGAAGCAGCAATAAAGAAGCACCACATCAGGCTAGATTCACCTTCAGAATCTACCTCTCATGGACATGCACTTTGTGCTTCTAGTTATTCTTATAATGCATCTTCTTCTTCTACTTCAAATGAATGGCTCATTGATTCTGGAGCATCTTATCATATGGCTAAGGATCAAGCCATCTTTTCTACTATGCATGAATGTAACACCAAACAAATATTTGTTGGTAATGATAGATCTCTAAGTGTTGTAGGAGCTGGAACAGTTCCAGTAGATAATGGTCATTTTAGTGATGTACTATGTGTTCCAAGAATTTCCTGCAATTTGTTATCAGTCTATCAAATCACTCATTCTGGTGAAGGTAAAACTGTGACATTTACACCTCACCAAGTTGTAATCAAGGATTTTAAAGATCCTCAACAGGTCCTAGCTACCAGAATTGTTGATGATATTACCAGGTTGTACAAATTTAACAAATTTGGGTCATCACCTTTTCCTTCAGTTTTTGTTGCTCATAGTGATAACTTGAGCAAACTTTGGCATGAGCGATTTGGTCACTTAAATTATCACTCATTGCTACAACTATGTAAAGACAATATGGTGATAGGTCTTCCAATGGTATCTTGCAGGGATGGTGTTTGTTCCGGTTGTGTACTCGAAAAACATCATCGAGACAGTTTTGACAAACGTGCCTCTTGGCAAGCCTCAGTTCCGTTGGAGCTTATGCATAGTGACTTGTGTGGTCCTCTTCCATCTGCTTCCTTTTCTAGTTTCAAATATTTCTTAACTTTCATTGATGATTACACCAGACCTACTTAGATTTATTTCCTAAAACTTAAGAGCAAAGTATTTAACATGTTCTTGGCCTACAAGGCCCTTGTTGAAAAACAATCTGGTCATCAAATTATTAAGTTAAGATCTGACAATGGAGGAGAATATGTAAACAAAAAGTTCACTACTTTCTGCACTGAACAAGGAATCCAACAACAACACATTGTTCCGTATACACCACAACAAAATGGTGTAGCTTAACGGAAGAACCGCACTTTAAAAGAAATGGCTAATTGTATGATCCAAGCTAAGGAACTAAGTCTTCAATTTTGGGCTGAAGCCATTAATTATTCAAATTACATAGTTAATCGCACCCCCACTAAAGCATTACAAGGTATCACACCGGAAGAAGCATGGAGTAAAATTAAACCAGATGTAAGTCACTTCCGTGTGTTTGGTAGTGAAGCATGGGCTCACATTCTGGATGAAAAACGGAAAGCATTGCAGCCTAAAAGTGAAAAGTGCATATTTGTTGGATATTCTGAAGATGTAAAAGGTTATAGACTTCTTCAACCACATTCTCATGATGTAATCATTAGAAGAGATGTTAAATTTGATGAAAATCTATTGGCCTGCGAGCCTAACTCGGCGATTGTGCCATCTTTGGCCTGCGAGCCTGATTTGGCGATTGTGCCTTCTTCTTCTTCTTCTTCTTCCAACTTCCTTAACAGGTTTCCAACTCCAGTTTTTGATGATGATAGTGAGGATGAAAATCCACCTCCGCCTACTCATGTTCCTCCAGTTGCACCAACACAAGTGCTTCCTCGATGGGTCCATTCAACATGTGAAGCAGCTGGTGATCTTGCCGGTGATCCTAGAGATCAACGTCGAACACGTTCTTAATTTTAGCGAGTCTCTTCTCTTTTGACTCAAGTTTCCGAGAATCATGATCCAGAAACCTTTGCAGAAGCTTCAGGAAATCCAGATTGGGATGCAGTTATGGATAAAGAATATCGTTCCTTAATGGCAAACGATACTTGGGATCTTATACCTCTTCCAAAATGAAGAAAACTTGTCAGATGTAAATGGGTCTACAGAACTAAGTATGCATCAGATGGAAGTGTTGAAAGACTTAAGGCAAGGTTAGTTGCCAAAGGTTTTTCCCAAGTTGAAGGGATTGACTACAATGAAACCTTTGCTCCTGTCACAAAAATGAACTCCATCCGCCTTGTTCTTTCCCTTGCAGCGTTACATAACTGGGAAGTCCATCAAATGGATGTCAAGTCTGCCTTCTTAAATGGAGATTTACAAGAGGAATTTTACATGGAACAACCTCCTGGATATGTTTAGAATAACTCTAGCCTTGTCTTCCACCTTAAGAAATCCTTATATGGCCTTAAGCAAGCTCCTAGAGCTTGGTATGCCAAAATGGATAGCTTTCTCCTTGACACTGGTTTTTCTAGATGCCATTCTAACCCCAATGTCTGTACCAAGAAAGTAGGAAACCATCTCATCATACTTGTTCTATATGTTGATGACCTTATTCTTACTGGTAGTAACCCTAAGCTTATAACCCATGTGAAAACCAGTCTTAAGCAAAATTTTGAAATGTCAAACTTAGGACATTTGCATTATTTTCTTGGTCTCCAAGTCTTGCAAACCAAAGAAGGAATCTTTATTTCTCAGTCTAAGTATGCTTGTGACCTTCTTCGTCACTTTCACGTGGAAGATTGTACACCAGCCCCTTCTCCCTTCTAGTCTGGAGTCAAACATTCTGCCACTTGTACTTCACCTAAAGTAGATGCCACCTTGTATTGTCAGCTTGTTGGTAGTCTCTTATACTTGACTCACTAGTACATGTGGACATTTTTTCCACGGAAAATCGTGGCTATTGCAACACTTTTCCATTGCTATAGCGACAAACAGGACTCTTTGTTTTCATGGCACTAATTTCGTCTCTGTAGCAACACATTTTGACGTTCGTGGCTATAGCAACGGATGTTTATATTTAAAAAAAAAGAGTAAATGAAGCGATCTACGTCTCTCTAGCCACGAACGTTCATGGCTATAGCACCGACAGTTCGTGGCTCGAGCGACGAATGGCCATATTTAAAATAAATAAGTGAACTGATCTCCATCTCTCTAGCAACGAAAGTTCATGGCTATAGCACCGAAAGTTCGTGGCTATAGCGACGGATGTTCATATTTAAAAGAAATAAGTGAACCGGTCTTTGTCTCTCTAGCAACGAAAGTTCATGGCTATAGCACCGAAATTTCGTGGCTATAGCACCGAAAGTGCGTGGCTATAGCGATGGATGTTCATATTTAAAAGAAATAAGTGAACCGATCTCCGTCTCTCTAGAAACGAAAGTTCATGGCTATAGCACCGAAAGTTCGTGGTTTGAAACCCCCTCTATAGCCATAATAAATCATAATAAAATAATTTTATTAAAAATACCAATATTGCAATATCAATAGGGTACGGAGGAATTGAACCACCAACCTCCTGCTTGTAAGGCAGGTGCTTTACCATTGAGCTAGCACCCTTAAGAATTAGGGAGATGAGCAATATTAACACCCATATTGCATTATTTTTAAGTCTAAGAAAAGGCAATAAGAATGTTCAGGAGATGATTGTAACAGGATATCCACATGTACCCAAATATCTATAGATTATCATGCAAGAGCAACCTGCTCTTTGCAATCCCCTCACAAGGCATAAGAACTATAATTCCAAACTTTTCGATTATTTAGCATAGTTGCTAACTACCTACCTCTTATGTCTATAAACAATGTAAAAAAAATAAAAATAGAATCAACTATTTTTACAGTCATAGTAGAAAGAGGCTAAGGGACATGGACATATTCATATATAATTCTTCCAAGTTAAAATCCCATTCTGATAAAGCGACTTCCTTTTTTGTCGAGTTGATAATTGCTCCCTAAGATTATACTTAAAATCCTATATAAGCTTATATAAGAGAATCCCAAGTGAGATTTATTAATCCTATCAAATCCAGATATTTCCTTGCAAAGTCAGAAAAGTTTCTAAACAAAAAATGTTCTTGCTACAGATAAGGGATATACAAATTCTAGTAATCCAATTCAACACCTAGTTCATTGCCGTAGCAAAACACAATGCAAAATCATCATGTTCTGAACAGATAACTCCAATATGATTGAGAATGGAGTAATTGACAATATGCTTTAAATATTTGTCAGACTGGTTAGTCTTGTATCAAAGTCAAAATAGTGTTAGGAGCCAGTGGTAAATCCAAGAGTAGAGCCTTGAGGCACAACTATATTATGTACATGTATTTTATATCTAGAGTAATGTATCACACTTGGAAAGGTATTTAATAAATGGAAAGGCTTATAAAAGAGCAAAGAAGTTTAAATAATTAAAGGTTTGAATAGTCAAAGAAGGTGAAGACTAGTGGATATTTGAATCACTTCAACTTCCCAGCTTTGATTTTGTATAAATGTATGAACATGAACAAAAAAAAGAGTTATCAAATTTCAGTAAGCATCAATCTTGTAACAGACACTGAGGCATTATTAGAAACTGGAATGAATAAAGCTTTGGCATTTATTCATGGATGGAAGATAACTTCATCCTCATGTATGATTTCTTTTGTTTATCATAAGACCATGTCATTGAACTGTTTCTTTGTTCATATGCTTTCCATTGTATACTTTGATAACTCGGGTTTGAAACAAGGATAAGATTAAGAAGTGATCATCTAAATATCACTTCTTTCTCTTTTATGCATTGTTATCTGCCATAGTATTTCTGTGAAACTCTGACAAGAAATCCAACTGGAAGGTTGAAACCAACCTGTAAATGATGTTAATAATGACAAACATCATAGATTCATGTATGTAATTTATGATCATTTTCATAGTGAAAACATGGAAACAATGAAAATCATATTTGAGAAGATTGAAGAATGATCCATACAAAATCTGGCAATGTACCAAGGTAGACCATAATCACATTGGCTGCACCCTCGCCCTTGTAGTCCCACTTTGTTTTTTTAGCCTCCAGAAGTGACAACATAGTCATTTGTACACACTCTTTTCAGTTTTCCTGCGAAAATGTGAAGCATATTAACAATTTTTTTAAAGGAAAACACTACTATTCTAATCAAATTAGCCCAACACATATTTAGTATAGAATTTTCATCAAGAATAAAATAAACACTTGTGTACATAACAAAATAAAATGTGTCAGTTAAATAAGGTTTTGGAATGTATAAATAGAGATAACACAATAAATAATGACTTCAGGCACTGAAAGATGGATGCACCATCACAGAACTACTTTATGTAAAGAAAAAACTAGTGAGAAACCAATTCTACATAGCTTATAAATGTTTAAAATGGAGTACTTAGTTGTATATTTTTGTTTCCAAAATGTAAGAATCAAATCATAACAGATGCATTAGTATTGCACATTTTGCCATAGTGCTAAACCTTTGGCCCATGGTATTGACATGATTTGATTGTTTGGAATGTGGATTTAGATTGTGACACATGGTTTTTGATATTATATGATTATCTTTTTAGGAGCAGTCCACTATTTATGCACTTTTCCCTTAAGTACTCGATATTTAGACGTTGTTTGGAGTTAATGAAAGGGTTTTTTTCACATGGATCAACATTATTGACACATAGTTTCAAGACCCTCCATCATTGGGGAGGTTGTTACAACAATCAACGCACTTTATTACACACTTCTCCATGAGACTCATCTTTTGAGGGTCTGCTATCTTGTTATGAGCACCCTAACCCTTTTTGCATACTTTCAGCATAATTTTGGCATTTCAAGGAAGTGGACACCCTTGTCTAATGGAGCACCCCCTTGATCTAGGGATCATTGGCACGTTTGAGAGAGATCATGGATGAGTTCCTTAAAGGAGAATACATACAATTTACTCCTTCAAATAAGTTTTTCATTAACGGTTCAAATCTTACAAGGAAACCTCCACGACTGCCAAAAACATGCAGTTGTACAGCATACTCAAATGAGGAAAAAATTTGCACACTTACTGAGAACACAGAGAAATATATTAAAAAAATTACAAGTGTTTCAAATACCTTGTATTTTAAAAATGGATTGATCTTGAAGTAGTTTCTTTATTAAGGAGGGATTTTGATTTGAGTTAGGAAACACAAAGCCCTGCAAATAATCATGGAGAAAGTTCCAGGGTTTGAGACTGAATTGTAAGAAAAAAATTGCAGGTTGATGAGAGTTGCAATACAACAATGTTGTGGCTCTGCAATGTCTGGTTGTGGACTTGTGTGGAAAGTCCTACAAGCCGTGTAGCTCCGTACAAGCCATGTAGTTACCAAAACTGTCCTTTTAGTATGGATATCAGCTAGCCCAAGTGCTCTGAGGGTGCAAATGGAGGGTAGTTTCCAACTTGTTGTGCCGAGAAGGCGCATTTCTACAGCCCTGGTGGACACTAGCCCAAGTCCTCCGAGGGTGGAAATGGAGTGTAGTTTTCCAACTTGTTGTGCCGAGAAGGCACATTTATACAGCCCAGGTGGAGGGGAAGTGTCCGTCTGTCCCATAAAAAATAAATTAAAAAAAACATTAAAAAAAAAATATATATATATATATATATATATACATATATATATATAAAATAAAGAATAAAGAGGGATGTGTTGTAGTTTAGTGGTGAAAGGTTTGTAGATTTTATCCCTCTCGGTGCTTTATAGAACCGGAGTTAGATGGGTCTATACTGGTTATAACTTATAAACCATGTATGAATGAAGAAGGCTTGTTAAAAATATGACAGCTACAAGAATTCCCTTGAAGATAGTTATCTTACTGCCTAGTGGCATATCCCTATACATCCAGTTTTGAAATTTACTATGAAATCTATTCAAGAATCAACATCCATCATTATTGTTCAACTAAGGGATACCAATACGAATGCTCATGTACCTGATAGTTTGTCTTGGTATATCTTTCTAGCTACTCCAAGTAACCCTGGTGAGTGATGAGGATTACATATATTTTTTCCTCTCGCAATTGTTGATGCAGCCTTTAACTGAAGTGTCCAAACATTGCATAGTTCCATCCATTGATTACTCTAACTCCCATGTAAATTTTTAGGTTATTAATGTTTAGGAAGAGAGATACCCTTGCCTTGCCATGTAGCTGTGCAATGTGTAGAAGGTTGCCAAGAACATTGGCTGCAAAAACATATAGAAATGTGGCAAGTGGGCATTCTTTTATGATATGAACACAGTAACAACCCTATGAAATTCTCACATATATGCAAGCAAACAAAGGGGAAAGTATACAAGTGTAGGATAATATTGCCAGATGTTTAATGTAAAATACTCACATGCAAGCAAGCAGACAAAGAAGTATACAAGCATAAGAGGAGATTGCCAAATGTCTATAGGTTGCCAAGATAAGATAATAGGTCAATGGAATTGCTAAGTACATCAATATTGATACAATATGGGAGCACAAGGGCCATTCCTATAAAGATAGAAGCATATCTAACCTAATAGATCTAAGATACAAAGCTGGACCGCAGATCCAAGAGCATCATTGGCTGCAAGAATGTATAAAAATGTAGTGAGTGGGCATTCTTGTTTGATATGAACACACGAACAACAATGTTGAATACTCTCATACAAGTGAAGAAGGAAACAAGCCTCTAGATTGTGTTAATTTATTTTCCAAGGAAAAACATGGGGGGAAACCCAAGGGATGCTTCCTCAGATTCGTGGACGGCATCCCTAGTAAACTTGTAGGTGTATACTAATGCACCTAATCCAAGGGGATTTGAATTGGGCACCTACTGGCACGAAACTAGCCAAATGACCAACAACATTGGCAACAATCAATTTAGCTAACCCCTTTGGTTGGTCTAGATTGTGTGATATATATAGAAGTACCAAAGTTGTGGAGAGTGATCTTTGATCAAGTGTTTGAGTTGTCAAAATATAAATACATATGTGAATGATAAATGTAGACCAAGTCACCATAAAAGACAAGGAAAATGGAATAGAGCACAATAGATATAAAATACATATATAATACATGCTGTGAACACATTCACTAGGCTGAGTCTCTTAATTTCCTCCTTGCTTAGATGAAATTATCCCCCATTCTTGTTGGAAATGGAGAAACAAGAAACTTCTACTCAAATGCTAACCGGGACAACTGCTTGGCTTGAATGGGTAAAGTTCCTTTTCGATAGAAGAAGTAAGTGGTGATTTGACATTGATTGGTGGATTTGGTGTGGACATTGTTACCCCCCCATTTTGCATGGGGGTGTAATTTTTATCACAATTCTCAGGGGGGGTGACATGTTGATGATGATAGCCCATGGATGTTTCTTGAGATTTGATGCCTTTTGTTATTATTGTTTGATGAGGGTATGGATGGTATGTTGATGATTTTCATGGTGGTGTTGAGCTTTTGGCATTTTCTTACATTTTGCAGCTAGTCTTTCATGGTTATTCTAGGACGAATTGAGCAAAATAGACCCTACTTTCAAACCATTGGTTCTCCAACACCCTAGCTCAGATGAGGGCGTATGATATATGGTTGGAAATCTCTTTCCGATCCCTTTCAAATGGTATAGAACACTCAACCAGATTCTTAGCAGTTTGGGAGTGCTGGAGTCGTCCTTTTGGGTTGGTTTTTACCGATTTTTGGGCTATTTTTTAGTAGTTTGGTATCTTGCCTCTAGAAGGGTCAATCTTGGTCATCCTAGCTCTATTTGGGAAGTGCCATATATGGTTGGAAAGCTCTTTTTGAGACCTTTCCAAAGGTGTAGAGTGTTCAACAAGATTCCTAGGGGTTTGAGAGCGATGAACTTTTTTGGAGCTATTTCCAAGACTTGGTTTGACCTCATTGTCACATGCTTGGACCATTGGCACAAGTTAAGAAGTGGTTACACATTGGACCTTTCCTTGTCATTATTGATGGCACATCTCACATGTGTGGCCCATTTGAGGAGTTTGTTACATGTTTAATGGAGTGTTCTAAGGTTTTTGACCCATGTTGGACCTTAGGAGCGCATGGAACATTGGCAACCAAGATGGGCTATTGCATAATGTTATGCAAGAGATGTCACATTACTTTCATTCTTCCAAAAAGTAGACTCTTCTAGATCTATTGGTTGTTCACCATCCAAGTCAAGTCCTTCATTGGCTAAAACAGCAAGAGCATTCTCCACTGACTTTCCTCCCTTTATCCAAAGATGGACTTTTCCATGATTGCATAAAACAAAAGATACAAAGATTGTCTCAGCATGCTTGGCACAACAAAAGTAGCTTATCAGAAAATAGACTATAACCACAAATCTGATAGAAAGGACTGTCCAGAATCCAAATAGGAAACTCAGATAAAAATTCATGTTCGATGCAAGATAGGTCATTACCTTGCGAAGTACACTCTATGTTTCTCTTTAATTCCTCTGATCCAAGATCAAAATAATTCACAGTAAAACACTCCTCCAAATTCTGGACTGGCCTTAAAGCTGATAATGCCAACTCTCTAGCCCTTCCATCTACGACTATGGTTTCAAGAAGTTGTAATATAGGCTCCTGCCAATGCAAATGAAATGCTTTAACAAAGAGACAAATATAAAACTACTTTGCTTTGGCCAAGTAAAGACAAAGACCTTCATAAACACAAGTGGAAGCAAACATGATTAAGACGGCCATGGATGAAAGTTGAAACTAAAGCCTATATGAATTCCATCATTTGATCTCAGAAAAGGAAAAGCACCTAAAAAATATAAGCCAACCAAACTTTTTGCAATCATGATATTCCAGTCAATAGAAATGCCAATATTATGCAGATAATTATTATATAACCTGGAATTTTAAAAGACCAAATAAAGATCAAAGTCCATGCAATAAATAAAAAAGATAAAAGCATGACCATCCCCGATTATCCAACTTAATAGCATAGAAACAAGGCAGCAAATTACTGTTTCCCAGGAAATATTCCTTCCACAATTATAAATCTATAATGGTCACTTAATCTTAATGTGACATTTATTACATATCTAAGACACTATTTAACTTATAGACTCAAGATAAATGAGATCGACTTTTTTCAATTTTATGTACTGAAAAAGGAACACTCCAAAGAAGAGAGAAGACACATTAACATATAATTATAGAATCTGGAATTAAGTTAAAAGCAACAAACCTGTTCATCTAGAGTCAGCCAACTCAATCCGTATTTCTCCAGATAACAGATGCAAAACTCAACTGCTAGTTCAAATATCCTCACAACCAAAGATTTCTCATCATCAACTGTTACATAACAACTAAGAAGTTAGAACAACACTTATTAATTTCACGTCTCTTTGTTTTTGATTGAATACAACTGATAAAAATCAGTAATCCCAACACATATACCCTGTCCAAAGGCCACTTTTGAGAGGCAGTTTAAGATAAAATTCAAACTTGCATCACACTGTATCCTGTTATGTTACGATTTTCCCATTGAGTACAGTTTTTAAAATTTTATTCCATCTCCATAAATTTGCATGCAACTGAATGACAGTTGTCCAAGCTAAACCCATTTACAGATGACATTGTTTAAAATAAATTTTAAAGTTACTTCACACTACATCCTAATAATTCTTTCATTAAGAGGAACCCCTTCTGACAATTGTATTAATTCCAATTATTATTTACAGTTTAAATAATTCTCTGACAACTGGGTTATCTAAAGTTAATAACAATCTTATTTAGTATCCAAATACAAATACAAAGAGCTCTTATCTTTTGTGCAAGCAAATCACCTCAGATAAGCTTCAAAATTGCTCCTTGCATATTGTTGAGTTTTTTGCTGAGCATCGCCTTTGACAAATCTATTAATTCTGATTTCCCTGTTTGTATTATCTATTTGCAGAATGGTTGAACTGATCAAAAATTGAAGATCAATATGCAAATACAGAGTGTACACGGTGCTCTGCATGGCTGGTTCATTTCAAACATGATTTAAAGTTCCTTTGCAGTGCATCCTTTTAAGCTATCCATTTTAGTTGAAAAAACAAAGTTATTTTTAACTTTTAAAGACATTTTTCCATGGCAATATATGTTGAAAAGCGTGCACCAGCATGGAGTCAAAAGAGTAGCCTAGGCATTGGACTGGTACAAAAACACATGAATATGATAACTCATAGTTTTGATTTCACTCATGCAGAATTTTCAAGATTTCTCAAAAGGTTTAACTTTGGCTAGCCTCTGTAAAGATTACTGCTTTTCAAATAATTCCCAGACCATGGGCTCAGCACTCTTAACAATAAAGAAATAGCCCCCATCCCAGCAGCAGCAAGTTGGATGCATACAAGAACCATGCAAAGCAGGAAGATAGGCAATTCCAAGGCCCTGAATCTGGCTGCCTTCCATGAATGGTCCCTCACATGGTAATAAGCTATGTTACCAGAAATGAGAAACTGTAATGAAACGAAAAATAGGGGTAAGAACTGGTCCTCCTTCCCCCAAGTACTATGCATATTGTACACATACGAGATAATTTAGAAGCAAAACCCACTCAAAGACTTGGAAGTAATCCACCAGATGACATGTACCAGTGTGTTCTAAATCAAATTACATTCACTTTATAATGTTGAAGTTTGTACAATTCATTATTTTTTTATTTATGGTTTTTTTGTGTACAATTTCTGTTTCTGGACCTTTTTTTGAAGAAACAGTGCCATGCTGTGTTCTAAATCAAATTACATTCATTTTATAATGTTGAAGTTTGTACAATTCATTATTTTTTTATTTATGGTTTTTTTGTGTACAGTTTCTGTTTCTGGACCTTTTTTTGAAGAAACAGTGCCATGCCATACCATTTCTGGTAATATAGTGAATAAATGGGAAGGTACACTGAGAGAGCAATCACCAACAGGGAGACCTGAAGTATAGAATGCTTATGCTTGGTCCACCTCACCACAATGGGGAAAAAATCTTATAGATCAGCTAGGGAGGAGTATGAATATAGGTATAGAGATCGTTGGTGGTGACAAACTAGTATAGAGGAGTATGAAGGGCATCAAACTACCTGATGTGGAAATCCTGCGCCCAGGAAATGATTAATTGTCTAAAAGGGGCTTAATTTCAAATTGAAAATTTTGAATTCTAGGCCGTTTTGATATATTATTTTAGTTTTTTTTTTTTCACTAATTAGTTTTGTTTTGGTATGTTGATATTGCTGATTGGTAGTTTAGAATCATAAGCACAATGCACTCCTCTGTAAAAAAAATGGCAGTCTGCACCTCTCCTTTAATGTCTGGGGGTTTAAGGAATTGATTGTATCATTGTAAAATGATACTATTTTTTTATTAATTAAAGCATCATCCGGGGGAGTGAAATAAATCATAAAGTATGTCAGCAGGAGTATCAGAAATTTATGATCTTCATCTTAAGTTAATCTGTTAAAGTCAAATCAGTTGTGGTTCTGATCTTCATCTTAAGCTAATATGTTAAAGTCAAATCACTTGTGGTTCTGATCTTCAACTTAAGTTAACCTGTTAAAGTCAAATCAATTGTGGTTCTGATCTTCATCTTAAGTTAACCTGTTAAAGTCAAATCAATTGTGTTCAATAAGTGAACATTCTTCACAGAGACCCAGGTTCAATCCCTATAAGAACATGTTTTCACCATATCAATAGTGGCCAATTAGTAGACAAGACCTGGGGCAAGTCCTAGGTGAGTTTGGCAGATTCTAAAAATCCCTCGGTCGTGGCTTCTAGCTTCTAGGTCAAAGGTCATCAAGTTAATATTGTTAAGGAGTTTGAACATTGACCCTTCCCCATCAAAATAAAAGGGATTCACCTGACCAAAAATAAAATAAAATAAATAATTTTCATACTGCTATTTAAATCGTTTCTTCGTGGAGAGAAAAAATCCCACTGTAAACTAGAAGCAAATCATAAGAGTTCATTATGGCGATTTATATAATTGTTTCATACCTAAATTCAAGGACAAGAATACCTATTATTCTCAATGAGACTTCATGGATCAAATAAGTGGGGCACTATTATTGCACCCAACCACCAGGGTGATATGTTTGCACCCACCAGGGTTCAAGTCTCCCTGGTCATATGTTTGCACCCACCAGGGTTCAAATCTCCCTGGTGATATGTTTGCACCTTGTAGGCAGTGCTTGTTCTCGAGTGAATTTGACAAAATAAACACCCAACCGCAGCTTCTCATTCAAAGAATTCTGATTTGAATGTGGTCAGCCGACTATATTAAATGATATTCTATCCTCACAGATTGGAAAGGGCCAACTTGCGACAAACCACGGTAGGGTAGAGGATAAAATACACCCCAAAAAACTCCTATTATCATAATCCACGCCCGTTGACAACACAACAAGAATTATTTGATGTCGTTACCTGTTAGACTATTTGGATATTATGTCCATTATTATACTTTGGAGCCATGGCCTCACCTATATTTATTCTAATCAATATTTATCTGGCTACTTTGGTTATCGACTTTTCCATGTTTTAGATGTTCGGGCAGCCAAACTTACCTTGCAGAGAGTAGCAAGCAACGACAACGGCCTGCGTAACAGACAAAACCCCTCGAAGCTGCAAATTGCTCCAGTGCAGGAAGCCCCTGGTCCCTTGGCCGACCTCCTTGACACCCTCTGCCAGAACCCCAGCCAAGCCCTTCAAACCTTCCTGCACCGCGGCTTCATGGAGCCGCTGGGACAAATCCGCCAATTCATCGTTCTGCTGTAGAATCTCCACCAAATTGCCGATCGTCATGGCTGTCGGGCCCTGCCGAAAAACTTACAGCACAACCATGAAAGAACACCTTCGAAAAACCTCAAAACCCCGGCAAATTCAACCGCGTTTTCCAGTTCAAAAACCAATGACGGAAGAGAAAAATGGAGAGAAGATGGCTAAGACTGCAAACCCCAGAGCGCTATTAAACCAGCGTGGAATGATGGCATATACACATATATTTACAATAAATCAAGACATTGGACATGTAAAATGTCCCTCCCAGTTTCGTTTCTTTGTCGTGGCACTGTGAATGTTGCGTTTAAATAATTGAGATGTATGGCGGTGATGGAAAAGTATAAGAAAAATGTATGGTAAGATACTTTTCCTTTTTCCCCTTTATTTAAATATTTTTTTGCTTTTCATACTTCACTTTGCTTTGTGTTAAATTTTTTTTATTTTTTTTTAAGTATGTAGTTTTTTCGAGAGATTTCACATATGGGCTAGTAAAATTTATGATTTCTCCATCCTCGAGGGAGAGATTTTACATATGTTTGATGGCTACTTGAATTATAATCTTATAAACTTATAGATTGAGTTAGTTTTGAATAACATTTTGGGTACAATTTTGTTAAATTTTTTTATTTTTTTTAAATATGTATGAAAAGTTTTTTTTAAGAGATTTCATATTTAAGATAGTAAAATTTATGATTTCTCTAACTTCGTGGTAAAATTTTTATATATGGTTCATGACCACTTGAATTATAATCTTCACAAGTTAAAAAATAAAGGTTTTGAAGATTTTGAAATACCTTAAACTGACTTGCTCCATTGCTATGGCTGCATGAATTTCTGCTGTCTGGAATCCCATGCAGAGCATTGATACATTTTGCAGACTTGAAAAAATTCCTTCAGAGGTTAAATCTAATGTATTTATCCTTCACCATGCACCTAAAATAAATCTTTCCTCATGGAAGATTGAAGAATCACCGTCAAATTGCGCTGAATGCAACCCTAAAAATATATCGAATGTAACCCTAAAAAAATACCCCAAAAGCCTCCAAAATTTTCTGTGCAGCTCTGCCTGCGCATTGGTATTCCAACGGCCGCATGCATGATCTAGTCGGATCGTCTACCTTGACAATTCAAACCTTCCAGGTTATAGAATGTCACCTCCATGTCCAGAGTGCTCATTGCTCAGAACTATGCGTTGTAAGGCGTCGAGGATAGAGTTACAAATGAAGACAAACATGAGGGAGAAAAGTCAAATGTACATATCGTGAGCTTTTAAGGGGAAAGGAGAATAACATTAATGTGAATGGGATCTCAACATATATGACAACCAAAAATTAGAAGGTCCAAAAAGGTTAACATCAAAATTGGAGAGTAATAATGTGGAATGGAGTCTCGCCCAATATAAAAACATAAATAGAAAAGGTCTTTTAAATTGACATGAATTTTGCTATGATTCTCTTTAATACTCTCACAATTAAGGATTGGGTACATCATCATGGTTTCCTTTATAGATGTTGTGTGGTGTAGCACAAATTTGTAACAATTAAGCACATGTTGTGGAATTGTTCAGTTGTTAGAATTTTTCGAGCTTTGATAGTTGCTTAAATAAACATGTTACTATTTGTTGTCACCTTTCACTAGAAAGTTGTTTTTTGGAGACAAATTGTCTAGAGCACGTGGGATCAAATTGACAATCTTGTTTTTATTTTGGTGATGTCTATGTTTTGTAACATTTCATGAGGCACCATCCTCGTTCATTTTGAGAGAAGTTTGTACATTCCAATTGGATTTGGCTCAATATACCATAATTAAGTTAGAAATTGAAAGGTGCCTTCTATAGCGAATTGTGAGAGATGTCTTCAGAAAAATAAACTATGAAAGATGCGTACTTAGTATAGGGGAGATGTGTCAAGTATGTAAAGCAATCCCAACAAATTGGGATGTGCATTCGCTCATGATCTTAATAGTTCACTATAGAAATAGTTTTTAAATTTCAAAACATCCTGCTAGTGGTGGTGCAGGAACATTGCCACCTCGTGGTTCTTGTTATAATAAGAGACATTCGAGTAGAAAAAGTAGATTGCATAAGACTTTTTCCATGCTCAAGCAATCCTCGAAATCATACATAAATGTTTTTATTTTCACCCATATGACACATGTAGTAAAAATATTATCTTTAAATGGGCTTTGTGGTGGTTTTCAACCTTACACATGCCCCATGAGCACTAAAAGCCTATTTTATACCCTAATATGCTATTTCTCTTCCTCTAACCATGTCTCAAGCCTCTAGATCCATCCCTAATGTGCAAATCCTTTAACGTTTGTCTTTGTGGACCATGGGCCATGCATGAATCAACCATATGCCATCACATATACCCTATATAACATATCTTTGTACTGTGAGTTCGATATGGTTTCCATTTCAAGGTTTCACATAATACATATGGTTCTAATGGCCCATTCGATGATCCAACATCAAACAACAAATTTTTAAATGATTAACATTAACCTTTGGGGTTCACGGGATATGCCCGGTGCCAAACTAGGCCATCACACATGCACTATATAGGTAATATTTGGCCTATAAGTGAGATATGGATGTCAATTCAAGGTTTGGTGTGCTAGATATTGTTTTCATGGATTATTAAGTCATGATACTAGGGAAAAGTTTTAGGGGTGAAATTTTTCCCATGGGCTAATTTTCCATGTTTTTTCCCCAGGACCATAAGACACTAGAAGTGACCTTGATATCTTTGATATGCAAAATAAGTACCTCTCAACCATCCTTGTAAAATCTCAATCATCCTCTCATACTTTGAACTAGTTAACTCTCGGCCTCTCACTGTCATTTTTATCCATTGGAAGCCAACCGAGTCACCCTTCACAATAATGTGAAAATAACGAGAAGAAAGGGTTATGCAGGGAAAATAAATAGCATGTTGAAATAAAAAGGAAATTTTTTATATTTAGGACTACATGTGAGATGGACCAAGGTCCCACACATCTCCCATGATCCCTAATGACAAGTTTTATGGTCAAAATTATGAAGTTTTGTTTTGTTTTGTATGAACTGTGATAAGCAATTCATGTTTGCACGTTGATCTGTAGTTTTGCATTAGTTAAAGACATGGTTCACTCATTCGGAGTTTTGTAGTATTGAATAGAAACATGGATATTGGTATCGATATTATTTTCCAGAGACCTTTTCTATACCCATGTTTATGATTAAAACAACTCGCTACAGGTTGGGACTGGTTGAGGTCCTTATTAATTTTATGGGACTTATAAAATCCATCAATTAATAGTTTGAGTTCCCTATCTGTTGGAGTATTCGATGGATTAGAGTATTAGTTGGAGGTCAATTTGAAAAGAGGTAGTGTTTCCTTCTATTGCCACACACATTGTGAATAATCAACTGGTATACTTATTTTTTACGGGCTTGCATCTGTGATTTCAACAAATATTTTTGGTTGGAGTGAGTGTAATGTCTCCACAAATTGGAGTTTGCTTACCAAGCTCTACTGGCAACCCTGCAATATCATTGTTTGATAAGTCCAAGACAGAAAGGCAAAGCTCACATGCCTCCTTTAGAATCTCTTGAAGCTGCAATTCATGACACAATTCTGCATTTCAGCCTCAGTTTTTCACATCATCAAGCTTCTTCCTAATAAGTATTTATTGGAAAAAAGGTTTCTTGTCCATGTAAAGTATAATATGTCATGGAAAATGCAGAAAGTTTACCAAATCTACAATATTTGACACATTGAAAACATCTCAGGATTGTAGTACAAATCTCTTGACAGAGTATAGAAGGCTTAATGAAATCTATTGTAAGATCCTCTTGAGAAATGACTTTTGAGATCAAACTGTCATGAGATGATTGTGAGAGCTGCAACAATGTGCTATTGAAAAGGAACAATGATAGTAACCAAGGTTACTAATTTGAAGAAATGTTTAAACTAATAAACTAGATGATAGATAGCAATATGACTGATGTATCATAGATTTGAAGATATCAAGTTGGTTCAACTGATGTATATGAATGTGTACTTGGTATTGAGAATGAGTTGATTGTTCCCTCTCAACAAGGCCTGATCATAGTCCATCACAAGAGTAACTCGTTGATGAGTATTCCACTCTTTGTTAGTTATAAGTTTAAAAGTTTCAGAGGAAGTAATTGAAGCACTCAGAATTGTCAGTAACCTTGAGACTCTTTGCAATCAGAGTTATGGACAATTTTGTAGCACATGGAAAGAGATGAATTCATGAAATATTGGATCAGTATTGATGCATCAATTAAGGTTGTATTTGGCAGATCTAGGAGACAACATTGGACAGATCCCTGAAGCGGTTTTAGAGTAGACCTTGGGACAACTGTTGAAGTGTCCAAGACAGATATAACAAAAGAGGCTATCTATCATTGAAGCCTTGAGATAGGTTTTTGGACAATCTTAGAAGGAAATGAAAGATGGAAGAGCACAATCCTAGGGGGAGCAGACCTATCATGAAGATATTTTGCAGCAGTCCATGGCATTTGGAAATTAGTTTGGATAAATGAGAAGACTAAATGAATAAAAATCCTTAGAGCAGTAGTGAAGATCATTGATGCATTGAGGAAGTGTTTGACAAGTTCATGAAGCAGATCCAAACATCTTGAGACACATGACAAGGGAAGTAGCCAAGACCAAATAAATTCTTGAAACAACCGTGAAGACCTAAGTGAATATATGAGAGAAGTGATGATAAAATACGACTGTATGAGGCTCGAGAGCAATGAAGTATAAGATCAAGGGGAGCCAGCTCAATCAAAGGGGGAGTTGTGTCAGAAAGAAGAGATGTTTACATAAGGCATCTAAAATCAAGCAGAGCATGTCATTGTCATTGTTGTCGAAGGGGTAGAGAATGCAGTAAAACATTAGTTTGATAGAACTGAGCAATGGAGTGACACATGGGGGAGAGAATGTAGAAAGAGAATGAATAGTGACCCATGACTAAGTCACATTTCTAGCACACCCACAAGGGGAGTAATTGATCTTTTACTCAGTGATTGCCAATGGCCATCAATGACAAGGGGGGGATTGTTGGATAGTTTGTGTCATTGATGTCAACAATGTAAGGGGATATTGTCTGACTGACTATATGACAGTTTCATTGATGACAACAATGGTATGATCACATAATGTGTTGAGGCTTACATAATTGTCATCAAGTAGCATTGAGGAAGATGGAGTCATTGTTGATGATCTGGTCTATACGTTGACATGGTAGTTGACATGCAAGAACAAAGAGACCATCTCCATTGCTTTCCATATGATCTATTGCAGCGTAGATCCTCTGGAACCACCCTGTTTTCTTCCTTCTCTATATTTCCAGAGGCCATTGGAAAAACTGAAACAGGCAGCCTAAAAGAAAGAAGATATTCAAATTTAAGATAAATCTAGATAATTTGATTTATTAGATAGGTGAGATAAATAAAAAAACTTGGGTTTAAAGGAATAAAAGACCCTAAAAGAAAGATATTTTCATGTGCGACATTGGAATGACAAACGTAATTATGGTGGGATAAGCTATGCTTGAATCACAAGCAATGTTAAAAAACAAGACCATGAATTGGAGAATGATGGTGTCTAAGTTTAAAATTATGTATTTTTCCTCTGATTGTTAATAAAATTTGTTACATGTATTTTTCGTGGCTATAGCGACGGATGTACTGTTCGTGGCTATAGCGACGAAAGTTCGTGGCTATAGTGATGAAAAGTCCATCCGTGGCTATAGCGACGATCGTCGGGGGAATTTTCAATTTTTTCCAAAAATTTAAACTATTTTTCCATGAAAACATCGATTTTAACTGTTTCGTGCCAAACTTTCATGGGAATTTTGAGCCATATGTAGTAGTGACTCATTCTCGTCATAACCTTTCCTTTGCCGTTGGTCGTGTTGCCCGTTATATGCAAACACCTCATGAAAGTCACTGGAAAGCGGCTAAAAGAATACTTCGATATATTTGAGGTACAATTCAGTTTGGGATTCATTACAGTACAGGGGGGAAACCTTTGTTGGTTGGTTTCATTGATTCAGATTGGGCCGGCGATCCTGATGATCGAAAGTCTACTGCAGGTTATGTTTTTAGTCTGGGATCTAGACCTATTACTTGGGCTTGTAAGAAACAACAAGCTCTTGCTCTTTCTTCAGCAGAGGCAGAATATCGAGCCGCAGTTAATGCTAGTCAGGAAGCTTTATGGCTTCGACAGATCCTTTCAGAGTTTGGATTCGAGCAGCAACATCCTACTCCACTTTGGTGCGACAATAAAAGTGCCATCAATCTTGCCAAATATCTAGTCCTACATCAATGCAACAAACACATTGAGCTACATATGCACTTCATCAGAAATATTGTTCATGATCGTGTTCTTGAAGTGCTCTTTTGTCCTACAGATGATCAAGTTGCAGACATCTTCACCAAGTCTCTTACAGAAGTGAAGTTTTCTAAACTTCGATCTATGTTAGGAGTTCATGAACTTGTCATTAAGGGGGGATAGGCTCTAATGCCTCCTTCCTTCTCCTAATAGTGTCACTTTTGTAAATCCTTCAATCCTATCCCAAGTTGTTCTTAAGGGGGGATGTTAGGATATTTAGACACTTAGGAGTTAGTTAAGATCAACTTGTGTAATATATCCGTTAGGAAAAGTGTGTTTCTTTAGTATGCATTAGTATGCATTTGTAAATACTTAATCCGATGGTCACGATATGTTCCTGACATAGAGTTATCCGACGGCTCAACTTCTCTTAGATCATACCTACCCTTGATCCATGGCTTAACACCCGATTGGTCCATGATCTCTATTTAAAGAGCATGGAGGATCATTGGAAAGTTGATCGATTATGAGAAGCTCATTTGTAACTTTATTTCTTTGCATAATAAATTGTCCCGTAGAAGCTATTTGGCCAGGGCCATGGAGTGTTTCCCTCACGAGGGTTTAAACCACGTCAAAACATCGGTGTATCGATTTGTGATCTGTTTGTGTGAAGTGGTTGCTCTAGGTGTTCTGTCTTTTGGGAGTACCCTGTGTACCCGAACAGTTAATTTAAATTAATTAATCAAATTGGTTTTATTATTTAAATGATTCTAAGTGTTAGGATTCACAACCTGTATTTTTAATTTTCATATGCAGATATACATGATGAAGAATAACTATGAGACGAAGATAAACCAAGCTAGTGAACGGACAAGAGGTATATGAAAATACATTATCAAACTTAGTGCAAAACTCAGTGCTGGATGGAGTATCAGAATGTTTATCATTTGCACAATATTGCGTTTAATACATTAAAAATAACACATAAGGCTTACTTTACATTTACAAGATTTAATTAATAAAACAAAGTAAAAGATAGCCTTATTGAACATAGATTTATTAAATCATGGTAGATAAAATGGGAATTTAATGTAAATAACATCATTATAAAAGAAAATTCCGCAGCCCAACAAGCAGCCCCATGAGCTTCATTGGAGGGCAGCGAAGAGAATCTTTCACTATGTGCAGGGTACTAGACACTTTGGCATACACTATGCTGCATATTTTGAGCTAGATTTAGTGGGATTCACTGATTCAGATTGGGCGGGTGATAGCATTGATCGAAAGTCCACTTCCGGATATGTTTTCATGATTGGAACAGGGCTTATTTTCTGGTCAAGCAAAAAGAAGGCAACCATTTCCTTATCTTCAGCAGAGGCAGAGTACTGAGGAGCGGTCAATGCCTGCATTCATGCAGTTTGGTTGCAGGGTATTCTAGCAAAGTTTGATATTGGTAGCACCACTTCTACTGTCATTTTTTGTGACAATCAGAGTGCTATCAAGATCTCGACGGATCCAGTTCAGAGACGGAGGACCAAGCATATTGATATCCACATGCACTACATCCGAGAGCTTGTGCATGACAGAACCATTGTACTGCAATATTGCCCTACAGACGAGCAAATTGCAAACATCTTCACCAAGAGCTTCACTGAGAAGAAGTTCTCTTACCTCCGTTCACTGTTGGGGGTGAGTTCTAGTATGGTGGAGACAGATTAGATCCTTCAGTGTTCAGCTTGAGGGGGGGATTTCTTCCCACTGGGTTTTCCCTCTTTCCTCACTTAGAGTTTTTCTAGCATTTTGGATTATTTTCTGTATTGGGGTGACCTTTGGTCTTAGTAACCAGGGCCCTATCTTTTATTTTTTATCTCATAGTATAGCTTGTGTGGGGGTGTTAGGATATTCTCACCATCATCTTATGTTTGCATGCATTTTCCATGCAAGCATGCATTTGCATGCATCCCAGTCATCAGTATGGTGTCCCTCAGCACCTAGTCCCTAGTTTGCTAGCCCCAAGAGCTTATTTATGTTCAGTTCTAGCCCTCCTAGTCCATGATGCGCCTTTTTTTCATCTCTTGAGACAAACTGCGCCATCTCTCACCTACCACCAGTGACACACTCAGTTAGTTTCTTGATTTGTGGATTTGTTCCTTGATTTGAGGACAGGTTGACTAGTTAACTGACTGAAACACTCCGATGGACATCCAGAGAGACTAGTTTGACTATTCTGACTCCAGACAAATCCTCATGTGCCCTCCTTGGATTATCCTTCACTACATTAGTGCTCCATGCGCCAATTACACCTACCTACATTCAGTTAGACTTAGTTTGACACCTGGTTGACCGCTACTTGTGCATTGATGACACCACCACTAATTGATT
Source organism: Larix kaempferi (assembly GCA_027924585.1). NCBI lineage: Eukaryota > Viridiplantae > Streptophyta > Pinopsida > Pinales > Pinaceae > Larix > Larix kaempferi. The sequence continues at coordinate 28,592,635 of BSBM01000012.1, forward strand.
ATGAGGACTCCTAGTGGAGACATGCTATACCATGCAAGTTATTCGAATGACCTCCTTGGTTAATTCAAATCATTCAGTCATTGTTACTGTATTGTATTGTATTCTACTTCTGAGTTCAATAGAGCACTGCTGCAAGAATTTTGCACAATTTTCACATATTATTCTTTATGCATCTCTAGTAATTGTTTCTCTTGTTCCATAGATCTGCTTTATTGAATTTCATAGTCCTCTAGCCTTAAATAATCGCCATCGCCGTGGGGGGAGTGCTGGCCGGTGGAGAAAGCTGACAGGTGGGTTGTACTCACTGTCACATGGCCTGGAGCGTGATGGCTAGGGCCGAAGCCACGTGAAGGCAGTTTCGTGTGGGCAGGAACCGAGTCCGATGCCACGTTAACACCCTGGATCCAGGGTGGAACAATCTTTCTCTGCTTGGATCCGACACCGGTGATGCAGGTCGCTATGATCCATGGTGGCTAGAGTGTCGATCGTAAGAAGAGAAATATCCTCGACTCCTTTGTTGGCCATGATATCAGCTACAAAGTTGGATTTATATTTGACATGCTGGAAGGTAATGGTTATGATTCTTTTGAGAAACTCCATAAGATCATATAGGCATTGTTCCAAGTGCCAACTAGGGGAGACTTTCTTGACTGCAGTGCCATTATAGAGCCTTATTGCCAAAGAGATTATGATTTAGGAGTCTCCTTCAATTATTAGGGGAGTGAATCTATTAGTTTCAGCAATTTTCAAGCCTTCCAACATTCCTGAGAGTTCGGCGGTGTTGTTGGTGTCGTGGCCAAGAGATCCATGATAGATACAGAGGATGTTTCCTGAGGAGTCTATGAAAACTGCCCCAAATACTGTCGCTCCCGGGTTTCCTTTTGAGGCTCCATCAAAATTAAGTTTGAAGAAATTGATAAGATGTCTGCTCCAAAAATCGGGACTGGCAGTGTTGGCCGAGGGCGCATGACAAGAGTGATGGAGAGTTGGGATGGAGAGTTCCCATATACAAAGGGTATCTTTTTCCTAGGCAGTGGTAGGGAGATCTGCAACACTCCAGATCGAGATGGCCAGGGTCTCCTGGAGGTTGGACTTGAAGGAGTTCCAAATTTCAATGAAGTTTCTGAGCTTGCCTTCGAAGATCCTCATGTTTCTCTCTTTCCATATGTTCCAAGTGAGGAAACCTGGAATTAATTCCCACAGGCGATTGATTAATTTGCTTTGGAAGGGATGCCGATTCCAGATGGAGATGGTTTGGACAATATCTCCAGGCGTTCTGTTGGTGCATTGGAATTTTTCGGCAATTTGGTTCCAGAATTCCATGGCCATGTCACAGGAGTCCAAAAGGTGATCAATGTCCTCAGCATGGGAACCACACATGATACACCAAGAGGGTCCATGGAAGCCTCTTTTGAGGAGATTGTCCCATGTGAGGATCTTACAATGAACCAACAGCCAAAGGAAGGTTGCAATTTTTGGCCATAAGTTTAAACTCCAAATCTTTTCCAGATTAGATTTTGAAGTTCATCATTTTCCTGAGTTTTGACAGAGTAAGCTTCTTTTACAGTGAAAGTGCCTTTGGTGGAGTAGCCCCATCTCAAAATATCAGGTTCCTAGTTAACCTTCTGATGCTAGGTCTGCAGTTCTGTCCAAATTAGCTCCGCGCTGTCTAGAGGCACTAGAGGCTCCCAGTTACGTGGATCCTTCCAGATTCTGTTTCCAAGTTATTCTACTAGTTGCCAATAATCACTAATTTTGTCATTGCCTCTAGCATTAGGGGAGTTTTGAGGTCTAAAATGGGCCTCCTAAGGGAAATAATAAAATAAGAGTTCTAAATTTTAGAGGGGAAAAAGAAAAACTATTTTTCTTGTCGTAATTTTGACATATCTCCTTAACGGTTTACCCAAATTTCAAGTTTGGGCACTCGTTGGATGCGGATTTTAATTCCGCATCCAACCCATACCCACACTGCATACTGCCTCAGAAGTATGCAGTGTGGGTATGGGTTGGATGCGGAATTAAAATCTGCATCCAACGAGTTCCCAAACTTGAAATTTGGGTAAACCGTTAAGGAGATATGTCAAAAATACGATAAGAAAAAGTAGTTTTTTGTTTTTCCCTCCAATTTGTCTTACAAATTTTACCCTTATGGTTGACATCATCATCCCGAATCCTATTGGTTCTTATAAAGTGAATTTTTATGGTATATATTTTTTTTAGGCCAATTTTTTACCTCAAAACTCCCCTAGTACCTGAAGGTGCTGAAAAAGATCTAGGTGTGCAGTGAGTGAGGAGAGACTATGATGTTGTTGCCAGGAATCTTGCCAGAAAAGAGCCTGGTCTCCTGCCCGCACTTCCCAAAAATTGTACTGCTGAACCAGAGCATGCTGACAGTTGGCGGCCCGCCAAATGAGGGAGCCAGGAGGGTCCATATTATAACGTATTTGCTATAGAGGGGTCCAGTTATGGGCGTATTTACTGTTCCAGAGTTGAATCCAAGTCGCATTTTTAGCAGTGACCCAATTCCACCAAATTTTTGCGGAGAGTACTTGATTATTAGACTCTAGATCCCTGAGGCCAAGTCCACCCTTGCTTTTGGGTTTGCAGACAGTCTGCCAATTGACTAGGGCCCATTTACGGTTGTCATGATTCCCTCCCCATAGAAAGGAGTGATGAATCTTTTTCAAATATTTGAGGACCCACTTGGGAGCAGCTAGCACCGAAAAAAGGTAGAGGGCCATAGAGTGGAGAACAACTTTGAGGAGTATAAGATGGTTGGGGAGGTTGAGGGTTTTGAAATTCCAAGAGGAGATTCTAGATTCCAACTTGTCAAGTAGTTCTCTCCAGGAGGAGTGTTTGATAGTTGTTTCAAAGAGAGGGGCACCAAGGTATTTAGAGGGGAGGTGGGAAACTTGGAAGCCAAGAATGCGGAATATGTTTCTTTGAGTGATGGCATTGGTGTTGAAAAAAAAGAGCTTGGACTTATCAAGGTTGATAGTAGCACCTGAGGCTTATGAGAAGGTATTGAGGGCGCTTTTCAGGGCATAGGATTCCTACACAGAGGGGTGTCCAAAGAGAAGATTGTCATCAACAAACTGTTGATGGGTGATAGGAGGGCAGCCATGAGGGGAGAGGCCCTTGAGAGAATCAGTGGAAACTAGTTTTTTGAGCATGCGACTGAGGCCTTCCATCATTAGAATGAAAAGGAACGGGGAGAGCGGATCACCTTGACGGATGCCTCTAGACGGTGAGAAGGTGGAGGAAGGAAATCCACTAACCAGAATGGAGAAAAAAGAGGAAGAGGTAAGGGCAAGAATCCACTGGATCCACTCATTGCAGAAACCATAGGCTTGTAGCATTTTCTCAATGAACTCCCAGCTTAGCTTGTCGAAGGCTTTCAAGAGATTCAATTTGACTAGCATTCCAGGGGTTTTGGTGATCTTCAGGGAGTGAATCACTTCATGAGCCAAAATGATCCCATCCAGGATTTTTCTTCTTTCTACATAGCCGGTTTGGTCCGAGGAGATGAGAATCGGAAGCAGAAATTTTAACCTGTTAGCTACCACTTTAGTGATAATTTTATAAACAACATTGCAGAGGGAGATGGGTCGAAACTTACCAGGGCAGGTGGTTCCCACTTCCTTGTAGATCAGCGTGAGGAAAGTAGCGTTTAAGGCTGGGAGTACCCAATGTTTTTGTCTGGATTCTTCCACAAGGTCCAGCATGTATTGTTTTAGAAAGCTCCAACAATGTTTGAAGAAGTTAATCGTCAAGCTGTCAGGTCCCGGGGATTTTCCCTCTGCCATCTAATTAACCGTGAGTTCCACTTCCTGAAGGGTGACGATTTTCATAAGAGAGGCATTATGCTCTGCTGTTAGGATTTTTGGTATGTGGCGTGTGACTTGATTAATAGCCTCAGCTATGTTGGGGGTATTTTCCGAAAGTAGGATATGGAAATGATTGGTGAGCTCCTGCTCAATTTCATCCTGGATCCTTAGGAGGTTTCTCTGATCATTTTTTATTGCAGAAATGTGATTGATCATTCTGTGTTGGATAGTGGAGCGATGAAAGAATGCAGTATTCTTTTCGCCTTCCTTTAGCCAATTGATGCGGGACTTTTTCTTCCATAATATTTCTTCCTGTTTGCATCTGTCTTCAAGATGCTTTTGAAGGTCCCGCTCTTTTTCTTTGAGAGGTTCAGTATAGCCCTCATCCATAATATGTTTCTAGGTTTGTTCCAGCTCCCTCTGCAGCAAACTTTTGGCTTTGAAAATATTACCAAAGGTGGTATAGTTCCAAAGTTTAAGCTTGGCTCTCATAAGCTCAAGTTTTTGGTGCATGATTTCCATTTTGGAGCGACCTTCAACTCTAGTGTTCTCCCACCAGGAGCTGACCATGTCCAAAAAGGTGGGATGGTTCAGCCAAAAATTTTCAAAACGGAAGGGGCGGAATTTGTGATTACCTGAGTTTTTCCAAATAAAAGAAATGGGCCAATGGTCAAAGCCTACGGAGGGAAGAACGGTGGTCGTGATTGAGCCAGGTGCTTCAATGATTTTGTGGGTGATGAGAAATCGATCCAACCTAGAGGTAATCTGATTATTTCCCCCTCTTTTTTTGTTCCAGGTCATGAATCCCTCAGAAGGAAGAAGATATATGAGATTGCAGTCCTCGATACAAGCTTTGAAGCTGTTATCCTCATTCCATAGAATGCGATGACTATCTCTTTTATCTTGGAGGGAAGTTATCATATTGAAATCTCACCTATGATCACCATCTTCTCAAAGTGTTGTTGAGAGAACCAAGTAATATGATCAAGAAGCTGGAGTTTCAGAGCAAGGACTTGAGGTCCATAAACATTCATGAGATGACCAGTGATATCCATTCCTTCTAGGAGAAAGGAGGCTGAGAGAGAGTGCACAATGGAGGCAAAATCACTTAGCCTAATCTAAGAAGGGTTCTAGGCTATTTCTAATCCTACGGAGGCACCAGTAGCGTCGATCACCATTGATTGGCTACCTCTCCAAATTTTAGAAAAGAGGTTTTGGAGGGTGGAACAAGAGCATTTGGTTTCCTGAATGAAGATTACAGTGGGCTTGTCTTGCATAATTTTCCTTTTCAGCATACGGTGTTTAGAGGCCCCGTTAAGCCCTCTTACATTCCAGGAGATTAGCTGCATTGAGAACCAAAATTAAAAGCAGGGAAGAATTCCGTAAGCTGGGCATATTGTCTCGATTCGATCAGCCTTGTGCCTAGCTGGCTGATTCTTTGAAGGTCTGTTTTCCTACCTCGTTTCTTATTGTCTCTCTGGAGCTTCTGCTTATCTTTTTTAGGAAGATTCAGGACCCCCAACTTGCTGCTCTTGAACTTTTTTAAGACTTCTGAAAGTAGTTGGATTTGCATGGGTGGGATAGAGTGGAAGGATTTTCTGTAGCATGCATCTTCTAGACCTAGAATGTCTAGATCACTGAATTCCAAGTCGGTCATTGATTCATCCATGAGAATCTCAGGGTTGATATATTCACCGGTTTCTTGGGCAGTATCTACCTCTACTCTTGTTTTGTTCTTTTCAGCCTCTTGAGGTTGAGATGTGTTCCCTGGATGGGATTCAATCAGGATGGGTGCTTCATTCCAAAGGTTGTTTTCTTTAGAGATCGGTGGAGCAGTACTATCTTTTCCTAGTTCTTCGACTGGGTTTTTCGGTTGCTCATCGAGGACATCAAAACTGTTGTTGGTGTTGGGTATGTCCATTGTTTTCCTTCCTGTTGCGGTCTGCGATTATGACATCTTCTCTTGCTTATTTTTTGGAATCCTTCCTCATCTCTTGCAGATTCTTGGCCCCCTGCGAAGTAGACTGGCTGAGTGGGAAGTCTCTGTATAGATGACCATGTTCATGGCACTTTCTACAGTGAAAGGGAATGTGCTCATAGTCCAAGGGTTGGATCCATTCAAAGTCATCATGATTAAGACTGATAGAGTCGGGCAAAGATTTGGCTATGTGCATATAGACACAGATACGAGCATAGGAGGTGTACCTGTTGTGTCTTGTTTGTTCATCTACTTTGATGAAGCTTCCTAGAGTGTTGCCAATGTCTCTGAGGGTTTCCTCATCCCAGTATTCCTGTGGGAGGGAATACATGCAGATTCAAACTGGTGCCTAGGTGAAATCTTCCTTCTCTGGACTGAAACTTTTCGCCCAATTTTTTAGATAGAGACCGACTGAGTTAAAGAAGTAAGGCCCGCCTTCTTCAATTCTGGATTTATCATCCAAACTTTGGAAAATAACGGTGAAGAAACCTTTGGACCCTAACTGAAGGTCAAAGTGTGCTTTGGGATTCCATTTAGCCATTATCCATCCTCGTAGGGCCTGTTCCATGGGTCAAATTCCCATGAACTTCCCTATGAGAGCGTGATCCTTCATTTGTTGTGTTCTGGCATTTATGCGTTCCGCCGGGAGGCAGAGTGACGGTCGCTTTGCAGTTTTTGTTATGAAGGTCATGGTACCCTTCGTTGATGAGATGTTTTCTGTATTTTTCAGATCTAGTAGGGAGGTGCCAGTATTGCTTAGAGGTACGTCGTACGAGCCGATCCGTATGGTCACGTCATTCGGAGAGATTGGAGACTTATGATTCTGGTGAATATGCTGATGGGAAGGGCCTTCAGCCCCTCCCGAGGGGGGGACTCCATTGGTACAGCCAAGGACAACAGTCGAGAGACCACCGCACCAGCAGAGGGAGCCGAAGGAGAGTTAGCGAAACCCTATCAAGCGCATACGCAGAAACCCTAGAGCATCTCAGTCCAAAATCCCATGTTCCATCCAATTGTTCAATATGTTTAATTGTTAGAATCCAATCAAATGAAAAATATTTTAAATCAGTCTATATTATCATCATATATTACTTTATATTAGTTATTTTAATTTTTAATATCTTTATGTACCATGAATATAATAATTTTTATTTTTATAGTAATTTTTATTTTTATATTACAATATAATATTATAATTTAATCAAAATAATTTTTAAATTGATTATATTCCTATATCTCATTAATGTATTATAATAATTGATAATTAATTTTATTAGGATAGATATTTTTTTAAATAATATTAAATTATTAATATTTTGGAGATATTTAAATATCGTATTTAATTATTATACAATAACTAAATAACTAATATTAGTTTATCAATACTTTTGAGATATTTAAATGCAATATTTAATTAAGCAATATTATAGATATATTTAATACTTTACACATTAATATCATTTTATTAATACTATTTAATTAAATGGTATTATTTTTAATTAATTATTAATATTATTTAATTAAAAAATACTATTGGATTAAAACATTATTAATGTGTCAAATATATCATAATGTTATTAAATATCTCCAAAATACATCATAATATTATACATATCTCCAATATTAATAAATTAATCATGTTTAATTAAATATAATATAATAATTAATTATTTAAATAACTAATAATTATTTACTTAACTAATAATATTATTAACTAAATAACAATATTATTTATTAATTAATTACTTAATAACTAATATTTTCATTAACTAAATAACAATATTACCAATTAAATTATTTTATAATATTATTGTTTAATTACTTATTATAAAATAATAGTATTCTTTAATTAAAAATATTATTAATCAAACAATTAAAATATGCATTTCATTAAAATCATTAAACAATATTAATCTATTATCATTTTTAATTAAATAATAATAATAAATTAATATTATTATTAACTAAATAACATTAATATGAATTAAATTATTTTATAATTATTATGTTTAAGTAAACAATGTTATTAAATATGTATTTCATTAAAATGATTAAACAATATTATTCTATTAATATTTTGGAGATATGTGTATGTGCCCACCCGTTACTAGAAACAACCACATTAATAATATTAATGTGTTTGAATACGCTGATAAGCATAAATTGGGCACATACTTTTCATATTAATGTTTTTTTCCTATAATATGTGTCCCATTTACGCTTATTGGCGTATTCAGACACATTAATATTATTAATGTGGTTGTTGCTAGTTATATTGTGTCTCCAATAATGGATTCAAAGCTAAGAAAATATCATGTGGAATTGGTCTACATGTTTATGGATATGTTTAAATATAAATAGGAGCCAAATTTCTGTGTAGAGGAGCTAGATTTGACGGGGAAGGGCCCTTATGACAAGATTATTTTCATTGATGGAACCCATCTTATTTTTGTCATGCCATAGCCCTTAAATATCAAACTATTGGGAAGGTTAGAAGAAAAATGAATTTTAATTTATAAGTATGGTAATTGGAAACATGAAATTATGATTATTTTTATAAAATTGAAAATTGAAAATATATTATTTTAGATTAATTTCTGGAAAAAAAAAGCCGTATGTTTAATGAACGAAAGGGACAGTAAGAAGGTAGTGGGGCTTGCAAAAGAAAGAGTGAAAAGATGGATTCCAGGAAATACATATTTAGGACCTGGAGAGTTAGGGAGATACTACAGAATGTGCATTACAGGGAATAGGCATCACCTCACACGTGGATAGATATAGGCTAATGAATAAAGAGGCATCTATAAATTGAGAAAGTTAGGATGAGATTGCGTGAAGAAGGAGAAATATCAAGTGTTGGAAAACATAATGAAAGATAAGTATGAGCTGGAGAAGAGCAACTGGGGCTATGAGGTATCCTCTATTAAAGATGAGTCTGTTCGATTTGCGATGAAAATTTTGTCAAGTAAGTTGTTGCAGAAATGTCGGCCTAACCAAGTTCCAGCATCAATGATTGCGTCGGTGGGGTAATGTGCCGAAGGTGTTCAAATGAATTGGGTGACATTCCTGCTCAATGAGTTCTTGAGTGAATGCAAAGGGGTGGATTGCGAGGAAGATGAAGAGGAGGATTTGGTCAAGGTAGAGGTAAGATAATATGTTATAATTGAGGCTAGCCAAGACATTTTTCTAGGGATTTCCCAAACCCATGTTCGACGTGTACATACTATAGAGCATTGGGCCACACTATTGAAGTCTGTCCATAACTTATAGAAAAGTGGAAAGCTAAGGGAAATCAAAATAAAAATCAGAATCATAACCAAAATGTCCAAAATATCTCAACAGAAACGAGACAAGAGAAACCAATTGTCGTTCTTACAAGAAGAGATGTTGTGACAAGAGATGATAGAGAAATATGTGTTGACCTGTGTGCCCCTAGAATCAGGATAGTCACATAGTGAACAATACCATTCGATGTTCAAAAGTAAAAATAGAAATTTTTGGATGCAAGGAAGGAATTTACTACAACTCAAAGGGAACCTTCGACATCTGCAACCCCAGTATTTGACGAAGTTCCTGTATATGATATGATAGTCTGCTTTGACTAGTCAGCTCCAAAGCGAAGCTCAGAAAAGGTAAGTACATTAAAGAACTTTCTAAAAATATGTTTACATTTAGTAAAAGATGAAACTTATTTAAGGGAATTGCAGAGTTTAATTGATGAATCAAAAAATGAAATTCCTCAGGAAAAGGTCTAAATAATTTGCAAAAAAGGTAAGAATAGGAAGGGAACTACGACTTAGTGCACAGATTGGGGATTTCAACATGGATTTTATTATTCTAGATTTGGGGTCAAATGTGAATGTTATTAATAAACAGACACGGGAAGCTATAGGAAAACCTAAGTTGGTATAGTCACCAATCCAGTTAAGATTAGCTAATCAGTAGAAAATAATACCATTTGGAAGAATGGTGGGTGTCCTTGTCGAAATTGATGCACTACGTAGCTATGCTAACTTTGAATTCATAGAGATAGTAGATGACACCAATCCATATCCAATATTTCTTGGTATCAATTGGGTGATTGAAAATCAGACTATTATAAATGTGAAGAAAATGTTGATGACATTTGAAGGAGGGGATGTCAGAGTTGTTGCACCTTTCGATCCTTTGGAGGGTCTGAGGTATGTCGAACATGTCCGAGAAGAATACAATGTTGAATACTTAGACAATACATATATAGTTACTTCAAGAATGGAGGATTATGTTAAATCCAACAATAGATGGTACCTTGAGTTGGCGAAGCATTAGCTTGTGTTCTTCCGAAAGGGAAAGCACTCGAGAATTGGCAAAATAGGTTACATGAAGTATCTACAAGGAGGTGTGCTCATGTTACCAGATCACTTCGTTGGGTTGGTAAAGAGGTATGTGATCTAGCTACTTATGAAGGGTTTCCTAATTTAGATGTTTTCATTTCCGATTTTGAAATAAAAGTACCTGAACGACAAAGAATATTAGCTTTAAATGTAGAATTGAAAGTGATCCAAGAGGATCATCTCATCGTTGATCAGGTTTAAAGTCTTCAAACAACAGTACAAAGGTTACCGTGGTAAAGAGGTATTCGTTAGCTTTTCATCGATGCTTTTTTTTGTGCGAAACGACCTCCAGATGAAGAAGTTGTCAGCATTTGAAGTTTCGTCAAGGATGGTTAAAATGGTGAAAAATGGTTGAAAATGTGGTTTTGTTGAAGCTTTGGGAATCGAACCTAAGACCTTGTGGAAGGGTCACCTTTAGATTCATTAGGTTGTATAACAATGTTGTAAAAATGGGGGGGTCCATGACCCCATGCCAACACCGAGCCCCCCCACTATATTATAAGTATATGTTGAAACCATAGTAACAAACCATATGACAAAACACCATAGTAAGAGCCCAACTATTAACCAAGCGATGGAGCAAAGTGTTATGCCACATAATATGGAACTATACCATATCATGTATTAATGTGGAAACCATATCGCATAACCATATTATAGAGCCACATGTGTGGAGGGTTACTATATCATCGACGGGTCATAAACAATAATATATGCCACCGCATATCTTATAACCACATATTATAATGTGTTACCATATGATAAGTCATTGCTAAAAAAGAACGTGGAAGGAGGAGAGGCCTGCGGGTTTGACCCCGGGACCTCTCCCCCATAAACTGTGCACTTTTACCATTGGACCATGGGCCCTCCATTGAGAGGGAAGCGGCATAAAACCTTTTTGAAGTTACAGGCGCCTAAGTTATAAATTAAACCATAATTTCCAAGCCACGGTGGAAGTTCGGGTTTTACACAAAAGCACAGGTTTTGCACAGTAATCGAGATGGAGTACATGCACATTTCCTAAGGTGCAGAGGCCATTAATGGGCATGGATACCGAGGCAGAATCTGTACTGTCAGTGTTTTTTTGTCTTTTATGTAGGAATTTGATCTCCTTTTGCGTTCCAGAGGAGGTCTCAGGCATATATGGTCAATTTTATACTCATTTTTCTCAGAATTTTGAGATGGTCGCAGTGGTGTAGTCTTTTTCTGTGTTTGATAGACAGAAAATAGAGGTGTTTTCGGAACACTCATTTTGTAACCTTTGAATACTTAATAAGATCAGCCTTCCCATTGGAAGCAGCCCGGAGACGTAGCCCAAGAAGGGTGAACTCCATTATCAGCTCTTATATTCATTTTCTGGTTTGCTTATCTCTTTTATGTGCTTTATATGCTTCAGTTTTTCTCTTTAAATTGGTCATTTAAGCCTTTTAATGGATTTATGCATTCAAACTTTCACATGCAAATATTGGCTATAAAGATCCTGAATAATTTTCAGATCAAGTTTGGTATCAAAGCATCTTAACCATTTCATTGTGAGTTTGTTTATGTTAACAAGATCTAGGCTTCAAAGAGGTGAAGGAGAGCTTGAAGAGATTGATCCTGAGATTGGATCGAGAAGAAGAAGAATGGATTTAGAAAAAGAAGATGATGGGACTTCTTCAATTCTTTCTGAAGGGGATTTTTTTAAAGCTTTCATGAGGATGCAAAGTATGGTAGAAGAACTTTACCAAGATCGGAAGAAGGGAAAACAAGGTGGTTCTTCTAATGCAAAAGGTAAAGAAGAAGAAGGTGGTGAGGAAACTCCTAAATCTCCTCCATCATCACCATCTTTTCTTGATGGTTCTTTAAATGCTTCACCTAAACAGAAAATTGATCTCAATATGCCTCAATTAAAGCTTGATATTAAGTTTGAGTTACCTGTTTATAATGGAGAACTTAATGCTGAAACATTAGATAATTGGATCCGTCAGATTGAAGTCTATTGTAGGATTCAAAATTTTAATGAAGATAGCTTGAAAATTCAGTTAGCTTCTCTCAGACTTGGAGGGACCGCTCTCATATGGTGGGAGAGCAGAACTCAAAAGGATTTGGCCTCAAAAGGAAACATTATATCCTCTTGGCATGAATTCAAGTCAGCATTAAAGAAGCAATTCTATCCATTAGGTTACATACAACAAGCAATGGTGGATTGGAAAACTATGACGCAAGGTAAGTGTCAAAGTGTGCAAGAGTACACACAAGAATTTCGAAAGAGAGCTTTAATACTTGGTATACCTCTCTATACTTAGGAAATTCGTCTCAAGTACATAGGTGGATTACATCATTATTTGCGTCATATAATACTTATGTTTAATCCTACTAATCTTGATGAGGTATGTGTGCAAGCTACGCACATTGAATCTAAAGGGAAGAGTGTTCATGATGTTTCTTCATATGAATCCAATCAGCCAAAAGAAGAAAAGGCAAAAGGGAAGAGAAAACATGTTTCTACCTTGAATAAATGAGACACAAAGCTTTCTTATTCTCATTTTTAGAGAGATGGACATGATGCAGAGCATTGTTGGAAGCTACATCCAGAAATGAAACCAAAGTGGTTTAATGATCGGAAAGGGAGGCAGAAAGCTACGGTTATTCTTGAGGACTTTGGATCAAATTTCGAGGACGAAACCAAGATATCAATCATAGGTGTGAAAGGTAAGACTATTGTTGGTAATTATTCTAACATTGGTTCTTCATGTGCTTCTACTTCTAAATATCGTGACAATTCTAAGGATAGAAAAAAAAATGCACTATTTGATATAAGGGTAATCACTAAATAAACTAAGATCGACACACTCATAGATAGTGGATCTCAAGCTAATCTTATTTCAGAAGAAGTAGTTAAGCAGTTGGGATTAATAACTAAACCACACAAGAAACCTTATCCATTAGGTTGGGTATGCAAAGATAAAAGATTACAAGTAACAAGGCAATGTGATCTCAAGTTTTCAATTACATCCAAGTTTATAGATGAAGTTGAATTTGATGTGGTTCCATTAGATATCTGTGGAATTGTGTTGGGAATCCCATACTTATATGATTGAAAAGCAATCTTCTATCGAGAACATAATGAGTATCATTTGTTTAAAGAAGGAATTGAGTACATAGTACATTCACATTCTTTTAAAAATGACAAATCATTGGGAACTACACAACAATTGAAAATGATTGTTAATGCAAGTCAGAATTTGGCACTTATGTCTATGCAAGTTAAGGAAGAAAAGAATCCTAAGCATGAAGAGGAAGTGTCGTTGCATCACAATAAACCTATTTTGGTTGATAATGTTCCTATGATAAAACATAAGCATGATATAAGTACAAACTCTTTCACATGATCAATGTTGATGTTCAGCTTATTATTGATCAGCAGTATATGGTTGGTCCCTACAATATTGAATGAAGATTTTGTTGAAAAAGGGGTTAATGTACTTAACAATATTTCGCAGTGTTGACTGTTTTCATGTTGAGTCAGATGTACAGGTTCCAATAATGGACAAGTGATACAGGACAAGTGAGACGAACATGTCTTCACTTGATGGCATAATGATTCCATGCTTTTGGTGGTCCAAAAGCTTCTAAGTGGAGAAGTTTGATCCAGGAGGATCATCTCATCGTCGATCAGTTTTAAAGTCTTCAAACAGTAGTACAAAGGTTACCGTGGTAAAGAGGTCTTCGTTAGCTTTCCGTCGACGCTTGTTTCGTGCGAAACGACCTCCAGATGAAGAAGTTATCAACATTTGAAGTTTCGTCAAGGATGATTAAAATGGTTAAAAATGTTGAAACATGGTTGAAAATGTGGTTTTGTTGAAGCTTTGGAAATCGAACCCAAGACCTAAAGTGGAAGGGTCACATTTAGCTTCATTAGGTTGTATAACAATGTTGTAAAAATGGGGGTGGGCAAGGGACCCCGTGCCAACACCAAAGCCCCCCCACTATATTATAACTGTATGTTGAAACCATAGTAACAAACCATGTGACAAAACACCATAGTAAGCGCCCAACTATTAACCAAGCGGTGGAACAAAGTGTTATACTGGTACATAATATGGAACTATACCATATCATGTATTAACGTGGCAACCATATAGCACCAAACCTTATCACATAACCATATTATAAAGCCACATGTGGGGAGCGTTACTATATCATCGGCGGGTCATAAACAATAATATATGACACCACATATTATAATGTGTTACCATATGATAAGTCGCTGCTCCAAAAGAACGTGGAAGGAGAAAGGCCCGCGGGTTTGACCCCGGGACCTCACCACCCCCCCGCCATAAACTGTGCGCTTTTACTATTGGGCCACGATCCCTACAGTGAGAGGGGAGCGACATAAAAGAAGTTGAAGTTACAGGCGGCCAAGTTATAAATTAAACCACAATTGCCAAGCCACGGTGGAATTTCGGTTTTTACACAAAAGCGCAGGTTTTGCACAGTAACCGAGACATAGTACATGCACGTTTCCCAAGACATAGAGGCCATTAATGGGCACGGATCCGGAGGTGGAATCTGTATTGTCAATGTTGTTTTGTATTTTATGCAGGAAGTTGATCTCGTTTTGCGTGCCAGAGGAGGTCTCAGGCATATATGGTCAACTTTATACTCATTTTTCTCATAATTTCGAGACGGTCGCAGTGGTGTGGTCTGTTTCTGCGTTTGACAGACAAAAAACAGAGGTGTTTTCAGAACACTCATTTTATAACCTTTGAAGACTTAATAAGATCGTCCTTCCCATTGGAAGCAGCCCGGAGACGTATCCCAAGAAGGGTAAACTCTGTTATCAACTCTTGTCTTCATTTTCTGGTTTGCTTATCTCTTTTATGTGCTTTATGTGCTTCAATTTTTCTCTTTAAATTGGTCATTTAAGCCTTTGAATGGATTTATACCTTCAAACTTTCACATGTAAATATTGGTTATAAAGATTCTGAAAAATTTTCAGATCAGAAAGCTACTCTGGCAAGATGGTGGGATACCCATAAGGAAAAGATACAGGGTTGGTCAAAGTGCAAAAAGCTGCTAGAAGTTATATTTGGAGAAGGAATACTTCACCAGGAAAAATATAATGGGTTAACTAGTCCTGTAGATCATGTACAAAAGAATGGAAACATGTACCTAAACAAGTGTGGGTCCATATGTTCATTCATACCTTGGACACTATACCGCAAAGCTAACAAGTTACAACAGAATGGGATGACATGGCCATTAATTTCAAGAGAACATTCAATTATGAAGATGAGAACTCGTCAATAGATACATCTTTACAGATAATTAAGGCCAAAATTTATGAAGAAGTACCTGTGCAATTATCTAATCTGTCGTAGTGGACTACGACACTCAAGTAAGCAATAGAATGTTACAATATTACTAACAACCCAGATGATGATCCAAGAGATTTTCATATTCCAAAAACAGATGGAAGTCGAGATATGGAGGGTCCTAAAGTCACATCTGATAAAAATTTTCTACCATTGAAGACAAAGAAGGTAAATATCGATTCAAGTGAAAATCCTAAATTTGCTAATATTGGGCATTACCGGGATGATGAAATTGTAGGTAAACTACCTGACCTACTGCATGAATATCAAGATCTATTTCCTATTAAGTCTTCAAAAATGGAAGGTATTGCTAGTGATCTGGGAGAGATGCAAATTCCACTCAAGACTGATGTGAAACCTATCAAACAGTGACCATATAGATTGAACCCAAAATATAAGGAGAAGGTAAGGGCAGAACTTGACAAAGTGCTAGATGCAAGAATTATTGAGCCTGTCGAAGAGTCTGAATGGATTATCCTGATGGTGTTCCTAGATAAAAATACGAGTGAAATACAAATTTGCGTGGATATCAGGAAGCTGAATGATGCGTGTCTCCATGATCCATTCTCGACACCTTTTACAGACGAAGTATTAGAGAATGTGGGTGGCTAGGAAGCTTACTCATTCACAGATGTATTTTCGGGGTATCATCAAATTAAAATCACTAAGGAGGATCAACATAAGACCATGTTTGTGATTGAATGGGGTTGTTATCAGTATACAGTGATGCCCTTCGGTCTAAAGAACACGCCAGCTATTTTTTCTCGGGTTGTGGTCACAGCCTTTAAGGAGTTCATACATAAATTTCTGGAGGTATACTTCGACGACTGGATAATCTAAGGACCGCTGAAAAACTATATTGAGAACCTCATGTTGATGTTGGATCACTGTAGACAGTATCAAATATCCTTAAATTTGAAGAAGTGTATCTTTTGTGCTCCATTTGGTATATTGCTAGGTCATGTGGTTTGTAAATAGGGTCTACTGGTGGATCCTGCGAAGATCTCCATTATAGTAGATCTTCCGCCAGCAACATCAATTCGACAATTGAGAACAACTTTGGGCCATACATGGTACTACAAAAAATTTATTAAAGGATATGTGAAAATCACATTGCCGATGGAGAAGCTATGAAGAAGGACACTAAGTTTCAGTGGAATGAGGAATGCTAGCATATCCTCGACACATTGAAAGAAAAGACGGTAATCATGCCCATTCTAGTGTTTCCGGATTGACAGAAAGAGTTTCATGTTCATGTTGACGCTTCATCCATTGCATTGGGTGTAGTTTTGGCTCAGCAAGGAGAGGGATCTATTGATCATCCCATTGCATTTGCTAGCAGGAAATTACCCACTGTCGGAAGAAACTACACTACAGCAGAAAGAGAAGGCTAAGCTATGGTTTATGCACTGCAGAAGTTCATGCATTATCTCTTAGGGGGTCACTTTAAATGTTTACATATCATTTTCGTTTGAGATACTTAGCTAACAAGCAAGTGTTGGGGGGGGGAGAATCTACATATGGCTTAAATATTGATTCAGGAGTATGATTTTGAAATTGTAGTCAAACCTGGAAGGTTAAATGTGGGACTTGGCAATCTGTCGAGGTTAGAAACAGGGAAGAGACAACTAACTTGGATGATAACCTCCCAGATGTGCAACTATTTTCAATCAGGATGGTGGATGAATATTTTGAAGGCATTGTAACCTTTACGACGGCAGGAATGACGTCGCTAGGGTTGTCTGTTAATCAAAAGAAACACTTGGTTGTTAAAGCAGTAGATTATCAACTGATAGCAGGTCAATTATATAAGATGTGACCAGACGAAGTAGTAATATGTTGTGTTATGAAGCATGAGCGACCAATGATTATGGCTAAAGCTCATGCAGGTGTTGCAGATCCGTAGCCTTTCCTACATAGTGGCCTCCTGCAACACCTTCATGAGCTTAGGATAACATGAAATTGTATGTGTGGGAAGACTAACTTTCTCATGCAGAGTAATAACTTCAGTACATACAACTCCTCCGAGTCCTTTTAGGCACATGCAACAATGCTAAGAGCACAAATTCTAACAAGTGTTGAAGGGTCAATTCAACCATTTACGTGCTTGGTCTTGTCTTTCCTTTTCTCTTCCCCTTCATTTGCATATTTCTCTTTTATCCTACCTAAGAAAAAATAGGTGGAAAGAGCACATGGAGCATTCAAAGGAAAATGGGTAGAGTTGGATCGTGTGTCCTACATTTTTATGGAATCATGTGACGTTAATGAGCTACCATAGTCAAAGCCAATACCTTCCACCATTATCGCCTTAACTAGCTACCACCACCGCTACTATGGTTTAGGGACCATATCAATGTGGTTGTTAACATATTGATGTAATTGCCACTAGCATTCAATATAAATTTTAACTTAAAGACTTCGTATCTATTTGTTAGAGTACATGTCATGCTTCAAAATTGTTTATTTTTATATATCTTAAATCAGCTTGAAAATCTAACAAATATGACTAAAATTTTTCCTCCACTAAATGAATTAAATCCTATCTAAACCAATCAAAATAATCAAAACAATTATTATTTTTACAATATGAAATAATAAAATGTGATTTAAAAAAAAAACTTTAGTCCACGCTATGGCAGGACTACTAAAAAGAGAATTTAAAGTGAGAAATTCATCATTAATAGAATGCTATTTAAAAAAAAAAAAACCTTTAGTCCATGCTATGGAAGGACTATAAAAGAGAATCTAAAGAAATTCATCATTTTCACATTAGTTTGCTGGTCACGCAATTATTTAAAAACTCACCAAATTTATGAAGTAAATATAGTTTAGAAAAAAATAATTTATTATTATTAAATTTATTGTTATTTTTTAGAAAATGCTAAAACTTATTATAATCTATTTGTCAACATATCTTGAACAGAAACATATTTTTTTGATGTCTTTAAAAACTAACTCTTAATCAATTGCAAAGCAATTTAAATCATACTCCACAACCAAAAATTAAACCTAGTTAAATGATACTATTAATTTCATAATATATTTATTACTATCATTTAATTACAAATTTTAATTAAAAATAAAGATATGCTCCTGGCCGTATCTTGCTGTATCGTTGAGGCCTTGATTCCAGAGATAAATATAATATATAATATCTTTATTCATTAGCCTATATCTATCCACGTATGAGGTGACGCCTATTCCCTGTAATGCCTATAACCATTCCGTAGTATCTCCCTAAATCTCCAGGTCCTAAATCTGTATTTCCTGGTCTCCATTTTTCACTCTTTCTTTTGCCAGCCCAGCTGCCTTCTCGATGTCCCTTTCATTCATTAAATATAAGACTTTATTTTTTCAGAAATTAATCTAGTATATTATATTTTAATTTTCAATTTATATAACAATAATCATAATTTTTTTCAAACATTAAATTAAATATTATTGTAGTTAGAGTAATGAGTGTACAAGTAAAGTGGCCCCTGCAGCTAAACATTAAATTAATTAATATAAACATAAAACAAATACGATATCACGACTATGATATGAATCCCCATATTTGTTACACTCCGGTTAATCTTGTTAATCCACTCAAGGAAGTCCAAAATCTCAGATAATATCTAAACCCCTATGAGTGTAAAAATACAAATGATATCATCACTAAAAAAAATTATATTGATTTCATCTTAAACTTAGATGAAATATGTTGAAGTGTAACTGTTTTTCTTAATATATACAAAATTTAAGATTAAAAAATTTAAGCTTCTCTAAATCTCCCTAAATATTTGATAGAACTTGGATCTATCCTCTTAATTTAATTTTCACTTTTTAAAAATAATCATAAAATAAATATATAAAAATCAAAACGTTTTAATTATTACTCGTTAGAAGCATACAATTTCTTGAGAAGTGTAATTCCGGTATTACTCTCGAGTGCAAGATTGTACATAGTTAATGGTGATAAGTCTCGGTATTACGTATTGACTCATTCAAATAGCCGAACATATAACATTCAAAGTCCTGGTAATCCTTTAAAAGGGCGGAGCGAGCATTAAGCAGCTTGCTGCCTAACATTGAATGCTGCAGCTTTACGATTTGATATTTTTACGCCGATATGCGTATTCTTTCAACTTTTGGGGTGGGTCTGGGGTAGGTGATTTATTGCATTTTTAATATTCAATGGTTAGATTTTAATAATAGAAGAATATGCTTCGTCTGGTGCATTGATGAAGCACTCAGATTTACTGTGTTAACTCACAGGCAGCTTTGAGCTCTGCGCTGTACCCCCACTCGACACCATAATTGTAACGCTCAAAGGATTATACGATATCTCAAAAACCGTTTCAGGTCTATTCTTGCTTCCGCCTCTGGTTAATTCCAGTTCTTTTAAATTCGTTGGATTGAGAATAATGTTGCACATTGTCGAGGGTATTCGGGCTGATGGGCATCGGCTTGGGTGTTTCAATATTTTTCTGGATCTGTTGTAGACAAGCAGGTATGATTTAGTGTTTTGCATTTCCTTATTTAGATATCGAGCTGAAGATAGACAAGCACGTATGTTGTTTTGCATTTATGAAATGGATGAGCACGTATGCTGTATATTTTGTGTTTCAGTCTTTTTATGTAGCTGTGGTATATTTATCTTTTGTGTTTGCATTGTTTGCCCAGCGGATCAGTTCTGAAATGGACGAGCAGGTTTGCTTTTGTGTTTTTAGCATTTCTGAAATGGACGAGCAGTTTTGCTTTTGTGTTTCTCTGTTTTGTTTTTTCCGAGCGGCGTCATTTTCTTAAATTTTGGATATTCGAGCTGAGGATAAACGAGCTGCGGTATGCTTTTGTGTTTTGCCTTAATGAAATCGACGAGCAGGTATGGTTTTGTGCTTTTGTATATGTTTATATGTTGCTTTTCTCTCTTTTCATATGTTTCACAATTAGGTATAAGTTTCACAATTAATTTTGACAGACATCATATATATTAATCAAAATGTTTAGCAAATAATATATATAAAGAATTGAAGACAAGGTTTTGCAAAACAACACTTACCCATGCGGCTTGAACAGAGGAGGTTAAGCTTCGCAAAAACCGTTTCAGTTCAGTTCTTATGGGCATCGGCTTGACTGTTTCAATCTTTTTCTGGATCTGTTGTAGATAAGCAGGTATGATTTAGTGTTTTGCATGCGCCTCCCTGTTGGTGCATGGAAAAATTCAACAGTAGTCAAGAGCAGAACTGTTTCTCTAATTTTGCAAAGAAAAAATCTTCTCAGAGAGGAACTATGTTGAAATTACTGTTTTGACGTGACCGAGTGCTGCTGCTCCCTCAAAATTTCATTTTGCTAGAGTTTTCGTTCTCTGGACGTCTTCTGAAAAAGATAACCGTGTTGTAATGGATGGATATCAAATGTTACTGCAGATAGTCATGGGCTTACACTCGTCGGTCATGTGATTGATAATGTTAAGTTAACTCAACTTTTGTTTTCCTTTTTCTTTAATCCTCACGTTTTGGTCGAAGTTGAGTTTGTAACGGCAAGCTAGAATGTAATTTGTGACCGTTTTTAATCTACAGATTATATTTATATAAGGTTTACAAACTCTTATTTGCATATTCGGTTGAAGTCTTAAATGCTAAAATACGATTTATATTCATATATTGTTTACCAACGCGCCATTGCAAATTCCGTTGAAGTTTTAAATGCTAAAATACAATTTATATTTATATATTGTTTACAAACTCTTTATTGCATTTCCGTTGAAGTTTTTAAATGCTAAAGTGCAAATTATTCCTGTTTTTGAGAGGCCGTATCTGCAGCGGCAGATTGCTGTAGAAAAAAATTGTTTATCGCCTCTGACAATCCCCTTCACTTCCTTATCACCTCGATTCCTCGGTAATTTGATGGAATTCCTCCATACCTAAGCGTTATAATTTGGTGGTGTTTGTTGCTGTTATATTTTTGCAGCTTCTCCATAACTTTTCCATAACTCCTCCATACCTAAGCGTATTCTTTTAACGGTTGTCAAAACAATATGTATCTGTGAATTGTTTTTATATTATTATGTGAATTGTTTTTAAATTATTATGTGTATTTTGATGGAAGTTTTTTTCATAAACAAATATGTGAAAAAAGAAAAAAAAAATCTTTGAATATTAGAATGATGACAAGAACACTGATTTCATTTAGCTTTAAAGCTGGGTAAACTCGTTATAATTATAATAATAAATATTTTCAATAATTGTATCAAAATTAAAAAGATAAAATAAATAAAATAAATATTTACATATTAGCAAATAAATTAAATATTTACATATTAATTAACAAATTAAATATTTGCATATTACATATTAAATTGAAATTTTAAATATAAATTTATATAGTTATTAGCTAACTTACGAAAGTAATAAACATTTTTCCATACAAATGTTAATACATTATCATTAATAAGTAGACATTTAGTTTAATAATATTTATAATAAATACATGGTAATTAATGTTATTTTCATATTTTTAATAAATACTTGATAATTAATGTTATTTTCATATTTTTAATAAATATATGATATAATTGAAAAATGAAAACAGATTAAATATGTGTATACGTTTAATTAACTTATTTTATTATTTGATTAATAATATATTTAATAAATACATGATAATTAATGTTATTTTCATATTTTTAATAATAATTGATAATTAATGTTATTTTCATATTTTTAATAAATTTATGATAAAATTGAAAACTGAAAGCAAATTAAATATATGTATATTATTTACAGTTTTTAATTAACTTATTTTATTATTTGATTAATTGGATTGAAGATGAAAAAATTTAAATAAAGAAAATGACAAAATAATTAGATTTTTATATACTATAACAAAGTTCAAAAAGATAAAAAAAAATTCAATGAGAATGAGATAACATCAATTTCACTTATTTATTTTATCATAAGAAAGAGTAAATTAATTATTAAAATTTTATAATATAAATAATTCAAAAGAACTTAATGTTAATTATTAATAAACATTAAAAATTATTAATATTAATTGGTATTAAATAAACATTAATAATTAATATTATTAATCATTAATAAACATTATGTAATTATTGTAATTAAATATATACATGATTTCATTAATGTTAATAGTTTACATTAATATTTGATTTTTTTATATTTCTATTCATGGTTATGAATTTTTATTATATCCATACTAAACAATGAAATGCTTATTATAATTTTATGAAAAATATTTATTTTTTAAATAAGTTACGAAATAATAATATTAAATTTAAAGTTAAAAGTTTATTATAATTTTATGAAAAATATCTATTCTTTCAAAATGAGTAAGTTATGAAATAATAATATTAACTTTAAATTAAAAACTTTATATATATCAAATTTCCCTTTAACCTCTAAAAAATGAAACTACAGAGAAATAGATATGAAAAGAAAATTTCATAATTAATATATATATTTTTGTTATGTTTAAAATTGTATAATGTAATAATCATTATTGGAAAATATATTAAAATGTGAAAAGAAGAGATATTAAAGTGTAGAAATTTTCAATACATGAATGCATGGGCTTGATTTGGGAAGTGATTTACTCATCTATTTAATTCTAAAACAAATTCATCACATTTAATAAACTTATAACATAAAACAAACAAATTCATCATATTTCATTGATTTTTTAAATAGTGTATTTATACTTTATTTTTAATTTTTATTGATTTATGCTTAATTATTCTTAATCTTATTTAATATTAGATTTAACACGTATTGATTTGAATATACATTTATTACTTTCATTTGTATTGAGTTTATCATTACTATACTTGAATTTGTAAATATGTTAAGATATTAATAATTATGTTTAAAGTTTTATTTGTCCAAAGTTTTAGATATATTTTAACATATTATATTAAATTAATTTATACTAATAAATGATATAATAAAAGACAATTGATTTAATGCATACATCATTTTATTTTATTACTCACTTATTAGTTAAACAATAAGATATCAAATACACTTTGAAAAAAAATCAATCTCTTAATGAATACCACATTAAAATAATAAAACATTCTTACTTAACAAATAATATATTGTAATATACATGCGAGAAAAATAAATTTAGTGGTATAGATGAAATTCAAAGGAAATATAATTGATAAAATTAATAATATTATAAATAACTATAAGAAGAATAATATTGATTAATATTAATAATAATAATATTTATGAATAAATATCACAATACATTAAAACAAGGTGACATAACCATTACTGAATTGGAATGCGATATAATCAAACACGAAATCAACCATGGTCCAATATCCTCAATCATAGTCAAATATGGTTAGACATCCTTAACAATGGTAAACAATATCAACTATAGTCAAATATGGTTAGACATCCTTAACTACGGTAAACAATATCAACTATAGTCAAACATAGCCAACATAAGTAAAAAATATTCAACCATAGCCAAAGAAATTCAACCATGGAAAAGCATATTCAAATGTGATTAACCATATTCAACCATGATCAATAATAATAAACCATGCTTAATTATGTTCAACCATGGTTGCATGGTTAACAATATTACTAAAGTCAACCATATTAAGTCACCCTTACTCAAACATCATTGGTGATTCGCAATAAACCATGAACAACCACCATAAACCATGAACAACCACAGTCAACTGTGAATAACAATAATAAACAATCATCGGCCATTAACCATAGTTAACCATGGTCAACCATAGACAACCAAAAGTCAACTATGGTCAACCATGATCAACAAAAGTTGGCCATGGTCACCAAAGTCAACTAAGGTCAACTAACGTCAACCATTGTAAACTAAAGGTCAATCATGGTAAACTAAAGGTTAACCAAAGTCAACTAAAATCAACCATGGTAAACCAAACCCAACCAAATCCATCCATGGTCAGACAAATTCAACCATGGTCCATAGTCAACCAAAAGTCAAGAAAAGTCAACCTTGATCAGTCAAAGTCAACCATAATCATCCATGGTCAACCAAAGTCAACTAAAGGTCAATTAAAGTCAACTAATGTAAACCATGGAAAACTAGAGTCATCCACAGTTAACCAAAGTCAATCATTATCAACCATGGTTGACCAAAATCAATAATGGTAAACTAAAGTCAACCATTGTCAATGAAAGTCAACCATGTTTAACAAAAGTCAACTATAATTAAGAAAAGTCAACCATGGTCAAACATAGTCAATCATTCTCAACCATAGTAAACTGATGGTTAGCAATGATCTACCAAAGTCAACCATGGTCAACCATTATCAAGCATAGTCAACCATGAGAAACCATGGTCAACCATAGCAAACCATGGTCAACTAAAGTCAACCATGGTGAATCAAAGTCAACCAAAGTCAATCATAGTCAACCAAAGTCACCCATGGTCAACCAAATTCTACCATGGTCAACCATAGTCAACCATGGTAAGCCAAAGACAAGCGAACCAAATCCAACCATGGTCAAACAATGTCAACCATGATCAACAAAACACAACGATCGTCAACCATAGTTAACCAAAGGTCAACCATGGTAAACCAAAAGTCAAGCATCATCAACCATTATCAATAAAAAATAAGCCAAAGTAAACCAAATTCAACGAGGGTCAACCAAAATCCACCAAATGTCAACCATAGTGAGTTAATTTAAACTATTGTTAAGCAAAATTCAACCAAAAGTTAACCATGGTTAACCAATGTGAATTGATGTCAACCATAGTAAATCAAAGTCAACCATGGAAACCAAAGTCAACTAGGTTAACTTTGGTTAGCGAAAGTAAACTTTGGTTAGCCATAGTCAAATAAAGTCAACTATGGTCAATCAAAGTCAACCATGGTCAACCATAGTTAACCAAAGTCAACTAAAGTTAGCCATGGTCAGCCAAATTCAACCATGATCAACCATTGTCACCCAAAAGTCAACCCCAGTCAACTTTGTTCAGCCGAAGTCAACCTGTAGTCAACCAAAGTCAACCACAGTCAACTAAATTCAACCATGGTCGGCCAATGTCAACCATAGTTAGCCATGGTCATCCAAATTCAACCAAGGTCAACCAAAGTCAATTTTGGGTGGCTAAAGTTAAGAGTCAATCATAGTCGACCAAAGTCAATCATAGTTGACCAAAGTCAACCATGGCCAACTAAAGGAAACCATGGTCAAATAGAGTCAACCATCGTCAACTAATGTCAACCATGGTTGTTGAAAGTCAACCATGGTCAACCATAAGCAAGTAATGCCAACCATGGTCAAACATAGTCAATAAATGGACAACCATGGTTAAGCATTCTCAACCATAATAAACTAATGGTTGACTATTGTTAACCATAGTCAATCATAGTCAACCATGGTCAACCATAGCCATCCATAGTAACCTGTGGTCAACCAAAGCCAACTATGATTAATCAAAGTAAACCATGGTTGACCAAAGTTACCCCATGGTCAATTATGTTCAACCAAAGTCAAGCATGATCAACCATAGACGACCATAGTCAACCAAAACCAACCACAGTTTACAAAAGTCATCTAAGGTCAACCAAAGTCAACGCTGGTCAAGCATGCTCAAGGATTGTCAACCATACTCAACCATGAACATTCAAAGTCAACAATGTTCAACTATTGTCAACCATGGTCAACCAAAGTCAACCATAATTAACCATGGTCAACCAAATTCAAACATGGTCAACCATAGTCAACCACAAGTTAGCTTGCGAGCATCAAGGTTTATACTTTTCTTATTATTATTATCATTGTTGTTATTATTTTTATTAAAAAAAAATATTATTATTAAAGTGGTCAATCCTCATTATAAATTATTTTCATTTATTATTGTTCTAATTATATTTTCTTATTTTCATTTGCAATTATTTTAATTAAAGTGAATTAATAATTATTATTTATTAATATTTTTATTATTTTAATTAATTTCTTATTTTTATTATTTTAATTAATTTCTTATTTTCATTTAAAATTATTATAATTTATTTTTATTTTTTATAATTAATTTTATTATTATAAAATATTTTAAAAATTGCTATTTAATAATAATAATAATTATTATCAGTATTATTATTATTGTTATTGTTGTTGTTGTTACTGTTATTATTATTTTAAATAACAATAATTATTGTTACTGTTATTATTATTTTAAATAATAATAATTATTGTTATTATATTTTTAAATATTTTATAATAATAATAATAACATTTCTATTATTTTTATTTCTTAAATATTTATAATTATAAAAGTATTTATAAAAAAAATATAATTATAATAATTATAAATGAAATTATGAAATTAATAATAATAATAAAAACAACAACAACCACATAATAATAATAAATAGTTATTAATTAATTAATTACTAATTAATTAATTATTATTAATTAATAATGATTAATTAAAATAACTGTAAATGAAAATAAGAAAATATATTTATAAAGAAAAAGAATATTAAAATAATAAAGAAAATATATATTTAGAAACAAAAAGAATATTTTATGTTAAAAATTTAATTATACAAAAGTTATATGATATATTGATTAACACTTACTTATATATATAAACGTGAAACATTGTTCAATAATTATATTATAAAATATTAATAACCTTATTAATTAATTAATTAATTATTTATGATTAATATTTAATATATTATTAATAATCCTATTTATCAATAATAACAAAATATAATTATAATAATTATAAATGAAAATAAGAAATTAATAATAAGAAATTATTATTAATTAAAATAATTGTAAATAAAAATAAGAAAATATATTTATAATAATAATAAATGAAAATAATCTGTAATGAGAATTGACAATTTTAATAATAATAATAATTATTATTATTATTATTATTATTATTTTAAATTAGAACAATTATTATTATTATTATTTTTAAATATTTTATAATAATAATAATTTTTTTTTTTTGGTTTAAAATATTTTTTAATAATAAAAATAATTATAAATATCTAAATATAATTATAATAATTATGAATGAAAATAAGAAAATAATAATAATAAATAATAAATAATAAATATTTATTAATAATTTAAAGTAAATTAATAATTATTATTTATTAATATTTTTATTATTTTAATTAATTCCTTATTTTCATTTTCCACCAGAATTCCTTATTTTCATTTAAAATTATTATAATTAATTTTATTTATTTTTATAATTAATTTTATTATTATAAAATATTTTAAAAATTGCTATTTAATTTTAATAATAATAATAATTATTATTATTATTGTTGTTGTTATTGTTATTGTTATTATTATTTTAAATAATAATAATTATTGTTACTGTTATTATTATTTTTAAATATTTTATAATAATAATAATAATAATATTCTTATTATTTTTATTTCTTAGATATTTATAATTATAAAAATATTTATAAATAAATTATAATTATAATAATTATAAATAAAAATATGAAATTAATAATAATAATAATAACAACAACAACTACATAATAATAATAAATAATTATTAATTAAAATAATTGTAAATGAAAATAAGAAAATATATTTATAAAGAAAAAGAATATTAAAATAATAAAGACAATGTATATTTAAAAACAAAAAGAATATTTCATGTTAAAAATTTAATTATACAAAAGTTATATGATATATTGATTAACACTTACTTATATATATAAACATGAAACATTATTCAATCATTATATTATAAAATATTAATTACCTTATTAATTAATTATAAATAATATATTATTAATAATCCTATTTATCAACAATAACAAAATATAATTATAATAATTATAAATGAAAATAAGAAATTAATAATAGCAATAATAATAAAAAATTATTATTAATTAAATAATTGTAAATAAAAATAAGAAAATATATTTATAATAATAATAAATGAAAATATTTTGTAATGAGAATTGACAATTTTAATAATAATAATAATAATTTATTATTATTATTATTATTATTTTAAATAATAACAATTATTTTTATTATTATTGTTATTATTATTTTTAAATATTTTATAATAATAACAATAAGAAGAAATATTATTATAATTTTTTTATTTTATTTTAAGATATTTTATAATAATAAAAATAATTATAAATATAAAAATATAATTATAATTATTATGAATGAAAATAAGAAAATAATAATAATAAATAATCAATATTTATTTATTATTAATAATTAATTAACATAATTGAAAATGAAAATAAAAAAATGTAATTATAACAACAATAAATGAAAATATATTATAATGAGAATTGACAACTTTAATAATAATAATTTTTTTTTAATAATAATAATAATAATATTATTATTATTATTATAATAAAAACATATGCCATGTTACGATGTATTGTTATACCATAACAGTATATGTGTACACAATTATTATTATTATAATATATTTCAATATTTGTTATTTATAATAATAATAATAATAATAATAGATGATATTATTATTATAATTAAATAGTTTTTATTATATATTATTATAATAAAACAATTTTAATTAAATAATTATTATTAATATTTTTACAATCATAATATTAATATTAAAAGTTACGATTCCCACCGTCAACTAGCAAGCCATATTAATATTAATAATATGGCTTATATACGCGGATCGGCGTATATCAACCACATTTAAATAATAGATATACGCCGATCGGCGTATATAAGCCATATTATTAATATTAATATGGCTTGCTAGTTTTTAATCCAGTGAGTAGCAAAACAGTCACCACAACATTCAATACGCCAGTGAATTGAGTGTAGATCGGGTGGTTGGGAGGAATGTTGTTATCCTCCTCATCCGGGTTCAAATCTTGCTTTGTGACACTTGCTCTTTGGGAGCCGACTTTCTATATAATAATTGTAATTCTGGCCATACCTTGATTTTCCAGAAGAATAGCAGGTGTCATCAACATTCAATGCTGCATAGAAGGTTACTCACTCTGAAAAAGAATTATAACATTCAATGCTGCGTAGGAGGCTACTCCCCTTAAAAAAAAGTTATAAAGGCTATGGTGTGCCCAGCCGAATGGCTCATAGATCTCCGAATGGGGACTAGAAGTTGCACGAGAGGGCAACTCTTAGAGATTCCGTCTTGTTTTCTCCTCATCCTCCTGCTTCTTTGGGTAAAGTCGGGGGATGCGCTAGACAGCATAGGTTTAGGCGAATCACTCACTGGTAACCAAACCAGGATCTCTATGAACGGTACTTTTGTATTGGGTTTCTTCAATCTCACCAACAACAACGCTGAGCAATGGTATGTGGGTATTTGGTATGCCACGCCCTCTCAGCAGACAATCGCGTGGGGTGGCCAACAGAGAGCGGCCGCTGCAGAACGCATCCGGTGTTTTCAATCTCAAAGAGGACGGGAGTCTCGTTCTGTCCTATGGAGGATCCATCTTCTGGTCCCTCCAACGGAAATGGGAAGAAGCCTTCTTCGGCTCTGATCACGGATTCTGGTAACTTGAAGGTGATGAGTGTCGAGAATACCTCTGAAAGTATTTGGGAGAGCTTCGGCCATCCGGGAAATACGTGGTTGCCTGGGATGAAGATCAGTGTGACCCAGAACCTGACTTCCTGGAGGGGCACTTGGGATCCGAGTCCTGGGCCATTCGGTCTTCAGATGGATCCAGACGGAACCAACCAGTTTGTTTTGGTGTGGAAGAACCAGATCCAATACTGGCAAAGCGGTGCCTGGAACGGCCAAATCTTCAGCGATGTTCCAGAGATGACGCAGAATTACATCTACGAGTTCAGCTTTGTCAGTAACGGTTTGTACAAGTATTTCACTTATTCTGTAAAGTCCCCATCTACAATTCTCTCGCGTTTCGTCCTGGACGAGTCGGGACAAATTCGAGTTTACATTATGCTGGCAGATCGCCAATGGAGCATGTTCTGGGAACAGCCCAAAGATCAGTGCGATGTGTATGACGTGTGTGGGGCTTATGGATTATGTAACGATAACAATCTCCAGTCCTGCAACTGCCTCACGGGCTTTGTCCCCAATGACACCCATGAATGGGACTCTCTCCAGTGGTCAAGCGGCTGTGTTCGGAAGACGCCATTACAGTGCAGTGATGCCGGAAACTGGACCAACACTGTTCGATTTGTAGAGTTGAGTGGCCAATCTATGCCCCTCAAGGGATTAAATACAAAGGGCAAGGGCAACAGCAGTGCCAAGCGGCCTGTCTCGGCAATTGTTCGTGCACCGCATATGCCTACGTTGATAACGGCACTTTGCAGGCATGTCTAGTCTGGTTTGGTGAATTGCTGGATCTGTCCGATACGGCCTCCAACGGGATCTCTCTGTTTCTGCTGTTAGATAAGTCTGATTTGCCTGCCTCCTCGAGTTCCAACAAGAAGGCAATTACCCTGGCAGGCCTAGTGGGTGTCGTCGCAGGCGGGTCTTTTGTTATTATGGTCCTTGTGTTGCTGTTTCTCTGGTTTCGCAGGTGCCCGGTATTGTCTGCAACAGAATACGCACCTGCTACGCTTTCTGTATTTACTTACAGAGAGCTACAGGTTGCAACGAAGAATTTTTCTGCGCGTCTGGGAGGCGGGGGTTTCGGCTCTGTCTTCAAAGGGACTCTACAAGACGGTTCTCTGGTGGCTGTTAAGAAGTTGGAGGGTGTGAGCCAAGGAGAGAAGCAATTCCGTATGGAGGTGAGCACGATCGGAATTACACAGCATGTGAATCTGGTTCGGACTGCGGGGATTTTGCAGCGAGGGCTCGGGAAGACTGTTGGTGTACGAATACATGCCCAACGGCAGCCTCAGCTCCTTCCTGCTCCACCAAACCCGGAGCGATGTTCAGCAGAATGTGCTGGACTGGGAAACGCGCTTCGGGATCGCTGTGGGAACTGCCCGGGGAATAGTTTACCTGCACGAGAAGTGCCGGGACTGCATCATTCACTGTGATATCAAGCCCGAAAACATCCTCCTGGATTCCAATTTCTGCCCGAAAGTAGCCGATTTCGGGCTGGCGAAACCCCTGGACAGAGAGTATAGTAAGGTCCTGACGACCATGAGAGGAACCAGAGGATACTTGGCCCCAGAGTGGCTCTCCGGCCTGCCAATCACTTTCAAGGCTGACGTCTACAGCTTCGGCATGACATTGTTCGAAATAATTGGAGGGCGAAGAAACGTGGACGGCGACCCGGAATCGAGCGAGCTGTTCTTTCCCACGTGGGCTGCAACTCAGATAAGCAGCGGAAACGCCATGGAGGTTCTTGATAAGAGATTGATGAACGTGAACGATGCAGAGGCGGAGCAGGTGAGGAGAGCTGCCATCGTGGGAGGATGGTGCATTCAGGACGACGAAGACGAGAGGCCGACGATGAGCCGAGCGTTGCAGATATTGGAAGGGGTTGTAGACACCCCCGTGCTTCCGCCGCTTCCTCTGTCTTTACAAACCTTTGCCCTAAAACGCAGCGATGTCGTGTTCTTCTGGGATAAAGATTCTTCTTCGAATGCACGCGACGGTAGTGATCATCCCTCCAATCCGCCGTAGAGCCTTCTAAAATATAAATATTTTATCTAATTGAACGAAGTGGGAAAGTACGATAAAATCATTCCAGACCCCAATTACCATGTCTTTCTTTTCCTAAACATCACAAAATTACGATTTCTGATTAAAATTAGCATCCGTTGACTCTGTTTTATGTGGAATTGGTCTCAACTTTGGTTTCTGTATATAGATTTGTGATTTTATATTTATTTCTATTTATATATAATTGCATTGTTAACTTTGGTTTCTGTATATAGATTTGTGATTTTATATTTATTTTTATTATATATATAACTGCATTAAGGTGATCTCCGAGAATCCACAACACAAAGTCAATTTTATGGAGAGCGTGAAAACTAAAGTATTGATAGTGGGATAAGTAGAGATCGAGAGATAATAATTTAAGGTCAGCTGTGGGAAATTAAGATTTATTAGATGAATTAAGAATAGGTTTGATAATTTAAATGAAAAATGTTAATTAGTTATTAAAATGTTACGGAGAGCTTACTTTTAATTATAATAATTGAATACTTAAAATAAATGATACAAAGTATTAATTTAAAACTTAAAAACTTAATAATTAATTAATTAGATATTAATTAAGACCTGTAATAATAGGGTTGTTAAATTAATTTAATCATGAGATAGTTAACCCAATAATATAATAATTGTAGCTCCCAGTAATATAATAATTTAAGCTTTATAGTTAACCCAATAATATAATAATTGTAGCTTCCAATAATATAATAATTTAAGCTTTAAATCATTGGTATGTAAGGTAGTATTTAAAGTATAGTTTAAATATTAATAAGGTCTTAATTAATTAATAATGACTTATTTATAAAAATAGTTTAATTTATTTAATTTTTTTTTATAAAATTGTTTATTTTAAAATAGGAGTTAGATTTAATGGAGTTAGTGGTATTGAATAGTTTATTACGAGGATTATCAAACAAAAAGTTTTAATAAAAATTTTAATATGATGAAAGTTCCTTGGTTATGAAGTCATGTTGAGAGTGGTAAAGGGGAAGTTGAGAAAAGCTTGGAAAACCATAATAATGATGGTGAATTTAACCTAGATAAAGTGTATTCTTAATTCACACTGAGGCTCATAAGGTTACAATTAAATTTTAAGCTTTTTTTATAGATTAGGTTTAGATTCATATTTAGGTTTTTAAAGGTTAGGAAATATTAATAAGAGGGTTATCTTAATGACTTGTGGTTGAGTAAAGAGGGAAGCCAACTGGTACTAACTTTAAAGCCTCCATTCCTATTTAGATTGTTTGGAAGTTTGATTATCTCTATTGCTTCCCTAAATTTCCTTTTGAAGTAGTGGTCTTCTTTTGCGATGATTATGGTTTTTTAGGAAAACTTGGTGTTTAGTTTTGGCACAGTGTTCTACAAGGGTTGAGGTTCAGGTACGATCATTCCTTATGTCAGCTCCATGTTCTTTTAATCGGGTCTGAAAGGAACGTCTTGTCTCACCTATATAGCCTATATCACAAGAACAAGGGACTTTATAAACACCCCTAAATTTTCTTTGATCAATCGTGTCTTTTACGGATCTCAATTTTTTGTCTGATGGTCTTTAGGGGTTTGAAGGAAGTTGTAATATCATTCTTCTTAAGGATTCTATAGATCTTATCTGTGACCCCTTGAATGTAAGGAATGTTGTGATGAACCTACAATTAAAACACATGAAATAACATAAATAATAGAACTCAGAATCACTTTATATTGATCGCAGACCACTTCGAGGGGGAAACCTCCTTTGAGCAAGCTCATACAAATAACTTCACGGTGCCTTCATAGGCCTCAACACACACTTATATACTAAGTCTAGGTGCCAATACTATGGGTCAAAACCAGGGGCCAATACAAACTATGGATCAACAATACTACGGGTGACTTACAAAGCATATGCGCCAAACAACAATAACACAAACTATGGATCAACAAATACTACGGGACGACTTACAAAGCATATGCGTCCAACAACAATACACTAATAAAGTAAAGACATAGGTTCCTAACATCCCCTCCCCCTTAGAAAAAGCTTTGTCCTCAAAGCTTGAGATGTGGAAATTGATGTAGAATCTGAAGGAGTGGTTCCCCTGTAGCATCCTCGGGTTGCATGCCGGGCCACTAACGCCTTTTGAGTTTCAGGGAGGATTGCGTGGAAGGTTGTACATGAAGAAGAACCATATCAACTACGTGAAAAGTGCGCTCAGAACGGTGCTGATTGGCTTGTTGTTTCAGTCGAATTCTTGCCATGTAAAGATTGTCCTGCAGAATGAGAAGAATATGATCACGGGTTCGAAGAATCAAGTCAATTTCCTGAACTAGGGAGCTGCTTAAGGTGTATGGAAGAAGAACTGGCGGTGCCTATCCAGAGACTGCTTCATATGGTGTCCTTTTATATGTGGTATTGTACCACTGGAGCGCTTCTAGGAAATCCATAGAAATAGTTGTTCAAATCTGTGTAGGGATGGGCAAGGGTTCGAGCAGTCCCGAAAGGAGTGTCGTTTCACCCTTGTTAACCTGGAAAGTATCACAGTCAACCACCATCCATTGAATTGTCATTTTAAGTCCCTGCCAAAAGAAGTTTCATTGTTCCTATGAATAAGCATGGAGTTAATAGAAGAGATAGCCCCGTTGAATAGATTGCAACCAATTTGGAATAAGCAGAGAAATAGCTATAAGAGAAACTGGGTACTCAAATGTGCGAGAAGGAACATCTGCCACCATATTGTCGTTATCCTTCTAGTAACACTAGTAGATTTGAACCCAAAATCCAATGTGCAAATCCGATGACCTCCGACGAAATGGACTGTGTCGTCGGATTTTTCTTTCAAATTTACTTTTTTTGTTTTTTTGTTTTATAAATATTGAAAGGCCCCCGTCGGATATCCGACGTAATTTTGAATATCCGACGAAGCTTGTAGGATATCCTACGGCTCTGCGAATATCCGACGCCTGTTCGGGTATCCGACGGTTTGGATGTCAGATAACCGACGGCATTTTCGAACCCGAGGAAGTCGGATATATGACGGATTTTTCCCAATAGTAACTAGATTATTGTCGTTGGATATCCGACGTAGGTTTGACTTTTTGACTTTTAAAATTTATAAATATCTAACCATTCCGACATGTTTGCTATACCAGGGACGGTTTGCGGATGTGTTTTTTTGTTCGGCGGACTGTTTTTCGTTGTTTTTGTTATTCAAGTGAGCAAAGTACTGTGGAGCTTCATTTTCTAAGATCGATAATCTTCATTTAAGCTCTTTACGAGAAAATGTCAACTACGAATATTCCTGATCTAGACGAAAAAAATCGACAATTGCTTGCTAGATTGTGGGAAGGAGTTGAAAGAAGGGGTGATGGTAAATGCTATTGTCCATGTAATCAATGCAGGGGCTTTAAGAGGAGAAGAATTTTTATCACAACAACCACAAAACATTGTAGGGAGCATGGGCATGCTGAGGGGGGGACATGAATACCATCCATTTGTAATTTTTGCATTATATACATATTTTTTATTTTGATTGCTTTTGTAAATTTATGTATTATTATAATATTTCTTATTTTTGACAAACAGTACAATTGGTCATTGTTCTTTTCATCCCAACAGTACAAAATTTGTTAAATTTTTAAATTTTGCGTTTGAAATGTTTACATTTTGCGTTTGAATTTCTTATATTAACTTTTATCTATTGATTGTTTCATGTATTTATAAAAGAAAGACATCCTACGGCATATCGTCCGGATCAGCAAGTGCTTCCAGAACAAGTACCGAAGGAACATGGAGCTATGAATATTAATGGAGAACAAGTTAATGATCACATTGAAGAAGATGATGATACTGATAACATACTTGAAGATGATGTTACAAATACTTTGATCCATGATTCATTTAATGTTGGAATGGATGATGATGATGATCATGAAAATGATAAACATTTTGATGATATTCATGATACACCTCTTCTTGACAAGGCATACGAACCCCTTTATGATGGCTCCAAGACAAATCTTCTCTCTACTATATTGTTGGTAATGAACTTGAAGGTTATGAATGGTCTTTCAAACATATCAGTCACACGGATGTTAAGGTATGTAATATATTCCATCACAAAATATATATGATTGTCATGTATTTTATTGTTAATTCATATATAAGTCAAATACTACTTCTTACCTACGGATTGAAATTTGTTTCATTAATATTATTTCTATATTATATTAACTAGATTTTTATTTTAATTTGTTGTAGCATGATAGGTGAATATTTTTTACCACCGTCAAATATTTTACCTCGCACATATCGAGATTTATCTGCCATCATGAAAGAAATTGGAATGCAGTATGAAGCAATTCATGCATGCCCCGATGATCATGTTCTTTATTACAACCAGCATGAATTTGCAATAGAATGTCCTGAATGTCATATCAGTAGATATCGCACAGATCAAGTAACTAAAAAGGTGCCTCGCAAGGTTCTACGTTATATTCCCATTATTCCCCGTCTGCAACGACTGTTCAGGTGCAAAAACATAGCGCAGTTTATGGATTACCATGCACGGAATAGAAGTCAAGACGATATTATTCGTATGCCTGTAGATGGGTCTGCATTTAGAGATATGGAGGAAAAATGGCCTCACTTTAAAGACGAACCTCGTAATATTAGGATTTCTTTGGCAGCAGATGGTGTTAATCCTTTTGCAGAGATGAGATCTGTTTACTTGGTGTGGCCTATTTTTGTTATCAACAACAACATTCCTCCATGGTTGACAATAAAGAGGGAGCACATAATGTTGTCGATGATTATTCCAGGTACAAACACTGTAGTTTTTTTTTATTGCAGTGGTATATTCTCATTTGTCATTTTTTGTCTCATAATGTTATATATATATATATTTAAAGTTTTTCTATTGCGAAATATGGTTTATATATCTAAATGGTACGTCTCATAATTAGAATATTTATTTTATATGTTCAAATCAATTAGGTAAGTACCAAGTCAAAGATATGAATGTATATATCGAACCTCTTATTGATGAGCTACTGAAGTTATGGGATGGCATCACTATGTATGACTTATCTAGACCAATACGACAAAGGCAATTCCAATTCCATGCAATGCTTGTATGGACAATACATGATGCCCCAGAGTTAACCCATTTCTGTGGTATGTAATTATAAGTTCCACTTTAGTTGCATTTAATTTTACAAACTACTAGTTAATATAATATGCATGCATGTTTTTTCTAAATAAATATCGAGTCATTTTTATATAATTATAATAGACAATATTGATATTCCATCTTTTTATTTAGGTCTTCAGACAAAGGAGAAATTTGCATGTCCAGTTTGTGGTCCTAAGATCAAATCTCGTCATTCAAAAAGCTTAGGAAAGGAGGTGTTTGATGAGTATAGGAACTTCCTCTCCAAGAATCACAGGTATCGAACTACGGAAAAACATCTTTTGAATCGCAAGCAAGAGACTGCATTAAAACCAAAGAGAATGACACCTCAACTATGGAAGTTGCAATATAATAGAAATCGTCAAGGTACGTATAATCAATCATTGTATATATATGATGATATTGTATTTTATTATATTGTGTGTTGTTTACTGTAATTGACATTGATTTAATATTTAATTTCATCATTGTTGTTCATGTGATCATCATGAAGGCATAAATGGGCTTCCACGAGGAATGAAAAGTTATCCTAGACAATTTAGTAGGTTGCCCTACTATGAGCACCTACAAATTGCTCATCTATTTGATACAATGCATATCGGAAAGAATGTGACTGAAACATTATGGCGAATATTGGATGGAAGGGAGTGACAAAGAAAAAATTGTCAAAATTTGCAAAGACATTCAAGATAACAACCATGCAATGAAAGACGTCATTCAATTTCATAGCAACGGAGAGCAAATTAATATAAACTCACTTCCATGGATGTTAACGGACCAGGAAAGTAATGTTGTAAAATAAGTCACTCGAAAAATTAAATTTCCCACCGAATTTTGTGTGCGAACATGAAGAATATCATAACAAAGAAAGGTGATTTCGCGGGGGGTGAAAATGCACGATTGGCATGTCTTCATGAAGGTAATAATTAATATGGTATGAATTTAATAATTTTTCTTTTTCTTTTTCTAGTACTCTTATTCGATATACTGAAACTATTTGTATATTATTGTTACAGTATGTTCTACCTCTCTCTATCTCGGACAACTTCGACAATAATGTCAAGCAAATAATATATAGTCTCGGGAAATACATGAGGTAAGTGGTGATTTTTCCATGTGTTTACTGTTTGTTTAATTCAACATAGAACTTATTATTAATTTGATTTTCATTATCTACTTCATGTTACATAATATAATGAATTTTTTTTCTTTAAGCTCTTGATTGGGTTTGTCATGTCACTTGTAGATGGTTGTCATCTAAAGAATTCCATAAAGAAGACATAAAGTATTGGAGGAGAGAAATTCCTCGTCTCATGTGTGAAATGCAGAAGCATCTACCTTCAGATTTTCAAAGCACAGGAACACTACCTCATACACCAAGTTGAGGAGATTGAACTGTGTGGACCTGCGCACTCAAGGTCCATGTGGATGGTTGAGAGGCACTTGAAATTTATGAAGGGTTTGGTCAGACAACGAGCATATGCTGAGGGTTCTATGATGAAAGTATATATGGTATACCAAACATGATGTACATTAGTGAATATCTTCCTATATTGCGTCAAAGCTCAATTTACGTCGCATTTGTGATCCAGACTCCAAAAAAGATTTCAAAGGGGAGTACCCGAAGGGGAAAGGTAGATCGAGGAAGGTGAAAGGTAATATAACACATTTCGCTGGTGATTTTTATGTTTATATATCATACATATATATTCCTATTTTTTATTTAGTATTTTGCATCATTTTACACTGTAATTATATACTTTTTTAAGTGACTAATATACATTTTCATTGAATTTTAATTTTACTGTCATCAAACAGTTGGTCGAGAGTGGGATGCAATTCATTTATACATCGCAAACAATCTTGACTAGATGAAGGTATGGATCGAAAAATGTGAACAATCTGGTCATGGAATATCATGGGAAGGTGTGGCTTCATTGGTTAAAGCTGCACATCGTAATGGAGACACCAATCTAACACAAAGGGAAATCGATTTAGCAAGAGGTTTAAAAGATAAGCAGGTAAGCATATTAATCAACGACACTATTTTTTATTTATTTATAAATATTGTCATTGTACGTCACGCTTGTTATTTTCCTTTTATGGCATTATAATAAACATGCACTACTTTATCATAAATATGGTGTCATTATGTAATCTTTTCCTGTATGGCTTGTTGTACTAGGTAAAACACCATAAGGCTATGTGGTGCAATGGATGTAGATATCGCATCAAAAAGTTGGATGAAACAAAGAAAACATTTGATTGTGGGATATCTCTAGTCTTTGAGGTGACCAATGTTTCTTCTAGAAGTGACAGACATCCAGAACTATCTGAAAATCGATACTATGGGTATCTGGAAGACATTCTTCAGTGTGACTTTAACTCCTTCAAGGTATTTCTGTTCGTTGTCAAATGGTACAGGTGTCAATTGAATCAATGTGATCCTGATAGAACAATTATTGAACATGATAATGGTTTTACCATGTTAAATACAAGGTTGTTTGAGCCAGGAACGAAGCCCTATATTCTTCCAACCCAATCTGAATAGGTATTTTACTCTGAGGTTCCAGGTAGAGCGGGTTGGTAATTTGCTGTGAGACATGATCCATGGGGAAGGCCGGTAAAGTATAACGTAGATGAAGGCCATAATGAATACATTCTTGAAGAAGAAGATGCCGTTGAAGATGATCATGATCAACATGAGTACTTAGATGATATTCCTATTCCAAAAGAAGATGTCGAAGAACTTCTTGAATCGGATCATGATGTATATTTAGACAATGTCCATGAAGATGATATTGACGATGACATGATGATCGATGTAATTGACATCGACGACGACGATGATATAGCCAATCCTTACAATGTTGAATATGGATCATCGGATGATAGTACAGACGATCAATACTCAGATGAAGAAGACGATGAAGAACATTGAAGTCTATGATCAGGTATGCATTACTAATAATAAATTATTAACTATTTCTTAGCTAATTTCCATTTTCCTGTATGTTAAAATTAGAAACCTTTCTTGTTACTTAGTATGAATGAGAAAAGACATTTAATTTTTTTGTACATAGATATTTTTTTCAGGATATATTGGGGAATTGAGAGTGATGAGAGGGGGGGGGGAGGGGCCATAAGATCTTCCACCTTCACATGGTTGGCCCTGTTTAGTAGAGAATATTAAACGATTCTCGAAACAAAGAGAATCTTATAATTAACGAAATGTAGTACAATTATCATGCTACCCCAAATGGCGTACTGCTTGATCATCAATATCATCTTCATCATGATCACCATCTTCATCATGATCATCGGGATCATCATCATCATCATCATCATCATCATCATCTTCTTCTTCATCATCGTCATCATCATCATCTTCATGATCGTCATCATCATCATCATCTTCATGATTGTGATCATCATCATCTTCATCATTGTCGTTGTCATCACCACCAACATCATCATCATCATCATTGTCCCCATCTTGATCATCATCATCGTCATCATCATGATCATCGTAATCATCTTCGTCTTCATCATCATTCTTGTTGTCATCACCACCAACATCATCGTCATCATCATCATCATCACCATCATCTTCATCATCGTCATCATCATCATCATCACCATCATCTTCATCATCGTCATCATCATCATCATCATCATCACACTCATCATGACCAACATCATCGTCATCATCATCATCGTCGTCATCATCATTATAATGACAAAAAACACATTCTTCATCATCTTAGATAGACATTCTTCATCATCTTCTTCATCATCATCTTCTTCATCAT
This sequence comes from Larix kaempferi, assembly GCA_027924585.1. Taxonomy (NCBI): domain Eukaryota; kingdom Viridiplantae; phylum Streptophyta; class Pinopsida; order Pinales; family Pinaceae; genus Larix; species Larix kaempferi. The sequence goes on from BSBM01000012.1 coordinate 28,633,764, forward strand.
CGTCATCATCATCATCTTCATGATCGTCATCATCATCATCATCTTCATCATTATCGTTGTCATCACCACCAAGCTTGTACTCATCATCAACATCATCCCCATCTTGATCATCATCATCGTCATCATCATGATCATGATCATAATCATCTTCGTCTTCATCATCATTGTCGTTGTCATCACAACCAACATCATCGTCATCATCATCATCATCACCATCATCTTCATCATTGTCTTCATCATCATTGTCGTTGTCATCACCACCAACATCATCGTCATCATCATCATCGTCGTCATCATCATCATGATCATCATAATCATTATAATGACAAAAAACACATTCTTCATCATCTTAGATAGACATTCTTCATCATCATCTTCATCATCATCTTCTTCATCATCGTCATTGTCATCATCTTCATGATCATGATCATCATGATCATCATCTTCATCATTGTCATTGTCATCACCACCAACCCTGTACTCACCGTCATCATCGTCCCCATCTTGATCATCATCATCGTCATCATCATGATCATCATAATCATCTTCGTCTTCATCATCATTGTCGTTGTCATCACAACCAGCATCATCGTCATCATCATCATCATCACCATCATCTTCATCATCGTCATCATCATCATCATCATCATCACATTCATCATGACCAACATCATCGTCATCATCATCATTGTCTCCATCATCATCATAATGACAAAAAAAACATTCTTCATCATCTTAGATAGACATTCTTCATCATCGTCTTCATCATCATCTTCTTCATCATCGTCATCATCATCATCTTCATGATTGTCATCATCATCATCATCTTCATCATCTTCATCATTGTCGTTGTCATCACCACCAACCCTGTACTCATCATCATCATCGTCCCCATCTTGATCATCATCATCGTCATCATCATGATCATCGTAATCATCTTCGTCTTCATCATCATTGTCGTTTCCATCACCACCATCATCGTCATCATCATCATCATCACCATCATCTTCATCATCGTCTTCATCATCATTGTCGTTGTCATCACCACCAACATCATCGTCATCATCATCATCATCATCATCTTCTTCATCATCGTCATCGTGCAACTTATGCCCACTTGGTAATTTGATTGAACACCTTGTAATTATGTGCTCATAAATGATAAATGATATTGGAAAGTCACCCCTTTCATAATTCATCTTTATGAGTGAGTGTGACGAAAGAGAGTGGCATAACTTATTCATGTGTTTTTAATCACGAGATAGTTCTTTATGAGTGAGTGCGACAAATGAGAGTGGCATAACTTATTCATGTGTTTTTAATCACTAGCTTAGTTTAATTCAACATCGTGTAATCTTTCTGCTAATAAATGACATTGGAAAATCACTCCTTCCACCTACAATGAGTGTGACAAAAGGGAGTGATTAGATATTGCAAATGCATAACTTACTTAGATTTGTTTTTTAATCATTAAATATAGTTTAATTTAACATCTTGTATTCTCATGCTCATAAATGATATTGGGCATTCACTCCTTTTATCATAGAGGTAAAAATAATAATCAAAGTTTGGATTAATTTGTGTAAGGATGGAGCGGTAGCAATAGTTGTCTTGATTTCTCAACCTTAGTTTATAAAATCATGCATTCTTCTTAATCATCTTTTATAAGGGTTTGAGGATTTCAATGAAGTCAAAGCCAGAACACCTTAAATGAAATTGATCATCCCAAAGAATGATTACATCAATGCCTTGTTGTGTGGCAATGGGATAGAATGTTATAGGTTTTATTCTTTTTGAATATACCAATATCATGTATTTTGATATGATATGCCCAAGTAATTTTCCTTATGCAATAACGAAAATGGTTTTATTGGGATGTAGTGTGATCCCATATTTTCTACATCTATTAAAAATAGCTTTAATTTCAATATTGTCCATTTAGACAAGTACATTTTGATTTATAAGGCCTATGAAAGCTATATCCATTACACATGAATTGCTCCATTTGTTGTTGAAAGCAATTTTCGATCTATCTTCATTTGAGACAAGAACTTGATTAGATCCCAAAAATACATCCTAGAGTGAGCATTTCAGATCTCATTACAAGTTTCAAAATTGACTCCATAGGTGGAACTCGATAATTATATTTCTCTTATGCTTACTTAAGGTTTCTAAAATTGACACAAGGCCTATTTTCACCACTCTTGTTCCTTAACATGTACAAGGTTTTCAATTCATGGCTAATGGTGCATTGGAAACATAATGTTTGCATCTAGCAACTTCTTCAATTGATCCTTTTGCATCAACGGTTCTAATGATGGATGAACCATTCACATCATTTATTGGATATATGAGCTATTGTGTCATACACCTTCAAGTCCTCGTATGTCTAAGAAAATACATCTCTATACAAGTAAAATAGCTTGATATAAGGTCTTCTTTTAACCTCTAAACAAAAATAACCTAGATGGATTATATTTCGATCCTGATCTTGTGGTTAAATTTTTAATTATTTGTGTTATTGTTTGTATTATTTGTTGTATTTTTTTGAATTTAATATATAAATATTATATAAAAAATGATAAAAAATAATATATATATATATATATATTGTATTGAATAAAAAAATTACAAAAAAAAAACAAAAAACAAACATTACATAATAAAAAAAAAATATAATAAATATATAAAAAAAAACTATATATATAATAGACATATATAAAAAAATAAAAAATACATTGCAAAATAAAAACTTACCTTGACCCGCGATGTGTGCTGCCGATACCTCCCGTGAAAGGGTTTTTCCCTAAACCCTTTCTGCTACCTCCCCGCGTGATCGTTCTTCTACGGACCTTTCTGTGACCTTTCTGCTACCTCCCGCGGTGACCTTTCTGTGACCTTTGTTGCGCTGTGAGAAGAAGATATTCACCCTGCACATGCAAATTTGATTGTGACGTTCCCTGCATTTGAGTTCGGTACTGAGCTGTTAGCAGAGGATATTGAGTCTGTTCATGGAAATTGGGATTGTGGCCGTGCATTTGAGACTGAGCCATACTGGAGCAACTATTAGAAGAAGTAATGGCGCCTCCCAAATCGGTGAGTATGATGCCCTAACTTTTATGGGGTCCAATCCAGAGTTTAAATCTCTAATTCGGTATTGTAATTTTGTTTTTCTTGTGTGTGAATCAGAACCCTTGTGATGGCACTTATGTGGCCGTACCCTTCTATTATGATCTCCTCCATTGAATGCAAAACTTACCCTTTGAGAAAGATCCAAAGAGATCACAAGATTAGGCACCGTCACCTCTTTGTCATTTCCCATGGAAGTTATTATACTTCTCATTAGCCAGAAAGATGGTTGAAAATGTAGATGCTACAAATTTGGAAGCAGGACTAACAATACATTTTTCCTACTTCGAACCTATTTAATTAATGAAATCGTAGTATTAATGATGAAACTATGGCTCTATTGATGAATTAATGTTTCTCCATTATTCCTGTGGATTGTGTCTTTTCCCTGAGTGTTTGAGACAAATAGGATCAACAAAAATGTTTCATTAGGTGGTCCCCGGTTGTTCTATGTAGATTGAAAATGTGCAGAGATTATCATTGTTAGACTGTGCAGAGATGGTAAAGCATCAGTGACAGAAACCCTGCTTTTAAGTTACCTTGAGTTTACCTCCATAATAAGTGCTAAGACTTTACATTTGACAGATAAGATTTTGGTGATAATTACAACACCCATAGCTTCAATGCCACAGTATTTTTGACTTATGGGAAATTTACTACATACAGCTAGCTATTTAAGTTTATGTAGGTTGACTTATCCACATGATGGTATGTTTATGTTTAGCCTAATATACCGTCAAATGTTTATGTTTAGCCTAATATATCATCAAATTATTTTGTGTTAAGACTTTCTAAGTTTGTTATAAATAAATTTAACTTCTTCTTATAATACAACAAATAACAATGTACACTTTTATTGTTATTTTCTTTATTATGTCAAACTCATATATGATACTCTGTGCAGATTCTAAGCTTCACATATTGGTCATGCACATTGTGTTCACATGTTTTATGTTGTAGAGTTGGCATGTGGGGTTTGTGTGTGAAGGAGGAGACACAAGTTCAAAATGAATAGCTTGTGTTTACAAAATTTCTACATTTGTCATTTTTCACAGTAAAGAAACTTTGCATTTTGCATGTAAAAGAAATTTGTATTTTTAGGATTTTGGCATTTTTATTTCAATTGATTGTATTTTAGAAGTTATTGGCATAGGTTTTGTCATAAATTCTTATTGGAGTCTCCATGTTTTGTCTTGTTTGAACTGTGGTGAAGAGCATTCTGCTCTCTTTCTAATAAGAGGTTACATGTCACCCTAATCATCTTAATTTACTTCTTTGAGATTGTTGTTTTTCTCATGGGATTAATAAATATTTTTTGATTTCTCACTTGTACATGGGTAGCTATCATGGCCTTGTTAGCCAATATTCATATGGGAACTTGGATAGTAGCACTCCTATTCTATGCCAAAGAACCCCTCTCTCATCTTTGGAATGAAGTAAATAGGAGGAGATCTAGCCCAGGGATAGCTGGAAGGCCAAGTGTCCCCAACCCTTTAGCTTCCTCTTTGTCTTTTCTTCCTTTCATACATATAAGGAGGAATTTTTCCTTTTATATTATTTAATACATGAGAGAAATGTTTTCCTACATGTGACTTCTATTCAACAAGTGAATGAAATAAATATCTCATTCTAACATTGGAGTGTTTTCTTTATGCAAGGCTAGACACCATTAGCAATGACATTCCTCTTTGTATTTTCTCCTTTTCATACATTTAAGGAGCAATTTTTCCTTTTATATTATTTAATACATGACATAAATGTTTTCCTACATGTCACTTATATTCGACGAGTGAATGAGATAAATATCTCATTCTAACATTGGAGTGTTTTCTTTATGCAAGGCTAGACACCATTAGCAATGACATGGGGTCCTTCATGCCACCACTATATCTTTTTCCTTGTTCTTAACTCAACATAGCCTTTCCAATCTTTGTTGAGTCTGCTCCTGAAGCCATTGTTATTGGGATCCAATTTCAAATCAAACTTCCCCATTGGGAGGTTTTTGGTTCCCAAAAGTTTCCAAGGATAGATGAGGGAACTTGCTTTTAGTATGGTTCTTCTCATATAATTTCACTTTTCTTAGAGTCTATCCCTTGAGTCCAATTTTCCATAGTTCTTTTGATTCTCTACAGGTTACCTATTCTTTATGTTGCAACACTATGTCTTCTTTCAACTTCACAAGTGTATGAGGGGCAAGGTCTTCAAAAATTGGAAGAATCTGTTGATCATCATCTCCATCTGACATGGATGGCTCGAACAACTTCAATTACTCCACGTTCACCACAAAACTCATCTGCATATATGAAGGAAGCCTCAACACAAAAGTATTCTCATTTATTTGTTCAACAATGTCAAATGGTCCATATCTAAGAGGTTTGGGCCTCTTTGTTGGTCCTTGCAATCTTCCTTGCATAGGTGAAGCTATACCTTATCTCCAACATGGAACTTATACTATTGCTGATGTTGGTCATGTATGGCCTTGTGTTATTTGTTGGATTTTCTCAAGCTACTCCTATACCTTTATATCTATTTGTGTGATATTGTTCATAAACATGCTTTCCTTCTTGTCATCTCCTTGTAAATTTGTCTTAGAAAGCTAATTTAGAAATTAAAACTAGCACACGTGTCCACCATAGATAGCAATTCTAATTAAACTTTCGGTCTTGGTATAAGTAGTGTGTATGTCATTTCATCATTTAAACTGCTGTCTGCATGCACAGCATACCGACAAATGCTACTTAAAGTCCACGTATAACTGGGGAAAATATGTAGTTGGCTCCAACTGTGATCTCCGCCTGTGCAATTATTGAAGAATGTTATAAGTGTTCCTAGAGAATTATAAACATGGATATGTACAATTCCTTATATTTATTATCACTTTGTTTTATGTGATGAATTCATTGGCATGACTTGAGTATATGATCTGAAGCTCTCCTTGAGGTCCCATGAATGAACTTGAACACTTGTTGGATTCATTTAATTTGAAAGAGTAGTTATAGTTTGAAAGAAATCTCTCCTTACCTTAGCTAGCATTCATTGAAAGGAAAGGCTTATTTTATTCATATGCATTTGCATGGTTTGAGTCAGTCAGCACACCACGAGTTTCACTTCCATCACCCGACTAAGTAATACAACCATTAAAATTTAACTCGTTAACTCAACACACTTTAACCTCGCTTGAGGATAAAAAGAATTTGTTAGTTAGGTAGGACATTGGGGATAGGCATCCAAATAATTCCCCCTTGTCATTTTTCATCTGAGACATAGTCATTGTCTTTAGGGAACTAAAATCCTCTAGTATTTATTGACACGGTCACGACTAGTTTGTGGAGGGGCCTCCTGTTGTTTCAGGGGTTAAACCGCTGCAAGATCGAGAACTGGACGGACTCTATGGAATGCCGCACTCCACTTAGCCCTAAGGCAACATCGATCATTGTCTTCCTTGTATTCTCTGGCCACCATATTGGTGATACAAAGGTGATAAGGCAGAAGTGCCGAAAACCTTTTCCGACGTGTCATGAACGAGGTAGCTTAGTGAATTTTCTACTAGGGCTCTTTTACCCAGGATCCCTTTCGGTAGAGGGATATCCTTCAAATTCGGTCTCTCACTTCATATTGTTCGACTTGGATTTCATCACCTTGCAAAGGATACGATTTGTCGAGGTCTCTAGCTCCTAGTTAGGAAGTTTGCTTGCATTATCACCTTTTTAGAGGGTCCTTTTCTTTTTAGTGCTACTTGTTGGCATTCTGGCCACTTTTGTTTCAGCTCGCTTACTGTGACATCGGTCCCAGTATAGTTTTTTGAGCCTGTTTTTTTGGCCTGGGAGCCTTGTCTTTTCATAGCTCCCCTTCTGCACGCTCGGTTGCTTTAGGGTTTTTGAGTTCATACACGTTAGTTACCAATACTTATTTGATGATGTGTGATATCCTCTTCTCCTAGGTCTTCGATATGGTTGAGTTAGATGGTCTTCTGAAGGGACTGAACACCCCTTCATGGAGCCCCTAATGCTTGACCATAGGAGTAGTCTAGAGGACCACGTGATCACATCACCCGTGTGGACTTTTCCGTTTGCTGTGATGATGGTCTTTCAAGTTATATGGAACAATGGTACATTTGAGAGAGAGATGAATGGTTGTACCCCACCTTGGTCGATTGTCTTATGGTCCTTTCATTTTGTCGATAATATTTTTGTGGTACCTTTCCTTTTACCTTTTGGGTGTTTTACTGATATTGGGATATCATTTGATTTGTACCACCTTTTATGTTTTAGGTCTTGTGGGTACTATGGTAGTTTGTCCACATTTTAGGTACACCCACTTTCTCCAAATTGTTATGTGTCTTTATACCCACTTCGTACCACCCTCCTGACCTTAGTTTGGAAGATTGCATGCTATCATACCTTTTGGTGGTACTATTTGAGTTTCAAGAGGTAGTTACAAGGAGCTATTGCATATATGAGGTAGTTACAAGGAGATATTGCATATATGAGGTAGTTACAAGGAGATATTGCATATATTGATTTGGACCGCCTTTTATGTTTTTGGTCTTGTGGTTATAACTATGGTAGTTTGTCCACGTTTGAGGTAATTTACACCCCCTTAGTCCCAAGGGTTATGAGTCTTTATACCCATTCTTTTTTTTTTACTTGTACCTTACTGGATACCACCCTCCCGACCTTAGTTTGGAAGATTGCATGCTATCATACTTTTTGGTGGTACTATTTGAGTTTCAAGAGGTAGTTACAAGGAGCTATTGCATATATGAGGTAGTTACAAGGAGATATTGCATATATGAGGTAGTTACAAGGAGATATTGCATATATTGATTTGGACCGCCTTTTATGTTTTTGGTCTTGTGGTTATAACTATGGTAGTTTGTCCACGTTTGAGGTAGTGCACACCCCCTTAGTCCCAAGGGTTGTGAGTCTTTATACCCATTCTTTTTTTTTTTACTTGTACCTTACTGGTTGGTCTTTGTACTGAGCCTTTTTACTGTCACTGAATTTCTTTGATTGACCATACCATAGCCCAGTCATCTATCTCTCTCTCTAGTTTGTACTAGCCCTATCATAGGGTCACTTGGTTCCTAGAGTTGACTGGCCTCTAAGAGGCACAGTCATTTTTGAAAGTAACTCTTCTGAGTATATTACAGGAAACGTCTACACTAAGGTAATCAAATATGTGGTAAATAGTTTTCATTAAGTAGCCAGGACTTGTAGCATTAGAGGAGATCTTGTAACGTGTATGTGTAGTGTTTCATGTGTGCTACATGTGTGTTACGTGTGTGATGTAGCGTTAAATCAAATAGTAAAAAATAACTCATAAATATTGCATGACTTTCTACTCTTAAGAAAGATAAATATGTCCTCTTCCGATCATCACTTGAATGCCTACATGTTGACAAAGGGAATGAGGATCAAGTAAAATTATAAAAGGAAATACACGTCAACTTTTAAGAGGCGCTATGCCTTGCGGTTGAATATGAACTTTTTTCCAATGGTGCAGGTAGAACCAAACAGGTATTTGTCTGATCTGTCTTCCTCGAGCGAGGGGAGTTTAGGAAGGCTAGAGGAAAGTGAGACATCCAGTAGGTCTAGAAGAATTGTATCAACTAGATGTCAAAAAACCAAAAGAAGATTCCATAGATGCAATGAATTTTTTCACGGTCAAGGGGGGGCATGTTCCTATGGTGATGAGACAAAAGATGACGAAGAGGTGCCCTTGAGGTACAGACATTTAGTGAAACAATGGGTACCGAAGGATCTTCCTCCACCAAACACTAATTTTTGTGTGAACGAGAGGAGATATCGAATTGCACCGTCGTCGATACATGGTTTCGGGTTGTTTTCCATGGATTGCATCTTGGTCAGTTACGGGACATGTACAGAATTGATGGAGTATGTTGGACCCATATACAACTACAGCGATTGGATGTGCCTTGTCCGATATACAAAAAGTATGCGTAGCTATGGATTGTCAACAAACTATTTACAATTGAAAGACAAAAATCAAAATAAAGGAGGAACGGTGTACATGGACAGAAGGCCAAAGGCCACAGGGAATATTGCGGGGTTTATAAACAGTACACAACCAGGGTCTACAATTAAGCAACAAAACTGCGAATTTGAGGGGCGTGAAGGAAACTGTGTTTTTATAGTTGCTATTAAAACAATATCTGCAGGGGACGAGTTTCTTATTAATTACCCTGTTAACCGAGTAGATACAAACAAGGTTACTATATAAAATTTTAGTAATAAATTAAACATCATAAGGATTTTTTGTTAGTTTATTTCATTTAAATTTCCCATATTTACTTCGCAGGCCAATGATCGGGATAAATCCCTGCCAACAAATGGTCAGAGGAGAACTTCTTCCTCGACGGAGTAGGTATGCATCTTTCTAATAGTACAAATATAATAAGAGAAAAGAGTTTTTATTTGCTTTGTTTTTCCATTATTAATAACTTGGTTTTTTTTATATAATGAAATTTATATTTGATGCAGAACATTGATCAGGAAATACACCCGTCGAATGTTGATCAGACGAAAACACCCTCGGGGCAACAGGTAGACCTGATTTGAATTGTACAATTAAAATATGTCAAAATGTTTTAGCATTATATTAGTGTTTCAATGAATATTTTGGTTTCGTTTACGTAATTTTTTAGTCTATGTTTTTGATGCAGGCTGGTTCCGTAAGGTCAGCCACACCAGGGTCCGCGCAACGGGTATACATCTTTGTAATATTAAAAATATAATATGAATAATAATTTTTTTGATGTGTTTTCTCATGAATACTTTTGGAATCATTTAGGTGACTTTCACTATGTTTTTTTATTAGGGTGTTGTTAGGGGAAGCTCCCAGATATTAGCAGATCGGGGCAAGTCGCCTATGACCATTGATCCAATGAGAGGATCGCGATCCTCGAGGTCGCAGGTATAATTCATTTCAATTGTACCAATATAATACGTAGCATAATGTTAATTTTGTTATGTATTTTTCATGTGATATACTGGTTTTGTTGTGATAATGTAAACCGTGTTGTAATTGTACGAATCTATCATGATAGATGTGTTATATACATTAATATAAAATTTGGAATCTATCAGTAGAGAACTCATTAGTGCTTTATATATGTTTGTTGCAGCCCAGTAGTGAATCGCAGTATGAATCAGCATCGCAAGATTTTCTGTTAGACCCTGAAGTGGCAGAGGTGCTTCACGATTGCGAAAAAATTGGTGAAGCCACACACCCGCTAAAGATGGCAGAGAAATTGTTGAATAGATATGCTGCGGAAATCCTTTCTCTAGTAATCCAGGTTCCACAGACAAGCGCAATTAAAGAAAGGATTGCATTGTTGGAACAGAGATCTAATAACTTGCGAGTAAGTTGAGGAATCTTGAATCATAGAATAATTCGTTTAAATCTTTATAATGTTCTCTTTTATATGATAGTATTGAACGTATAAGATGTGGTGTGTATTTATAGAATTATCAGGGACCACACAATATTGGTGAAGGTGGTGCTGGCCCCAGCGAGGCTCGTGGAGAGACTTCGCATCATGACCAAACGACTCCACGTAGTTTGAATCCTTCGCCATTGTTGTCGACCGAACAGTCGGCAACACGTTTCGAAACACCACGGACCCCCACTGTGAGTGCAACAGCCGCTACTGAACAACACACAATGGATCCTCCACAAGAAGGGGTCGACACCGAGTCCCCTATCAATTTTGATGTCGAACAAGCTACATTTCCAGGATCTTCCTGTGTCAAAAGCACGGGAACAATGGAGATAACATTTTTGGTGGACAAAGATCTCGTCCCAATAAAGATACAGACGATCCCAGGTAATTAATCATAGTTGATCAGGTTAATTAGTGTTTATAATTTCATTGTAATATACCGATAAAACGTTTTTTATCAACTATTTATGATCATGGCATGATTGTTGTGCAGGAAACAATGTTTTCTATAAACATATGAATGACTTTTGCTTGGATATCTTCGAGCCCATCATCTGATCAAGGTGGGATAGACAACCGAAAAATTTAAAAGATGAACTCACTAATCAGTTGGTTGGCCTGTTCGGGGAGAAAACCTTCAGTCATGCCAATGTCTTGAAAAAGGCTTGTCAACATGTGAAGGTTGTCTGAGACCAATATACGACACACCTCGAAAGAAACCATAGGTACGAGCGCCCACCAATTATTCCAGCAATGGAGTGGGGAGCTCTAGTGGAAGATGGAAAGGAGAAGGCTCTGAGAAGAGAAGGAAAGCTAACACTAGGCACAGGGAGGTATGCAATACTTTCCGCAATGTAATTCTAAACCTTATTATCCTTGATTTCGAACTTGGAACATCTAACGTATTTCAACACTTGCATAGGCTACTAGACACATCAAAGGCCACAAAGGCAAGACTAGAAAAAGTAGGTCAGCACAAGCTTGGCCCTGGTGGTTATTTGAATTTGGTGGCACGGTTTGTAAGTTTTGAGAAACCAACAACGAATACAAATAATAAATTGAAAATTATTTTTCGTTTTATTGCACCGTAAAATGTTAATTAACGACGATAAGCAAATATGCAGGCCGATCGATTCAATGAAGTACCCACAGAGGAAGACATGAAGCTTGGCTTCCAGAAAGGCTTTGGAGCTGTTGTTGAATGTAGAAGAAGCTTATCTGGGCAGACACAGTCATGTGGTACCAATCCATCTAGTGCACAGGTATATAGAATCTATATAGTTTAATGAAGATTTGTCGCTTGTGGAATATTTTCATTCCAAATACTTGATGTAAAATATTGACTCTGTTTTTAACAGGAAAGTAATGATCCCATTAGTGTCGAGGAGGGACAACAACAAATCGATGAGCAAGATTCAAATCTAGGTGATGAATTTATTCATATGCTACAATTTTATGTATAACATTGCAAATGGTGACCATTAATTGTAGTTCACTGTATTTCAACTGCAGAGCATGTGGAGGGTGAAACTGTACAGGTTGAGACTGGACAAGAACATCAATAACAATAGCAAAATATAACGATGTAACATTTTCACATCGTTGCAACAAATCTGAACCCCTTGCAGCAAAATCCAGGTCTAGATCAACAACAATCAGCTAGGATATTGAAAACATCACCAAAAGCGCCTGCTAAAGAACCAAGAACTGGAAGAAAAAGTTTAGATGATGTAGATGGTCCTCTCATAGATTATATACCACTGAAGAGAAGAAAAACTTATTAAAAGAAGGACGAGAAAAACAACGACTAAATATTTTCGATAACAATATATCGTCCACTATTTTTGGTCTAATGAATGAATGAATGGTTTAATGAATGTTCTAATGTTTTAATGATCAGTGTAGTAAACTGTTACCTTCATTGAATTTCAACTTTTATTGAATGAATGTGTTGACTGAATGATTAATGAATGGTGTATTGAATGTTATCTTTTATTGAATGAATGTGTTGATCGACTGAAATGATGGTTTAGTGAATGTTAGCATTTATTGAATGAATAATGGATGGAAGTTCATGATGAAATATGGATGAATTTGCACATATTTGTTTTTTTCAAGTACATGCATTGGGTATGGGGAATTGAGAGTGATGTGAGGGGGGGGGTCATAAGAGCTTCCACCTTCATGTGGTTGGCCCTGTTCAGTAGAGAATATGAAATTATTCTCGAAACAGAGAGCAACTCAATGAATATTCTGAAAACGGTGACGATTCATTCTATATTTACGTTTCCCTTAAGCTGCAATATGACAAACTCATAGTTCACTATCAAGATTTCTTTGACTGTCAGCTTTGTCAGACAAACCTTAATAGTGAACTATAAGTTTGTCATTTGCAGTCGAAGGGCAACGTAATACCATGAATCATCAACCGTTGCCAGGCTGAAATTGAAGACCGTGGAAACTCATTGGATGGCAGAAATTCATTGAATGGTTTAATGAATTTTCTAATGTTTTAATGATTCAGTGTAATAAACTGTTACCTTTATTGAATTTCATCTTTTATTGAATGAATGTGTTGACTGAATGATTAATGAATAGTTTATTGAATGTTATCTTTTATTGAATGAATGTGTGTATCAATAGAAACAATGGTTTAGTGAATGTTAGCATTTATTGAATGAATAATGGATGAAAGTTCATGATAAAATATGGATGAATTTGCACATATTTGTTTTTTTCGAGTGCATGCATTGGGTATGGGGAATTGAGAGTGATGTGAGGGGGGAGGGGGGCATAAGAGCTTCCACCTTCACGTGGTTGGCTCTGTTCAATAGAGAATATGAAATTATTCTCGAAACAGAGAGGAGCTCAATGAATATTCTGACAACGGTGACGATTCATTGTATATTTATGTTTCCCTTAAGTTGCAATATGGCAAACTCATAGTTCACTATCAAGATTTCTTTGACTGTCAGCTTTGTCAAACAAACCTTAATAGTGAACTATAAGTTTGTCATTTGCAGTCAAAGGGAAACATAATACCATGAATCGTCAACCGTTGCCAGGCTGAAACTGAAGACCATGGAAACTCATTGGATGGCGGAATCATTGAATGGTTTAATGAATTTTCTAATGTTTTAATGATTCAGTGTAATAAACTGTTACCTTTATTGAATTTCATCTTTTATTGAATGAATCTGTTGACTGAATGATTAATGAATGGTTTATTGAATGTTATCTTTTACTGAATGAATGTGTGTATCGACAGAAACAATGGTTTAGTGAATGCTAGCATTTATTGAATGAATAATGGATGAAAGTTCGTGATAAAATATGGATGAATTTGCACATATTTGTTCTTTTTGAGTGCATGCATTGGGTATGGGGAATTGAGAGTGATGTGAGGGGAGGGGGGCATAAGAGCTTCCACCTTCACATGGTTGGCCTTGTTCAGTAGAGAATATGAAATTATTCTCGAAACAGAGAGGAGCTCAATGAATATTCTGACAACAGTGACGATTCATTCTATATTTACGTTTCCCTTAAGCTGCAGTATGGCAAACTCATAGTTCACCATCAATATTTCTTTGACCGTCAGCTTTGTCAGACAAACCTTAATAGTGAACTATGAGTTTGTCATTTGCAGTTGAAGGGAAACGTAATACCATGAATCGTCAACCGTTTCCAGGCTGAAACTAAAGACCGTGGAAACTCATTGGATGACGGAAATTCATTGAATGGTTTAATGAATTTTCTAATGTTTTAATGATTCAGTGTAGTAAATTGTTACCTTTATTGAATTTCATCTTTTATTGAATGAGTGTGTTGACTGAATGATCATTAATGAATGGTTTATTGAATGTTATCTTTTATTGAATGAATGTGTGTATGGACATAAACAATGGCTTAGTGAATGTTAGCATTTATTGAATGAATAATGGATGAAAGATCATGATAAAATATGGATGAATTTGCACATATTTGTTTTTTTCGAGTGCATGCATTGGGTATGGGAATTGAGAGTGATGTGAGGGGGGGGGGAGGGGCCATAAGAGCTTCCACCTTCACATGGTTGGCCCTGTTCAGTAGAGAATATGAAATTATTCTCGAAATAGAGAGGAGCTCAATGAATGGCTACGATGCTGGCTTTCTACAACCCAAAACCCTAACTACATGCAATCTCAAAATTAATGACTACCAACCACCTACTGGTTCTTATTTAATAAAAATGAGTCTTTTACATTAAGTAACTACCCATTAACTATCTAATGAGCCTTATTCAAAGAATATGATCTCATACATGAATATACAAACTCCTCAGTATACCAAATTAGAGAAGTTAGGTAAGAGTACCTTGACAAAATGGAAGCACACTACCATATCTTTGTGACGAATATGCCACAATGTTACATAACTTCCCAGTCCTTTTATTCTGCTACGTGGAAAGCCTGTAGTCCATAAAGTAAGTTCCATAGACACTAGCACTTGAGACTTAGAGTACAGTCTTTTGTGCCACCTTAATAGGCACCCACTAGCCTGTAGGTCCACTTGAATAATGATTGACTCGACCGCTTAATACAATGACTCTAATACAATGGCTTTATTACAATGGTTCTATTCCCTTAGGCTACTCCGTTGCTGATACAATGGGAAGAGCACCGCTACTAATACAATGGGAAGAGCATAATGGGGTTCTCAGTTATATATATATGTAATTATTCTATATATTTCCACAATAGAGATAGAATATATTGATTTCCTACAGTATGAAAATTTTTATTTGAAAAATGCTATTTAAAAAAAAAAAATGCAATGGGTGGTCGCTTAACCGACGCCCTAAACTGACGAAGGTATGGTAATAGCCGACGGTTTTGCAATATGACCGATGGCTCGGAACGTCGGATTCCATTTTTTTTGTATGGCATACCCGTCGCTTAACCGACGCCCCAATCCGACGACCGTATGGTAATAGCCGATGGTTTTGCAATACGACCTACGGCTCGGAATGTCGGATTCCATTTTTTTAGTATGGCATACATGTCGCTTAACCGAAGACACAATCCGACATTTTTATGGCAAATACGTCGCTTAACTGAAGAATAAATTGACGCATAATTGATGGCGAAAGATGGTTATCCGAATACCTGTGAAGCTGAAGGAAGTCAGTTAACCGACATGTTTTCTAGTCGAATATCCGACGTCGTGAACTACGTTGGATTTTAGCCGATATCCCACCAACGATAAAAAAGACTGGAATTGTCGGATAGTCGACCATAGGTTGTAGCAAATTCAACTTTTTAGCCGTCGGATTTTGGGTCCAAAAAAATTAGTGTAAGTGATCTCATAGTCATAACCCATGAGTTGGATAACCCATTTCAAGTGTGCTTCGGAGGAGACCCATTGTTCCAGAAAATTTTCCAAACTCGGTAGATCAGTCTTGATGCAGAAATAATTCCCCAATAGGGATGGCTGCCACTTCTGTATTGCATGCAAAATAGCCATCATGTCCTGCTGAGATGTAGATCCGGCTAAATGCTTACTGGAAAGGTCTCGTGAAGGCGGAAATCCCATTGGTGCAGCAAAGACACCCGCATATTTATCTAAGGAAGTAGTGGAGGTCGTTGGTGGGTGCATCTGAATGGAATGGAGCTGAGCGATGACACCATGTGAATTCCTCTTAAGGATCTTTTCTAGGCGATGCGAACTAATGATGCGGAGAGACCCTGGTTGTAAGCCCGTAAATTTGTGATGTGTCCCATTGATGGAAAACTGCATCCAAAGTTCGGCAAAATCCCATAAGATGGGGCCAAGTGTTCGTAACCATTGAACTCCCAAAACCACATCACATCTGCCTAAAGACAAGGTAAACATGTCGGAGCCCAGGTTATAATCTTCCAGAGAGATACGCACATTGTGACACTTTCCCTTGCAAGGTAAGGTGCCCCCATTGGCAACCATGACTTCAAAGTTGGAGCAAGGATGGATAAAACAATCATCCTGTTGGCGATCCGAGGGTCAATGAAGTTATGTGTGATGCCAGAATCAATGAGTATTGTAAGAGGAAACTTCTTAAAGTAACCCCTGACCCACATTGTTTGGGGGGTGGTGATGCCAGATAAAGAATTGAGAGATATCTCTGGTTGGCCGTCCTGAGATCGGGGGTCAATAGGAAACTCTTGAATGTCGACCTGATCATCCATTGTATTTGGAGCTTCTTCACCAATTTTAGAGGCAGGGGAAGAATCCATATCCAAGAGATAGAGCTTTTGTTGAACACATTTATGTCCCCGAGTGAATTTCTCATCACAATTATAACAGAGCCCTTTTTCTCTATGTGCATGCATCTCTGTTTTAGACAAATGCTTGATAGGAGTTAGTCGAGGAGGTGGTGGAATGGGAGGTCATTGAGAACCCATATTTTGGAAGGGAACAAAAGAGGGTTTGGAGCGTTGTTGGGATGCAAGCTTGTCTTCTGCCAACTTAGCCAACCCTAGGACTTCCATCATTGTGTTGGGACAGAACATTTTAACCTCTGACTGGATTTCATCCTTGAGACCACTGATAAAACAACTCCTGTAGAATTCATCAGACAATCCTTCTGTGTGATTGGTTAGTTTCTCAAATTCTGTCTGATACTCTCTCATAGTGCCACTTCGACAAAGTTTAGTGAGTGCTCCGGTGAAGTCATCAAAAGCACTAGGACCAA
Source organism: Larix kaempferi (assembly GCA_027924585.1). Classification (NCBI taxonomy): domain Eukaryota; kingdom Viridiplantae; phylum Streptophyta; class Pinopsida; order Pinales; family Pinaceae; genus Larix; species Larix kaempferi. The sequence continues at coordinate 28,651,064 of BSBM01000012.1, forward strand.
AGCATTGCAAAATGAGTTGTCAAAAATCTGTCCATTTTGGCTCATCATGAGCCTTGATGTACCAATGCTACCATTGAAGGGCTTCCTGTTCCAAATGAAAGGATGCAAGTGGAACTTTTTGGACATCAAAAGTATTATGCAGACTGAAATACTGATCTGCACAATAGATCCATCCAGTAGGATCAATACCATTGAAGCGAGGAAATTCAAGCTTCGGACCACGGAAATTGTTGGAAGAAGAGAACCCATTGGCTATAGAAGATTCTTGCTATCGATTATTGTTCATGGCTGAATGCTGAAGATGGAGGCTGAGAAATTTTTCATCTAGATCTTGGAGTTTGGTTTGGATGGCTACAAGTGCTTCCTCCATGGTTTTTGCTCTTGCGTGGGTGACAACCATAACCAAGAGTTTTTTTTTTATTTTTTTGGGGGGGGGAATGGATAGAAAAACACAAACAAAAGCTGCTTTAGAAAAGGAAAATTTGGATTTGGGAAAAACTCGGAGGGGTAATTGGGGTTTGAGTAGGTTTTGGACACTTTTTGATGGACAGGGAAGAAAAAAATGGGGATTTCATAAGCGGGGTGAAGGAATGAGAAAATTTGGCAGGGAGGGACAAAGAAGCAGAATTAGGAAAGGAACTCGGTGGTAAAATTTGAAGGCGATTGGGTGAAATTCGAAAACGTTATGGCAAACCCTAAAAATAAACAAATGTGAGATTTCGGGCTTTGGGAAGTGGAATTTGGGATAAGTTCCTCAGGAATGAAATATGTAGATGGGATTATCGGTGTGTCAGGGGAGTTTCAAAGGAAATGGACTAAAAACAAGGGTGCAACGACGCAGAAGGGATTTGAAACAGATAGATTTGCAATAGATAGATCTGCAACGATGCGGAAGTGATTGAAAGAAGAGGGATCTGAAGTGGTGCCGACTGGATCGAAAATAGATGGATCTAAAATAGGCCTGAAACGACAGGATCTGGAACGGCTTTCAGAATGGATCTGAAACAACCCAGAAGTGATCGGCAACAGTTCAACTGAAAATAGATATGGACCCCAGGTATGCTCGGCTTCCTAATAGTTCAGGGGGTTCACTCGGCCACCAATGTTGTTTGACGGTTTGCGTATTGGGGCAGCACCCCTCACTCCACAACTCAGGTAAAACTGATAGCCGCTTTGCCACAAACGACAACTCTTGGCTTACCTCATGGGTGGGAACTAGTCAGTCAAGTAGGGGTCATTACCCTTTTCACTGGAAGGTCCTCTCAATGGGCCAACTACTTTGGGGTTCCTGTGGTACTCCTCACAATGTGTTTTAGGGATTATGCCCAAGTACTTCCCACAGTTAAGCGAATAGGTATTATTCCCAGATCCGAACTTGCAACAAATGCAAAAAAAAAAATTGGCAGAAATTCCACCCAACGAGCCCAAGAAAGTGCTCTGATACCAGATGTGATGAACCTGCAATTAAAACACACGAAATAGCAGAAATAACAGAACTCAGAATCACTTTTATATTGATCGCAGGCCACTTCGAGGGGGAAACCTCCTTTGAGCAAGCTCAATACAAATAACTTCACAGTGCCTTCATAGGCCTCAACACACACTTATATACTAAGTCTAGGCGCCAATACTATGGGTCAAAACCATGGGCCAATACAAACTATGGATCAACAATACTACGGGCGACTTACAAAGCATATGCGCCAAACAACAATAACACAAACTATAGATCAACAAATACTATGGGACAACTTACAAAGCATATGCGTCCAACAACAATACACTAATAAAGTAAAGACATGGGTTCCTAACAAAGGTAAGCACTTGGGTTGGTGGTCCCGTTCATTGGAGGTTTCCCTACTGACATGGTTCTTGTTGAGGGCTTTGTCTATGGATTTTTTTATATCTACGGGATTGTAACTTGTGTTTACGAAGACCTCCTTGAGGTGTTCTATTTCTTTCTCAATATTTTTTACATCTGAGATCCTTGAGGCCCTAATCGCTAAGGTGTTAAGAACCCCTATCTTCTGGGCAGGGTGGTGGTGAGATTCTGCGTGAAGGTAGCTCTCAGTATGAGTCTTTTTTTCTGAAGACTTTGTGTCCTAATGTACCATCTTCTTTTCTAATTAAAAGGACCTCAAGAAAGGGGATGCTCCCATTCTCCTCTAGTTCCATTGTATGAATCCTGCGTCCTAATGATGAATCTTGATATGGATTCAAAACGTCGACCTCGTAACTTTGAAACTGTGGATTCTCCGAGATCACCTAAAACAAACAACCACGGAAATCTGGCAATATAATTGCATTGTTAACCTAAATGGTGTTGTATTTTTTTATTAAAATGGCATGCTTGTCTCCCACATGTTCATTTTATTTATTCAAATGAAATGCTCGTCTCTCATTTCTGGTTGTTTTATTTGTCTCCCACATGTTTGTTTTATTTATTCAAATGAAATGCTTGTCTCTCATAGATGGTTGTTGTATTCCATGTCCTTGGTGTTAAATATGGATTAGATTCCCCATGCACGATTACTTAAAACAAAAACCACAAATTTACATTTCATATATTTAAAATACATGTTCATGTTACTTTAGATTAAGGTAAAATAACTATCAAAGAAAAACTTAATCAATAGTTAATGTGAAAATAGCACAAATCATGGCCTAATGTTGCTTATCTCCTAAACAAAGCAAGTGCTTTGCACTCTTTGAGCTATAGTCTATTGAATTTTTTTTTTCTTTCTAAAATATGGATATAGATTAAGATTTAACAAAATTTTCTAATATAAGATTTATATGGATTTAGACATAACTAAAATTTAGTACATGGATTTAAGGAGGACATGTCTAAAATCCTTAAAGCATGTAAGGAAAATGGTTTGTCATATAGTTTGGGAGAGTTTAGATTTGAGTTTAGATTTGTGACTCCCAAGGAAGTAAGTAAAATGGTTTGTCATATAGTTTGGGAGAGTTTAGATTTGTGTCTTCTTGGGGATGTTTGTCTTGCACCCCTTATATGATGCTACATCTTGAGTTTTAGTATTGCATTTTTCTTCTCCTTAACATTTAATACAACGTGAGTAACTTTTACATGGTTTTCTTTACCAAAATAAATTATACTAGTATGAATCCAATCCATGTCTTCCTAGGATACTCAATTCATAGATTGACACCTTGCCTTGGCTTGAAGACTTGTGATGGGATCACATGTCTTCACACATATTTACCTAAATCCCTTTATTTGACCTGAAGGCTCATATGTTCTTTCTAGGTTCTTATAGGAATTCTTGGCATGAAATCCCATGGTGTTAGCTTGACCAATTTGTGCAAATGTTGTTAGACATTTGAATAGTTTTGTGCAATTCAATGCCCACTTTGAACCCCCATAGGTTAGGCAGACTAGTTTACACATATAGGCTTTCTAGGGACGTCATCCACAAATGTGGGAAAACATCCATTTGGTTTCCACGTAAGGATTTTCCTTTGAAAAAAATGTATTCTTTGCAAAAAAACCAATATTATAAGTGCATGCTACTTTCCTCTAGGGCATGTGCAAGCTAATGAGGGTCACTTTTGGCGTGTTAGATGCAATAGAAAATTGAAAAATCAGGCATCCCTCGACTTACTTGGTTTTTCTGAGATACTTACACAATATATCTTTCATTGAGTAAAAAAGATGAAATGTAGGAAATTGAGTCATGTTTCCGAATATATAAGTTTTAATTATTGAAAATTTACATAACTATGTCAAATTTCATGTTTTCTAGCAGTCACTTTTTATTTTTTTGGCAATTGATAAGGTATATTTTTTGTGGGTGTTGCCTTTTAGTGCCTAAAAGACGGTTTCAAGCTACAAAAATTGGTAGACATGTATGGAACCCGTAGCACCAGTGCAACACTATTTTCCCAAAATTATATGTTTAATTTTTAATTTGTTTTAATTATGTAAGTGATCAAACCTCGAGAATGGTACGCCAAATGTGGGTGCATCCTTTGAAGGTCTTAATGCAGTTATTTCGACTTGGATTTTTTATAGCATGTAGAGGTCGGTGTCTACTAGTGAAGCATACAATTTTTTTAAAAAAATGGTTTTGAAATGAAAAAGTTACAGAATAAACACTAACAATATGTTTTTTGACTTGAGTGATGACACAAGAAAATTAGGAAATAAATAGAAAATCTCAATATTTTTTTAAAAAAATTACATATTTAGAATTTGCATAAAATATTATATCAATGCCTAAAATTTCATCAATAATGGTCATGTATGTCATGCTGTACAGAGCGGTGAAAAATAGGCATATTGAGAAAAATGGTGGAAATGTCTAATTAGCTATGGTTTAGTAAATTCCATAGCACATGTTTGGTAAGTCCGAATCAACCACATAGGACTGTGGCTTGTTGGCAGGCGGTTTGGTAGAGTGCTATCGCAGCATCTCCGATGCTGCGACAAGGCAAAATATGGCACGAATGGAGAGAAGGTGATGCAAATGGCGATGAGCGGAAGATTAGTTATGTATTTTGGGTCAATTGTACAGCGGAATGCGGGTTTTGGGTCATTTGGACGACATATTATGTAATGTTGAGTCAGTTATACCACAGAATGCGGGTTTTTGGTCGGTTTTGTACCAAGTTAGTTAGATATTGGGTCACTTGTCCAAATGTCGGTTAGGAAGTTGTTAGTAAGTGGACAAGCATTGTAATGGTGGAAGCTTATATATAGATAAGAGTCGTAGGTATTGGAAAGGGAGGGGAATCAGGGGTGAAGAGAAGCGCATGTTTGGGTTCTTTTCTGTGCATCTGTGAGATATTGTCGAGACCTGATCTTGGAGGAGATATTGTATCTAAGTTTTTTGCAACGATAATATGATATAATGAAATTGTTCTGGTGCAATTCCTGGGTTCTTTTTGTTTGTTTATGGTAATGCAATGTCGCACTTCATGAATAATGTTATGTTTCCTTGACGCAATGTTTCTTTACTATTACTAATACTGTAATAATGAATGATGTGATCGAATAATGTGTTATGAATACATGTCAAATGTTTGAGATCCCTGTTTAGTGTTGCAATAGAGTTAGTTCATATAGCCACAACTCTCCTCCTTCCTCGGTGGAAACATGGTTCCGTCTGCTCTTCCTAGACGCCTCGGGTGAGACCTCATATGCTCCGCAAGTGTTGTTGGGAAGGATAAAACCAGCTCGGGCCGGTGCCCAGGGAGATTGCGGCATGTGTCGACAGTGAAGTGGAACCCCTATCGACTGGAGTCGCATTGGTTAACAATTGGTTCCGTTGCCGGGACCGTGTGAAGAGTGAAAGGAGGACATGTTGTGGCACTCGACGAAGCCGAAGATATAGAGCTGGTTTGATCAGAAGTTGTAGGAGTTTGCTGAAGAAGAAAGATGGAACAAGAAACTGACAGTAGATCACTAGGTGGGAAAATATATTCATGACGGCCCACATGAATGGTTTTTCTGTGAATTCCTAGTCATCCTGTACGAATGGTTGTCAAAGCTGACCTTCCAAAAGAGGAATTTCCAGGGTGGTGAGCCGACGGCTTGGACCCTGGAATTGATTCAGGAGTTGCAGGAATTCGATAATAAGGCATCACGGGATGTCGAAGTTTGGCTCGATAGCATCTTGGAGGGATATATCACTGAATTTGCGGTTGACACGCAGAAATCCTATAGTGAAGCTGAAAGATATTTCTTCCGTGGACCAAGGGGAAGGTTTCTGCTATCGCTCCAACTGTCGATTAAGATGCTAATCTACGAAAAGGGTATATTGAAGATGCATCTTGATCAGTAGACATCCTGGTGGGAGGAGGCCGTGGGTACTGTGACTATTGGGGAATGGTACATGGAATGGTAAGGGGTAGATGGGTGTAGACCATGAGGAGACTGTGAGCGAAGCCAAGGAAGAAAGTGGTCTTACAAGAGGAGGAGCGAGGTTTCGACAGGAGAAGAGGCAGAGGATAGGAGAAGGTCCTGCTGTGATCGAATCGCAAAACCGCAAAGGAAGACCAGACAGGATGAAGCAACCTCACAGTACTGACAGTGACGACCAGGCTACACCCAGGATAGAAGCAGCACCAAACCCCGGCACCAATGTACCCACACCTCTGCTCAATATCTCATAAACAGTAAGGAATACCACTTCGACACCCCCGAGTTCATCAACTTTACAAAAGTTACTTGCTAGTAGTTCAGCAACTGGAGGAAGGAAGCCCAAGATGGTGGGCGATGATACTAAGTTACCATTGTTCCATGGTAATGGAAACGACAACCCTGAACAGTACTGGTTTTTATGTGAGGCCATATGGATAGTAACATAGGTCACTGATGATAATGAGAAGAAAGGGCAACTGGCGACAACTCTTCGGGGTCATGCCTTGAATTGGTTTATGAAGTTTACACAAGTTCCTATTGGTACCTCGACAAAGTCATTGGATGAAATCCGCATGGGACTGATCACAGAATTCCGAAAGCCTAAATCTGAAGGACAGTACATTACAGAGCTTAAGGAAATTAAGCAGTATCCCATTGAGTTTGTGTGGGACTTTGATCAACGTTTCAAGATGCTAATGGAATGAGTTAGTTTTGATATGAGCACTGTCCAACATAAAGAGTGGTTTATTATGGCATTGCTCCTGCACATTCGGCTACCGCTGATGCATCAAAACATCTTGACGCCCAACGAAGCTCTAGAGATTGCATTGCGATTGGAGGTGTCACCGATTGGGGATAATGCATCCGAGATGTCGCAAATATAGACACAGGTCACTAACTTGACTATACAGTTGCAATATTTGAAGAAGAACAAGGAACAACGTGATGAAGTATGGTGTACACGATGCTGAGGAGAAGGGCATATGAAGGACAATTGCCCAGATTTCCGCAATTATTTGGTGTCAGGTGTGCCAAACCCATTGAATGGAGGAAGCATGCCATGGTGTCATGTTTTCCAAGTGTATGGGCACAGTCACGACAATTGCCCTTATATGCAGAAAATGGTCACAACCCCGAGAAATATTTATTGCACATTTTGCAAGTCGGTGGGTCACGATGACAAAGATTTCCATGCATATGGGTTTCTACAAGAAAGAATGTGTGATGCATTCTACGTCAAGGATGATTAGCATGCCGTACAACAGCCACAACTGCAACCGCAGGTAGCCCAACTACTACCTCAACCGTAGATGCAGTTTGTACCGCAACAACAACAACAACAGTTCGTGCCGCAATACGCTCCAATGCAAGTGGCTCCGCAACAACCACAGTACGTCCAACAACCGAAGTATGCACCGCAGGGGCAAGGCATGCAACAGAATCCTATGCAGCCGCAGTACCAATAGTAGGGCGGATTTTGAGGAGGATACCAGGGAGGACGCGGTGGAGGATTTGGTCGCGGAGGAGGACGAGGTGGTCGAAGACCTGTTCAATGCTATCACTGTGCGGTGTGGGGGCATTATAAGTGAGACTGTCCACTATTACATAATTAGTGTACGTTTTGTTTTTTTAATGATCATACAGTTGAGAATTGTCCATAGTTGATTACACGATGGAAGGCTAGGAATGCTCCGTAGATACAGAATCAGACCCAGTCACAGCAACCAGCCCAGAACCAAGTACAACAACCAGTCCATAACCAAGTACAACAACCAGTACAGAACCAGCCCCCGCAATCGAATCAAAATGCAAATCCAAATGTGAACCCACAGGGGAATCTGCAGCAGACTCAGATGCAGGGTGCAAATATTGCAACAATTTATTCAGAACTGCGACCATAAGATGCTTCAGTGGCTATTGCAACTCATGGAGGAAAAACGATTGGGGAAGATAGCTCATGACCACTGATTTGGTTGGCAGGCCAGAAGACTGTTGTTAAATTTTGAGCATTAATTCACAATACTATAGGATCTTCACTGAGAGAATAACATATACAGTATATCAATACATAACAATCACAATAAGCATGACAAGCATCACAAGAATCAAAAGCATGAGAGACAAGAGACATAGAGTTTCCGTGGGGAAAACCCTAAGGTGAAAAACCCCACAACTTCCTTAGAGATAGAGAGAGCAATGGCTCAACCAAATACAACCAAAATACACTGAGATAGTCTCCTAGTAGCAGATGATCCTCCTCCTCACTAGTGCGCCACTTTCTGAGTGAGAGAAGTGTGACTTTCTGAATGATCAAAATAGAGATCTCTCAATCTCTATTTATACTAACCTGTTTTCCCAGTTACACTATGGGGCCGACTTGTCTATCTAGATACATCCACAATATAATATATATTTCAGGGCCGACCCCACACATGGTGGTCTAATAACCCATCGGCAAGTACAAACACTTGCAACACTTGTCAATCCACATGACGACACTTCCTTATAGAGGAATAACACATCTCTTATAAGGGTACAATAAATATATATAAAATACATAGATGAAATACATTCCAAAGTTATATATACATCAACAACGGTACCATTTGACATTGATGCTGAACGGGCGACATTCCTTCAGGCACGTTGCACCTTGGAGAAAGACCGTGGTAAGGCTATTGTTCGCGAAATGCCACTTGTCTTTGACACTACATCAAAGGGCGGTCCGTCGGCAACATCGGGAACATTGCAAAGGTTTCTTGAGAGCTGTTTGTTATTGGCCTGGGATCCGGCCGCCTTGGTTGAGATTGAGGGATGGTTGCAGCGATTTCTGAAAGGACGACAGGAGTCAGCAGTAAACTCCCTACAACGACGAAAGACTGGCAAGGAGATAAGAATGAACATCCAGATTGGTGACTATGATGTCGATTCAGTTATTCTTGATCTTGGTTCGGATGTTAGCATATTAACCAAGCAGGCATGGCAGAAAATGGGGAGCCCCCCTGTTAACACCAAAACTAACCCCCAAGGATGAAAGAGGGTAATATCGGGAAACCACTAACCAATCTTTGGTTTACGCTTCTGATCAAACATAAATAGAGAGGGTTCTCTCTATAAACTCATAGAATACTGGAAATCTTCAAAGGTGTCAATCAGCGAAAAACATGCACCAACATTCAACACTAAAGATATTCAATTACGACAATGCACAGAAGATCAGATTTTTGTTTATGGAACAAAACGATTTAAGAGCTATTTGGTTGAAAACGCATGGATTTCATTTGGGGCGATGGAGTCACATTTAATTGGTTCTGCAAACATTATTCACAAAGATTTAGCGAACGTATTCACAAGGGAAAGGTAGCAAGCAGCTAGTAGTCAAAGAGCTTTAATTTGTAGAACAGAAGAGAGAAGAAACAGTCCATTAATGTAAGGCATCTAACAAGGATGAATCCTACATCAACTTTAGTAGAATATATTTGTTGAAACATTTGGAATGAGCTAAGCAGAGCATAATCTCTATGAATTCTACTTAACTGTTACCCTGATCCAAGTATGAAGGAAATATCACAGAATGGAATAACAAAAGATAGAAACACATTTGCACATGGGAAAAAGAAAGGTACAAACTACCAGACCGATTACACATGAATCCTTGTCAAAAAAATGCAGGCATCAAGCTCTGCAAATTCTATTAAACAGCTCCAAGAAAATGTATTACAAACTGATCATCAAAATACAAATACTTTCTCATAAGAATTTTCAATCCCTTGTGTCTCTGATTACAACTGTATATATAGGTGGCCTTGAGCTCTAGACTCGACTCCTTCTCAACAGAAATTAGTTACAACCAATTGACACCTATCTAACAGCCAAAGGGACATCGTTCGCTGTCGCTATCCTTAAAAAAATATCTACGAGACATATTTTAACTGCCATTTATAATTACATAGCCTTTTCTCTACATAGTCCAACTATTTTAAAAAAAGTACAAAAATACAAAAATGTAGCTATTGCCAGCCGGATTGCTTTCACTATGGTCGAATGACTTCATTGATTATCCTTTGAACTCTTCATGCCGAACAAAAACCTCTAAGGCTAGAACTGCTGCTTACCAGGCACGGTTTCCTAACTTATACTAGCTTGATGTAGAAATGAAAATTACATATAACAGACCAGACTCGACTGATCCTACTGATGTCATACACCACTAAGCCATATCGCCCTTCAAAATAGGTTATGGACCGTCTTAATCTTCAAAAATTGGAGATACGGAATATACCCACTTAGCCAATAGACATACTTGCCAGGTGATAGCCAATAGACAGACTGCCACGTTAGTTTTGGGTTTTCACTTGACCATACCAATCAAGAAAATCACCCACATCGAAAGAATCTTCTACTTGGGTTCTTTTCGATAGAGGAGTAGAGCGTACCCCTTCCGTAGGGAAAATTAGATCCTTGATAATTTCCTTCTCCTGGCTGATTCCCTGCTCATCTTCCTCATAGTTTTCTTCCCTCTTTCTCTGCTGCTGCAAACTCCGATCTGTTTGTCCTTCCTGGGGCTCTTTTGATTTGCAGACGGAACCGTCTTCCACATGATCATGAACTATGGGAGGTAAATAAACGTGCTCATCCTCCATCTCGGACAACACCTGTTCTGGTATAATTATTACTTCGGCTCCCAGCTCTCTCTCCATGCTCTGATACAAACTGCGAACAATACCAAGATAGAGGAAATAGAGGAACTCGCCACCTTTCAGACGTGAGTTGTGAGCCTCAGAGATCAGGTTTATAACAACTCACAACGACGACGCTCCCATGTGAATCATTAGGTTATGATTTTATGGCTGGACCTTCCAAATGATTTAGCATGATGACTGAGGTTTGCAATGACATCGGACATATTTGGTCATACTTTTTGGGCCATACAGAAAGGACACCTGACTGGGCTGAGGTGGATCAGCCCATGTGGTAATCATTGGTCTTCAGCGAAGATGTATTTCACCTATGAGAACTCGAGCGTGGATCAGGACCGTAGGTTGTAGCCTCCTTAGTTTTCCAATTTATGGACATACTTGTTCCAATCGGCAGCTTGACCCTTCAAAGTATTCCTAGCTGTTGGTCCCGTCTTTGCTCCAATCTTGGTCGTCGAATGGTACATCCTTTACCTGTCGCGGCGATTTGAGACAAGGTTAACCTACCCATGAGTAAAATCAGCGCAGTTATTTTAGACTATGGATTCACCTCCGGTAGATCTGCACCATTGATAGTTGCGCGATACATAACCAGACCGCAGCGATTTGAAACATAACATGTTTCGTGCTTGTTGGATCAGCTCAGGGACTGTGCACCATAGATCTTTCTATACACCGATCTCCGCCGTCGATTGATTTCATCACTTGTCCGTCGATTACCACCTGCTCATTATGCTATATTTCCTACATCTTCATTCGCGCAGTGGGCTCGGGACCGCCGATCTTCCGGAGCGTTCAACACATTTTTAGTGCTAACAACTGGCTCCAACGAGGATTCTATCCTCCCAGCGAGGTAGCGAAGAATGCCCATAGACTAAGTTCCTGATCCATTGGGCATTTCTAACCCTGGGGGAGAAATTCTCTTAAAACTGAAATCATAAATTGTGCCTTACTGCACCCTTGACTGAATATAACCAAAACAATAGAGACCATGGCTTCCTTCCGGTTCTTAGGGTATCTACTCTCGGCTTCATATTCCTTTGGATCTGTCATCAAAATCTTAAGACAATTAAAAACATAAGGAAAAATATATACATACAGGCTATAGTACATGGGTTACCTGCCATTGCTCAGGAGAAGTAATGTTTCAAGAATCTTCCATTAACTAGACCCCCTGACCAAGCAGATCCATCTTGCTCCTCTAGTATGAAAGAATTTATTCCTCTGGATGCGGAAATAATGTATGGACCCATCCACATGTGGTCGAATTTTCCATGTTTGTCTTCTCTTGGGCAGTCCCATTTCAGAACCAAGTCATTCACCTGAAATTGATCTTCCTTGGTCTTCTTATTAAATGCCTCCTTTATCTTTTCTTGATGTCCTTGCACTCTATCATAGGCTTTAGTTCTTAATTCATTTAACTCAATTATCTGGTTCACTCTCCTTTGCATATGATTTGGTTCTTCTTCTAAACCTTGCAGTAACCTCATAACTGGTAACCCCAACGAAGCTGGAAAAACCACTTCGGCTCCATACACCAACTGGAATGGGGACATTCCAATGGCTCTTTTAGTGCTTATTCTATCCGCCCACAGGGCATACTTGATTTTAGTGTGCCATGCCCTCTTGTTTTCTTCCAATAATCTCTTTATGATCTTTACTAAGCTTTTATTGGAGGATTCTACCTGACTGTTTCCTTGGGGGTAATAGGATGTAGAGTGGTTTAGACTGATATGATATTTGTGGTAGAAATTAACCATCTTCTTAGAACAAAATGCAGGTGCATTATCAGTCACGATCCTTTTGGGGCAACCAAACCTAGATAGGATATTATCCTCCAGAAATTCCATAATAACATTTTTTGTTGCATTCCTATTAGGTATAGCTTCTATCCACTTAGTGAAGTAGTCCGTGGCCATTAATATCCACCTGTGCTGCCCAGACGAGTTAGGGTTTATCTCCCCAATGAAATCCAGTCCCCATTGTTGAAAAGGAGCTTCTACTATGACTAGGTGAAGGGGTAGAGATACAACTTTCCTTTTTCCCTCGAAGATCTGACATTGGTGACACGTTATTGTTTCTTTATACACATCTATGAACATGGTGGGCCAATAAATACCAACCCTCAAGATCTTGTTTACTGTGACTTTCCAAGAATGATGACCACCACAATATCCCTTATGAAATTCTCTCTTGGTATGTGTGGATTCTTCCCCCAATAGGCAATTCAACAGTACCCCCTCAGGATCTTTCCAGTACAAGAACTGATTCATGATACAATATTTTGTGGCCTTTAACTTTACAGCTCTGGCCCTGCTCTTACTTAATCCTACTGGAGCCTGTAGATTTTGCAACACATACACACTATTAAAGTACCAGGGGGATGCAGAAAACTCTGGCTTTATCTGTAATCCTACGTCTAGCTGACATAAAGAGTCTAAAAAATTTAATTGCAAAGAGTCATAATTAGCTTGGATCATCAACTTCGCTAATCCTTACCCCTTTATCAGCTTAGTAGGCTTTATCTCCAGGTCGTATTCTAGCAGCACAGAGATCCATTTTGCTCTTCTCCCTTCTGGATCAGCCTAGGTGAGGATGCCCTTTACGGCATTGTTTGGGACATGAGCAATGATGTGAGAATGGAGAATATAGACTCTAAAATCCTTTAACAACTTGATTAAAGCATAAGATTGTTTCTCCATGATATCGTATTTTAATTCCGCATCTCTTAATACTCTACTGAAAAATGAAATTGGTTGTTCTGCGTTCTAATCATTCTTCTGCAACAACACTCCTGCTACTGTATGCTTAGAAGCATAGGAAAAAATAAAAAAATCCTTAGAAAAATCAGGGCTGGCTAAGACAGGAGCCTCAGTGATAGCATTTTTGGTACTCTTGAAAGAATCTCTAGTTTCTTCAGTCGACCTTATCTGGTTTTCCTTTCTCAGCATATTAGTGATACTCATCATAATCTCAGCAAAACTAGGTATAAACCTTCTCATAAAACCTACTTGCCCAATGAAAGACTGCACTTCCTTTTTGCTTCTGGATTCTCTGACTTTCTGGATCACACTAACCCTCTTAGGGTCAATCCTAATACCCTCTTTAGAAATAATATGTCCCAGGAGTTTAGCTTTTTCTAAAGCGAAGTGAGATTTCTTTGGGTTGAGGGAGATACCCTATTTTATGCATTTCTTAAACACCTATTCTAGATGCTTTAGATGCTCGTCATCAGACCTTGAATATACTATTATGTCGTCCATGTACACCACGACAAACTTATCTTTCTCCTCAGCGAAGGCAATGTCCATCGCTCTCTGAAAGGTAGCTCCATCATTCATCAATCCAAACGACATCTTAGCATACATGAAAGTGCCCCACGGGGTGGTAAAAGTCATATTTTCTTGATCTTCTGGGCTAACTTTGATCTGATTGTACCCAGAAAAACCATCCATTGTAGAAATCCTTTCTGCTCCCACTACTTTTTGAAGGATGTGTTCCATTTTTGGCAAGGGGTAATTATCTTTCAAGGAAGCTCTGTTCAAATTCTTGAAGTCTATACAGATCCTAATCTCTCCATTCTTTTTTCTTATAGGAACTAGGTTAGCTACCCACTGAGAGAATATCAAAGTGACGATGATCTTTGCATTGAACAACCTTCTAATCTCCTTTTCTATTACAGGCACCAGTCTTGGATTCATCCTCCTTAACTTCTGTTTAAAAGGATTTTCCCCAGGCCAGATTTGAATAGAATGCTAGATTATTGAGGTGTCATACTCTTTCAGTTCTTCGTAGTTCCAAGAAAAGGCAACTGCATACTTTTTCATCAAATCGACATATTGCACCTTCCTCCTGGCGTTCAACTTCTTAGACAACTTCACCATCTGGGGCTCCTTTTGGGCACCCAGATTCTGATCTTCTACAGTGTCTTTGGGAGGTTCAAATTTTGGATTCTTGGCCACATCGTTTTGATCAAAGAGCTTTTCCAGAGGTATTAGTCCTTTAGGAATATAGTTGCTTTTTAATTGGACAATGTCTTTACCTCCCAACCTATCCTTCCAATCCACGTTTTTCTTTTCCTCATCTTCTGACAGTGCATGATCTACCAGACCTTCTACGTTTTCATTTTCTGTATCAATTTGGACATTAGCAAACTCATGAGACAGTTCTAGAAATATTTTGATTTGCAGATCGTCATCAAAAACTTGCCAATACTTAGAATTGTTTGGGATGGAATGTCTATTTATCACTTTGACCTCATATTTTTCTTGGGAAAAGATGGGGGTCTTGAAACCACCCGCCGTAGTGGCCAAGGAGTTTGATATTTGGTTTTCAAATCTTGGGATTACCCATATCTTATGTTCAGTAAAAATGTTGCCAAACATATCCCAGACTTCGTTTCTGTATGCTCTCATCCTGGGATGTTTTGCCCGATAACTATCATTTACTTGATTTACCACCAACTCTAAATCTCCAAAAACATGTATTCTCTTAGCCCCTATATCCTTCAAAGCTCTTAATCCTAGGAGAAAAGCTTCATATTCATCCACATTATTAGTGCATTCAAAAGTAAGCTTATATGACAAAGCTCTGGATTCTTGGTCAGGAGGTACGATCCAAACCCCTGCACCTGCCCCATTTTTGCTTAGTGACCCGTCAAAATACATCTTCCACAGGCCTTTCTGATTTTCATCTTTTCCAAAGCTTCATACCTGGCTGCGAACTCCTTGTCTTCCTTGACTTCATGGAAAAATGGGGGCACAGGATCAGTAAGTGGGCCGTCATTGAAAAGGATGGAAGATCCTATGTCTATATCTATGGCAAATATAGGGTGATTTTCAGGTTTGTCGTCACTGCTAACCACATAAGCCATTCTCTTTTCCCTGTACAGCTTTCTATTGCATCCAAAAAGGGGTATAGTAGCGTATGACAAATCTATCTGCATGGTCCCTTTCAACATTTTAACCCAGGATCTAGACAGCAGCATCCCAAACTTAGCCGACAAATCAGCTACTACTATGTCCATCATGACGCTCTTTGCTGGAATCTGGGCAAGGGTTACTACCACATCCTTTATTAGACCCAAACATGGTACTTTTCTGGAATCGAAAGAATATAGGTCCTTATAGGGTCGGGTGACTTCTAATCCCAACTGGTCCACCACTGATTTGGGCATCAAGTTGTGTGAAGCACCAGAATCTATGAGGGCATTGTGTAGTAACTTACCATGGATATTCAAAGTCAAATAGAAGGGGGAACTTCTTCATCATCTGGCTCTTCCAGCTTGGACCCAAAGATTATAGTAGGGGCATCATCTGTCACTTCCAAGATGTCCTATGTACTTTCTGCCTACCCCTTTACCAGGCTATTTATCTCTTCCCTATAATCAATGTTTCTTAGTAGCTCCTTTAAGGGGATAGAGATCTTTACCTTAGACAGTTCTGCCTTCAAGCTGAATGTTGAAGCTGGCTTTCCCACTTCTATGACCTCAGGTTGTCTACTTTCTTTAAAATGCTGTCCCTTATCTTCCGCAGCTTTCTGTATAACAACCTCTAGCTGTTTTTCTTTATGCTTATCCATATTATGTGGAGTATTACGGGGTTGAATCTGAGCAGATTTTCCTTCAATTATTGGTATTTCTCTGTTTCTCAACTTTATCTTCCTTTGAATGTCATCCACAGCGTTCATGTAACCCATTTGGTACTGTTCAGAATCAAATTTAGCAACCTTACCAGTATTCGTCATGTTGAAAAAATCATACTCCCTTTGGGTCAAATGTATTTCAAGCTCCAGAGTGTCAAAGAGATGGATTTGGTCTGTAGTAGGCTCTTTAGCTCCTTCTTCATCCACCAAATTCTCAGGGAAAGGAGGCCTCATTTGGTGATCTTCTTGGTTTCTTGGATTTCTTGGAGGGGGTGGCCTTCTAAAATTTGGGTTCCTTATCTGATTTTCAGGTGGTTCCCTAGCAGGAGGTTTGTTCTCTATGGCTAACCTATCCATCAACTTTTCCATGGTCTTCATCATGGTGTCAAACCTGGCATCATTAGAGGAGGAGGAGGCGAGGGCTTGATTTTCTTGCTTCTTTTTTTCTGCCTCCGTTTTCCCCTTTAGTTTTCCCGAGGCCATCATGTTGGATTCCACCTCTACGGCATCTTTCAGCATAGCAGGCAGGGTAGCAGATTTCCTTTCTCTTAATGTGCAGGAAAAGTCTCCATCAAAAGCATCGGCATAGTGGAGCTTTGCAGCACCCACTAAAGGTTTTAGATCATAAGGAATAGAATTATAGGCCTTCATGAATCTGGCAGAGAACTCATGGACTGATTCGAAACCACCTTTCTTTAAGTGATTATACTGGGATAAGACTATAGCAAGACTCCCCATTGTTTCCCATCTTTCTAGAAACAATACTTTAAAAGTTGCAAAATCTACTATGGAAGCATTAGGTAGCAGCCTAAACCATTTCTTGGGTTCTCCATATAAGCTTTGGGCGAACAATCTCATTTTAGCATCATCGTGGTCCACTTCCTCCAGATCTAAGAAATCTTCAAATCTATCAACATGTTGTTTAGTTGACCAGTCTCCCTCTCCATTATAAGAGACAATTCTCTGGGCGTAATTCTGAGGGAGGTCATTCAGGGCAGTAGGTAGGACCAAAGGCGCATATCTAGAGGCCATGGGTCTAGGTAGATCTTGAGCTTGTGGGGGAAAATTCCTAGTAGGATTGTGGACTGGGATTGCAATGTAGGCTTGGGGAATCTGGGAACTGGGTTTGCTGCTTTTAGCTTTGGAAGGGATTTTAAAATCCAGCCACACAGGGTCTAAAAGATATGAGTCAAGATTATTCAGAGCTTCTTCGCCCAGGTTTAGGTACGATTCAAATTTAGTTCTTGACAAAGGTTTGCTTATATCAACCTCTAGATTCAATTCTTGAAAAACAGATGCACTTTCTAAAAATGAAATAGTCTCAATGCTAGGGGCGCTAGCCCCATCGTTCATGGTTTTTCGTCTGAGTAGACTTTCAGGGTCATCTATTCCTAACAAGATTTCAGGTAAAGGATTACCTCTTGTATGGATCTTTCTTGAGGCTAGGACGACTTTAGAAATTCTTCAGTAGTATATTTCAGCGTATTGATCTTTCTCCAGTGGAGTCTTCTTGAATTGTCTGGTCTCAATAAGTGGAGTTGCTAGGGAAAAATTCTTCAACCTTCTTGAAAAATGCGGAGAACTCTGTTTGCCCACAGGGATTTCTCTTATTCTTTGAAATTGAGGACAGGTATGTCATTCTTCCAAGGCTCGCTAAACAACTCACGTCCCTGGCAATGGCGCCAATTTGTTAACACCAAAACTGACCCCCAAGGCTGAAAGAGGGTAATATTGGGTAACCACTAACCAATCTTTGGTTTACGCTTCTGATCAAACATAAACAGAGAGGGATCTCTCTATAAACTCATAGAAAACTGCAAATCTTCAAAGGTGTCAATCAGCGAAAACATGCACTAGCATTCAACACTAAAGATATTCAATTACGACAATGCACAGAAGATCAGATTTCTGTTTATGGAACAAAATGATTTAAGAGCTATTTGGTTGAAAATGCATGGATTTAATTTGGGGCGATGGAGTCACATTTAACTGGTTCTGCAAACATTATTCACAAATATTTAGCGAACGTATTCACAAGGGTAAGGTAGCAAGCAGCTAGTAGTTAAAGAGCTTTAATTTTTGGAATAGAAGAGAGAAGAAACAGTCCATCAATGTAAGGCATCTAACAAGGATGAATCCTACATCAACTTTAGCAGAATATATTTGGTGAAACACTTGGAATGAGCTAAGCAGAGCATAATCTCTCTGAATTCTACTTAACTATTACCCTGATCCAAGTATGAAGGAAATATCACAGAATGGAATAACAAAAGATAGAAACACATTTGCACATAGGAAAAAGATAGGTACAGACTACCAGACCGATTACACAAGAATCCTTGTAAAAAAAACGCAGGAATCAAGCTCTGCAAATTCTATTAAACAACTCCAAGAAAATGTATTACAAACTGATCATCAAAATACAAATATTTTCTCATAAGAATTTTCAACCCCTTGTGTCTCTGATTACAACTATATATATAGGTGGCCTTGAGCTCTAGACTCGGCTCCTTCTCAACAGAAATTAGTTACAACCAATTGACACCTATCTAACAGCCAAACGGACATCGTTTGTTGTCACTATCCTTAAACAAATATCTACGGGACAGATTTTAACTGCCATTTATAATTACATAGCCTTTTCTCTACATAGTCCAACTATTTTAAAAAAAGTACAAAAATACAAAAATGTAGCTGCTGCCAGCTGGATTGCTTTCATTATGGTCAAATGACTTCATTGATTATCCTTTGAACTCTTCATGCCGAACAAAAAACTCTAAGGCTAGAACTGCTACTTACTAGGCACGGTTTCCTAACTTATACTAGCTCGATGTAGAAATTAAAATTACATATAACAGACCAGACTCGACTGATCCTGCCGATGTCATACACAACTAAGCCATACCACCCTTCAAAATAGGTTATGGACCGTCTTGATCTTCAAAAATTGGAGATATGGAATATACCCACTTAGCCAATAGACAGATTTGCCAGGTGATAGCCAATAGACAGACTTGCCGGGTGATAGCCAATAGACAGACTGCCAATGATCGCGAACTATGGGAGGTAAATAAACGTGCTCGTCCTCCATCTCGGACAACACTTGTTCTGGTATAATTATTACTTCAGCTCCCAACTCTCTCTCCATGCTCTGATACAAACTGTGAACAATACCAAGATAGAGGAACTCACCACCTTTCAAACGTGAGTTGTGATCCTCGAAGATCAAGTTTATAAAAACTCACAACGACGACGATCCCATGCGAATCATTAGGCTATGATTTTTTTGATGGACCTTCCAAATGATTTAGCATGATGACTGAGGTTTGAAATGACATCGGACATATTTGGTCGTACTTTTTGGGCCATACATAAAGGACACCTGACTGCGCTGATGTGGCTCAGCCCACGTGGTAATCATTAGTGTTCAACGAAGATGTCTTTCACCTTTGAGAACTCGAGCTTGGATCAGGACCGTAGGTTGTAGCCTCCATAGTTTTCCAATTTATGGACATACTTGTTCCAATTGGAAGCTTGACCCTTCAAAGTATTCCTATATGTTGGTCCCGTCTTTGCTCCAATCCTGGTCATCAGATGGTACATCCTTTACCTGTCACGGTGATTTGAGACAAGGTTAACCTACCCATGAGTAAAATCAGTGCAGTTATTTTAGACTGTGGATTCACCTCCGGTAGATCTGCACTGTTGATAGTTGTGCGATACATAAATCGACCGCGGTGATTTGAAACATAACATGCTTCATGCTTGTTGGATCAGTGCAGGGACTATGCGCTGTAGATATTTCTATACGTCGATCTCCGCCGTCGATTGATTTCATCACTTGCCCGTCGATTACCACCCGCTCATTATGCTATATTGCCTACATCTTCGTTCGCGCAGTGGGCTTGGGACTGCCGATCTTCAGGAGCGTTCAGCACAATTTGAGTGCTAACACCCCCATTGACCTGGTCTCCTGTGCAGCTCCGGTTGGATAACCATGCAAAAGTAACACCCATTGGGCGAGTTTCGCAACTAACGGTCGATATTGAGGGCATGAAGACTTATGCTGACTTCGATGTCATTGAAGTGGTTGAGGAAGGAAACTTCTATCCTGCTCTGTTGGGGATTCGATGGGCTAACGATAATGGAGTTGTTATCAACTTCAAGAGGCTCATGATGACCTTTGAGAATCACGATCTCAGAGTCATAGCCCCATTGGATCCGACTGAAGGACGCCGATACATTGAGCCGGTAAAAGATGACAATCCCGTTGGATGGGACCATGCATTCAATATTTATGAAGACTATATTCATCCTACTGCCAATGATGAGCTGGGATGGTGCAGCGAGAGCTCTACATCTTTTGATTCTGATGATGCATTAGAACATTGGCAGAACCGCTTGCACGAAGTGTCGCTCCGAAAATGTGGCTTAATTACGCAATCCTTATGTCATGTTGCGACAAAAACGGTCACACTGCCAGTCTATGAGGGGTTGTCTGGCTTAACCAACTTTTTGACGAAATTTGAAGAACGAGTCTTAGAACCACAGCGATTACTGGCATTAGAGGAAGCACTAAAGGCTGCTCCAGCATGCTGGTGGGAGACACACAAGAAATCCATTGATGGTTGGTCACAGTGTCGAAGGTTGATGATGGTTCAGTTCGACGATATTGAGGTTTATCACACTGGAAAGTATGATGGCCGGAATAATCCCAGTAATCATGTGATGGAATGCCAATGGTTATGGGTAGCGCGACCCAGAGATGAGTGGGTCCATGCTTTTATCCATACCTTATATGAGATGTCATGCTCATGGTACACTGAAGCCAAGTTGCACATAAAAATTACAACATGGGGGGATTTGACGGTCTGTTTCACTCATATGTTCACTTTTGCGGATGCCAACCCTGACGTCAATAACACCTTACATCTCATCTGCGACGTGGTACTTCAGGTTGTTCCGGCGGCCTACCTTGTCGATCCGCACACATACTGTCTGAAGCAGTCTCTCATGGAATGCTTCAACATCACCGGTGGGCTAGAGGATGAGGACGATCCCCGGAATGTCAACATTCCTGTATCTGAAGGAAGTCACGATGTGGTACCACCTGCCGCGCCAAGTAATCCATTCAGTCAACCATTGAAGCTTCGTAAGCTCAATATCGGCACAGAGGCCACTCCCAAGTTTGCAAATGTTGGGGACTATTGGGATGACAAGATGATGAGTAAGGTCACTGATTTACTCCATGAGTTTCGAGAATTGTTTCCTACGAAGTTTTCTGATATGAAGGGGATCCTGGGTGATTTAGGGGAGATGAGGATTCCTTTAAAACCAGATGTTAAGCTAGTCTGACAGTGACCTTATTGGCTGAATCCACGACATAAGGAAAAGATCGAGGCAGAACTTGATCGCATGTTGGATGCTGGTATTATTGAACCAGTGGAAGAGTCCGAATGGATCAGTCCTATGGTGGTGCAGGACAACAAAACCGGTGAGGTGCGCATTTGTGTTGACTTGCGGAAGTTAAATGATGCCTGCTTGCATGACCCTTTTCCAACCCCGTTTACTGACAAAGTACTTGAAGGGGTAGGCGGCTAGGAGATGTACTTATTCACCGATGGGTTCTCTGGCTACCATCAGATTCGCATTGCCAAAGAAGATCGCCACAAGACAACTTTCGTTACTGAATGGGGCTGCTTTTAGTACACTGTAATGTCGTTTGGTTTGAAGAATTCACCTGCGATATTCTCTTGAGTCGTTGTTGTTGCATTTAAAGACTTTATTCATAAGTTTTTGCAAGTATACATGGATGATTGGACAGTTTATGGGTTGATTCGCGATTGTCGAGCCAATCTGCGGTTAATGCTTGAGCGTTGCCGACCACACCAGATATCGCTGAACTTGAAGAAATGTATTTTTGTGCACCATTTGGGATATTATTGGGTCATATCGTGTGTAAGCAAGGGTTGTTGGTTGATCCGGCTAAGATTGCGCTCATTTTGAGTTTGCAACCACCGACCACTGTTAAGCAGTTACTAGTGACTCTGGGGCATATGGGGTATTATAGCAAGTTCATCAAGGGATATGCAGCGATTACCACCGCTATGGAAAAATTACTGAAGAAAGATGCACTATTTCAATGGACTCCGGAATGTCAAGACAGTTTCGACACACTGAAGATGAAGATGGCTGTGGCACCAATACTGGTATTTCCGGATTGGAGTCAGGAGTTCCACATACATGTCGATGCCTCATCAATCGCATTGGGAGTAGTATTGGCTCAGCCTAGGAAAGGAGATCTTTATCACCCCATTGCTTTCGCTAGTCGGAAGTTGTCGTCCGCCGAACGCAACTACACCACCACTGAGCGGGAGGGTCTAGAAATGGTCTACGCATTGCAGAAGTTCAGGCACTATTTGTTGGGTGGGCACTTTAAAATGTTCATTAACCATTCCACGTTGAAATACCTAGTCAATAAGCCTGTGTTAGGGGGGGGGGGATATGCCACCGGCTACTTCTTTTTTAGGAGTTCGATTTTGAAGTCATTGTGAAGCTAGGCCGGTTGAATGCCGGTCTTGATCATCTATCGCGGATTGATATAGGGGAGGAACCAACCAATATTGAAGACGGGTTGCCGGATGCACAACTATTTAAGGTTGGCGTCACTGATGACTATTTTGATGACATCCTCCCGTTTCTGACAACGGGTACTGCACTAGACGAGTTCACTACCAGTCAAAAGAAGCAATTGGTAGTCAAGGCCGCATACTTCCAGCTAATCGCAGGAGAATTGTATAAAATGGGTGCTGATGAGATATTGTGCAGATGTGTCTTTTCGCATGAGAAAGCGCCAATACTGGCTGAAGCACATGGAGGAGTAGTAGGAGGACACTATGGCGGTAGAGTGACGGCTAGGAAGGTGTTGTGTGCAGGGTTGTGGTGGCCTACACTGCATAATGATGCAACAGACTATGCGTGTTCCTGTGATGTCTGTCAGCGAATTGGCAAACTGTCCAGACACGATGAGATGTCATTGATGCCTCAAATAACATTGCAACCGTTCGACAAATGGGCCATGGATTTTGTCGGACCGATCAATCCACCAGGGAAACGCAGGGGTGCACGGTATATCATCACGGCGACAGAGTATTTGACCTGATGGGCCGAGGCAGCACCTGTGGTTGATTGTTCTGCGGCTACGACGACGTGATTTTTGTTTGATAACATTATCACTCGCTTCGGCTACCCCAAGATTTTGCTGACTGATCAAGGCGACCACTTTATTAATCGCACCATCAGCGCATTAACGAAGGAGTTGAAAATAAAGCATAAGAAGAGTACACCCTATCATCCACAAGTGAATGGCATGGTGGAGGATTTTAACAAGGTATTGGAGCATGCACTGACAAAGGTGTGCAATGCGAACCGCGACGACTGGGATCTCAAAATCCTAGCAGTATTGTGGGCCTATCGCACCACATGTAAACGGCTAATAGGATAGATGCCATTTAAGCTGGTGTATGGACAAGAAGTGATTATACTAATGGAGTATATTGTTCCCAGTCTACGAATTGCGGCTGTCACGGGCATGGATGATGTCACAGCATTAAATCACTGTCTGGCGCAATTGGTGCAGCTGGAAGAAGATCATTTCATCACTGGGTTCCACCAGTGGGTTGAGAAGGATCGACAGAAGGCATGGCATGATCACCACATCAAAAATAAACAGTTTCAGCAGGGCGACTTGGTGCTGCTGTATGACAACAAGTTTATGAAACATCCAGGGAAGTTGCAGATGCATTGGCTTGGTCCCTATCGCATCAGTAGTATTACTTCCGGAGGAGTGATTCAGTTGCAGTAGTTGGACAGGGTGATGCTCCCCAAGCTGGTAAATGGTCATAGGTTGAAGCCCTATCACGGGGGCTTGGAACAACGCGATGCCTGAGTCGCATCGAGAAAAAAAAAATGATGTGTTGCAGGATGATTGGTGGCAGGATGTCGCACCACCATGGATGGAATGCGGAAGCAGGGAGGATTCTGCTGTAAGGTTGGAGTTGTTAGAAACACCTAGGAATGTTGTGCTTGGGTCACATCCAAAATCATGATGATGATGGGACTTTTTCCTATTTTGACGGATATGCTCGTTAATCGAGTCGATCGTGACAAATGACAGCCTGGTTGGGCTTAGGGATACACCGAGGCAGTATGGCTGATTGTACTCACTAGGATGGTCTGCATGGTTGGCACGAAGTATCCACCATGCCGGCATGGCCCAAGAAATGCTTTGCACGTTTTTGCATGAAGGGAACCAGGAAAAGGTACGATTCATCCTCCGTTTGGGTAATCGGCACATGACGAATTATGATTATCCTAGGGTGTGAGCCGGTGGTGCAACGGTTTGCTGAGGCTGGTGGATGAAAGAGTGCACTGTATAAATAGAGGACCTGCGGGGAGTAAGCACACAAATATTGTTTTACTTAAGAAGGGTTATGCTACGCAAGGTTTTGGCAATTTGTTAAGTTAGGAATTCCAAGGAGGCTGTGAAAATGATCCATTTCATTTCGTGTGGTAATACACTAGGTGCGTTGAGGGCCTGAACGACAAGTGTGCATGAGCTCCTGGAGCAAGATGCACCTCGGACACCCTGGGGTTACAAGCATGAAATTTCGTCCAAGATGTCTAGGCAGTTGGTGATGGTTCAAAGTGTCATGGTCCCTGCGACCACACAAAAGGGGGGGTCATCACCCCCGGGTCCCTGTAACTTGTGTTTACTGGTGCGAAATAGATGTGCCAGAGTCATTGGCCTGGTTCGCACCTCGACACTGTTCATAAACTTCTCCTGAATCTGCATCAGATTCCTCGAGACTAGAGGATGAGTTTGAGACGTACATGACAGCAAGTCGGGGGATTCCCACTTTTAGGTAAGACATACATAACAGTGAGACGATGATTAGTGTAGCAGAAGGAGTAGGACAACACCGCGCGATCCGGACAGCAAGAACAGATTGAACATCCGTATGAGTACTTCAAAGTAAAAACGACAGCGTGTCCTATGTCTAGCAGTTGATGTGGCTTGAGGGCGAGCCACAAGATTGTGTTGGGGGCCTGTTGGCAGGCGGTTTGGTAGAGTGCTATCGCAACATCTCCGATGCTGTGACAAGGCAAAATGGCGAGAAGGTGACGTGAATGGCGATGAGCGAAATATTAGTTATGTATTTTGGGTCAATTGTATCGCAGAATGTGGGTTTTGGGTCATTTGGACCACATATTATGTAATGTTGAGTTAGTTATACCGCAGAATGCGGGTTTTTGGTCAGTTTTCTACCAAGTTAGTTAGATATTGGTTCACTTGTCCAAATGTCGGTTAGGAAATTGTTAGTAAGTGGACAATCATTGTAATGGCAGAAGCCTATATATAGATAGGAGTCATAGGTATTGGAAAGGGAGGGGAATTAGGGGTGAAGAGAAGCGCAAGTTTGGGTTGTTTTCTACGCATCTGTGAGATATTGCCGAGACCTGATCTTGGAGGAGATATTGTATCTAAGGTTTTTGCAGTGATAATATGATATGATGAAACTGTTCTGGTGCAATTCCTGGGTCCTTTCTGTTTGTTTATGGTAATGCAATGTCGCACTTCATGAATAATGCTATGTTTCCTTGATGCAATGTTGCTTTACTGTTACTACTGCTGTAATAATGAATGTTGTGATCGAATAATGTGTTATGAATACATGTCAAATGTTTGAGATCCATGTTTAGTGTTGCAATAGAGTTAGTTCATATAGCCGCAACTCTCCTCCTTCCTCGACGGAAAAATGGTTTCGTCTGCTCTTCCTGGATGCCTCGGGTGAGACCTCATCTGCTCCGCAGGTGTTGCTAGGCAGGATAAAACCTGCTCGGGCCGGTGCCCAGGGAGATTGCAGCATGTGTCGATAGTGAAGTGGAATCCATATCGACTGGAGTCGCGTTGGTCAACATGGATGACACACGGGTGTAGGAGGAGTGGGTGATTAGGTGCTCATGAACGTGCATGCGTTATATTTAAATTCAAATAACGCGCACGCGTTATAGTTAAATTTAAATATTTTGGTTGGTGCGCTTAATGTTATACGAAACGTGAGTGCATTTCTTCTATACAAAACACGCGAGCGTTTTGTATATACATAACGCGTGCGCGTTATTAACTTCACAAATTTTTGTTTTTAAC